>OZ024742.1:116801115-116826115 GCA_964016885.1 Eledone cirrhosa
CATTTTGAACCAATACTTGTCTTTGTGTCTCTCAGTAATCCTATTCTTATGAAAGAAGGCTTTCCATAGCATGTATGTGATTACACTTTGTTTGTGTACTTTGTATTTTTTTCTGAAGTACTTGGTATATAACAGAATGATCTACCTCACTCTCCCAATTTATCAAGAAACTGAGAGACCAGGAATAAGAATTAATTCCAATAATATAAGATACCACCAAGGAAGCAAATCAATGCTTTAATGGATCCTGAAAATCCAGATTATATTTAAATAGAAAAGTCTGGATATTTAAATAACCTGTGATATCACTTAACTAGTGATTTGAAGTATTTTCCACGTGTTAACATAGGAGAAAATTTCACTTGTACAGCTTCCATATGGCCAACAATTCAGATATGTGGTGAGAACCTTCAGCAATAACTGTGATAATCACATGCCTAGAACAGATGATTTCTCTTCCACAATAACAATCCAGCCAGCATTAATATATTTGGTCTGCCACATATTTGTTCCAACTTGACTCATGTCACCCAATAAGAATTGCTCGAGCTGTTGTGTTGCTTTATTCATTTACTAATATGTACACAAATATAAAACTCTTAATAGCAATGGAAACGGTAGGTGGCTGTGGCTCCAGATTTGTGGAGGCAATTAAATATGAGTATAATCAATGGAAGATCCAATGTATTTGTATACTTTTCTAATGGATGAGGATTTATTTATTTAGTATCTGTTATGTCTCAGGATGTGAAAGATAAAGGTAAGTTATTAGTCCTACACTTAGATCTAAAGTAGTAGTTTAAGTTAGCAGTTTTGTAATTGCAGAAGATTAATGGAAAATGGGAGATAGTAACACCTATCCATTTCCAAAATAAAAATTGAACAGAAGCTTTTTCTGTGAGATCCTAAAGTATCTTTCTTCTAGCCACATGAACATTCCAAATTTAGAAATTTCTCATCCTTCTTTCTTATTTTAATCATCAATTGTTTGATGCTTGCAAACTGTCTGGACAACATTATCTAGAAATTGGCAGTATCGGTAGAGGGTCGGACGCCATGCTTTCCAGCATAGTTACGTCCCTTTACGATCTGAGTTCAAATCCCGCCGAGGTTGACTTTGCCTTTCATCCTTACGGGGTCGATAAAATAAAGTACCAGTAATGCACTGGGTAATTGGTGGCCTTGTGCCTAAAGTAGAAACAATTATCTAGTATGTTTGAGGGCGGTGGATTGGCAGTATCGGTAGAGGGTCGGACACCATGCTTTGCAGCAAAGAGTTACGGCCCTTTATGGTCTGAGTTCAAATCACGCTGAGGTTAACTTTGCCTTTCATCCTTATGGGGTAATTAAAATAAAGTACCAGTAATACACTGGGTAATTGCTGGCCTTGTGCCAAAAGTAGAAACAATTATCTAGTATGTTTGAAGTAGATGTGGATCTTTACCATGTGAGAAAACAAAACAAAATCATACACATCCCCACCTCACCAGACTACTTATCCACCCACATCACCATTCCTAATAAACTTAGTATTTTTTTAGCCTTCCAAAATTGAGTAAAAATAAAAACTGGAAAATGGCATGAGTTTGTGTTTGTCCATAAGCTGTTGTCTAAACTTGATCCTGGTTTTGATTTTAATCTATATGGCGCTGTTAATGAATTAAAGAAAGTCACTAGAGATGTATATTTATATAAATATATATCATAGATATATGTACATATATCCAAACTCTACTAGTTTTCTATGACTTCATAGTCCTTTTAAAATCGATCTATTAGTTGCCACTCTGTGACAACAAGCACATTTTACATATAATTGGGTGTTGCTTGCTAACTCAGATATATCAACTCGCGATGCTTTCATGCAATTATGAATTCGATAAATTCCAAATTGATATATATAAAGTACATAGGATCTGTTATAATTGTGTTTTGATAAACTGAATTAATTCATTATGGGGAAGTAATTCTATTTCCCAATATGCAACTGTAAACACCTTGTCAATGTGTAGGGAATAATCTCACCAAATATTGGATCACTAAATGTTTCACTATAAAAGTGTTATCAGTGTACTTATTCATATTTAATCTATTCTCAGCTGCATTGATGTGGACTGCTAAATCATTTTTTTAACCTGGAGAGCTTCATGCAAATTGCAACAATACATATATCATCATCATCATCATCATCATCATTTTACGTCCGCTTTTCCTTGCTTGCAAGGGTGGGACGGGAACTGATTCTGGCTTGATTTCTACAGCTGGATGCCCTTCCTAACACCAACCTCATTTACAGTGAGTGCTGGGTGCTTTTTTGCCGTGGCACCTCCACCATCCCTTTGCAGTGGAATGATAGGAACCCCAGTCCCTATCATCTCATTTCTACAACTGAGTAAACTGGAGCAATGTGAAATAAAGTGTCTTGCTCAAGGAAACAACACATCACCCGGTCTGAGTATTGAATTCACAACCTTTCGATTGCAAGGCCAATGCTCTAACTAAGCCATGTGCTTCCATATGTATATATATATATGTATATATATATATTTCGTTTTTGAATTTGTTTTGCAAGATTTCTTATCTGAAAACGTGTGTTGAAACAGATAATCTTATATTTTGGGAGAGTCATGCTGCCAATAAAAACACAAGTACGTGTTGGTTTTCACTTCAGTTTATTATAAATTTGCGGTTGGCTGGTTGGTTGGTTCGATAACCGGATGGTTGTTTATATATTGTCACACATTATGTGACATCCTCAGTGACTAGGTTTTTATTTTGTGTCTCTCCTTTGTTCTGTCCTACACCATGTTCTTTTCATGGTGTGACATAACACAAAAAGATATGGCTCATTTTGCATACACACACACACACACATATATATATATATATATATATATATAAAGCCTACAGTAACTTCATGTTACACTCCCTGGATATATATATATATATATATATATATATATAGCCTGTATAGATACATGTACCAATCTCTGGCCCCCACTCTTCCTTACCCTAGCCCTAGCTTATCGAAATGATACATTTGACCACAGCACCATGAAGCCACCCAGTGACCTATTTCTTCACACTCTGCAAACATTCCAAAAATTGTAAATATTCTTTACCACAGTAGACCCTTGAAAAGGCTTGCTGAAGACAAGCTAAAACCACTTTGCCTTGCAGTCAGATGCATGACTCCTATGGGTTACATTGAGCCAATCCTCTGCAAAATATGCGTAATAGGTCAATAAACATTAAATATATTTTTTATGTAAATGAAATTTCCTCGTCTTTTCTATTATATACACTCTGCATGTACATAGAGTGCTTTATTTGGTACCAACACAAGTAATACACTGTACTATCAACACTATATATATATATATATATATGTATATATATATTTATCAGTAACAGAGAAGACCCGCCTTACCTAAATATATAGTAAAACCTACTCCAGCCAGTAGGCATCTCTAACAAAACACACCCCGTCCCACCACCACCACCCCCACCCCATCCACACCACCCCGTTCTATGTAAAGTTATGTTGGTGCCGCGCCATCCAGGCCGAAACAAATGAGATCGTGTAGGTGTCACGACAAAAAAACACACAGTCCACGCTGTAATGTGGCCGTGTAAGCAACACGGTAAAAACCTCCCAGACCCACACTGTAAATGTGGTTGGTGTTAGGAAGGGCATCCAACTGTAGAAAACCTGCCAGACAGTCCTATGCAAGCAAGACAATCACTCTTGCCTCAAGTGGGACTACCCCCGTCCAAACCCATGCAAGCGTGGAACACGGACGTTAAACGTTGATGATGATGATTGATGATGATGATATATATATATATACAATACACACACACACATATATATATATATATATATATATATATATATATACACACACACATATATATATATATATATATATATATATATATATATATATATACACACACACATATATATATATATATATATATATATATACACACACACATATATATATATATACAAATCTATATATGTTTTAGTTTTATCTTTTAAAAGAAGTAAAACCTAGTGGTATTTTTCAAAATAATTTGTTAGTGGACCATGAAGGGAAAAGTATGATGCAGTTACAGATATCATTATCTCTGGATTCATGACAGAGAAATTGTATAACTCAATATGTACACTGTATAACATAGGCATTAATCAATTCCATGCATATACAGTACATATATACATATATGTATGTGTGTGTTTCTGCAAGCACCAAATCCAACCTGTTAGGTTGCAATGTTTGCTGGTGCCATGATAAAAATCACCCACTCCACCAGGAACACATGAGCAAGATGTGGTCACCTGATGGCTCTGGGATCATAACTTGACAGCCCATCTAACCCATGCAAGCATGGAAAATAGACATTAAACAGGGATGATGATGATCTTGATATTATAGAAAGCTAACATGAAAGTTTGTAAGTAAAGTTAATCCAAAATTGAACATATTGAATGGTTAAAATTGTAAATAAATGTTTTATCAAACACCATCATATTCATCGATTGTACCCCCCCCCCCCCCGCCGTTCCTTTGCTACCATGGGTTGGGGGAGATATTTTAATGCACTATTTTATGACTTGATGCTCGTTTTGATGGCAACCCTAACTTGCTTTTAGTTAAAGTATATACCTTTACATGTTGTACTGCTTAGCTGCAGGACATATTGTATTGACAGGACAGGACATAAACAAACATGACTGCCTGCCCAGTTGATGTCAATATGAACTGAAGACACATACTGAGACACTCTAACCCACATTTATGATAGGCTTTTGCAAAATTTCTGTTTAATAATTTCACTCACAAGTCATTAGTCACCCTGAAGCCTAAGGTGCCAAGTGATGGGATCAAATCCAAAATCACATGGGTGCAAAGCAAACTTTCTAACACTACAGTCATACCAGCACTGAAATACTTTAATATAAGTGATATTACACCCCATCTAAATACTAACTAGGGATGAAAAAGAAAGGTAAATACATTGACAAAGCTTACAAAAAAACAAACAAATGTTAATAGTGTTTTTATGTTTGATTTCTTTTTAATTGTTTGGAATGAAAGAAAGGACTGTGCCCATGACTTCTCCTATCCTGTGCCATATAAATGTATCAATTGCACTTTTCCATCTTGTATTCTGCCTTCCCTTGTCCCGCTTGGTCTTTGAGAATCAGTGTTCCTGCCACATCTCTTTCCACTTCCTTATCTCACAAAATTTTACTATATTTGAGGCGATGACGAAGGACCGTGACAAGTGGAGAGATGCTGTGCTGAATAGGACCCATCCAACCCTTGCAAGCAAGGAAAAGCGGACGTAAAATGATGAGGATGATGATGATGATGTACTTTTATTTGCTCTCTTATCTATTGGCAAGGTTTCTGTCATTTTTAAGTGATACCTAACACATATCTTTCCATACTTCCTTGTGTTGTTATAACTTTCTGTTCTATGGTGTTAATCATCAACTATGTTTCTGCTTCATCAGTCATTGCTGGTATGATACACTATCTAAACACTTCCCTTCAGGCATAGTAGTATCTTTTCATGACATTTAATTTGTCAAAGGAACACCATCCAGATTGGTCACGTCTTTTTGTCTCCACTATATCACTGTATCCCATCTTTGTTAGTTGTCCAAGTTAAATATATAATGCACCAAAAAGGGAACTGAGTGGTTAACAATTAACTGGTCTTGCCAATACCCATTAATCAGTTGCCAATTATCTATATAGTACTTTTAAATAGTCATATGTAAATGCATATTATAATTCATTGTAAGTAATATGCTATAATATTTCATAATTAATCACAATTAGTGAGCTACTATTTCAGAGAACATGTCAAAACTAGGTTGATTTTATCATATAGAGTAATATATCAAGCCTGCAAAATATCAGCCATTCACTAAAAAATGGATACATTTTTATACTTTTACAATTTTTTAAATAACAATATTTTATTTTTGTTTTGAGTAAGTTAAGATAACAGGAACCATTATTTCTTGGAAATTATTGAATACCTTTAAATAAGCATGTAATCAGTCTTCACAAATTTTTTATTAATTCTTTTTGAAAGATCAATTAAATGCATATCCTCGCAGATATATTGGAGCGCTGCTCCTCTACTTCACCACTCTTTAGCCAAGAATGTGTTATACCCATTGGACAGTCCCAAGTAATTTCCTGTTGTGTAAATCAGTACATTCAAATACTAAGAAGGGTTATAATACAGTGATGAGTACTTTTGTTTAGTCAAAAGTAAATGCATATTATAATTCATTGTAAGTAATATACTATAATATTTCATAATTAATCACAATTATGGAGCTACTATTTCAGAGCACATGTCAAAATAAAGTAGATTTTATCCTAGGAAATAATCTGTTACCTATGTATTTCTGTATTTTGAATCTAAATGTTTTTTGTATTTCTGTCACCTATGGTCTTCTTGCTCCAAAACAATAATGGCTGATTATCAAAACCTATTAATTGGCAAAATGTCCGAAATGGCTGATACCAATTATCTGCTCATTAATTGGTGCAACTTTTATAATTCCTCAGTTGTTTTTAATAGTATCATGCGTTTTAATACCATTACTTGAGGGTAATTGAATTAATTAAGCAGGTTAATTGGAATAGCTACAACAACAAGGAATCAAGCTTGGGGTGGAGTTGGGTGTTGTTTCACTGATTTCATTTTCCGCAGAGTTTATCTCTAACAATACCTTACTCACTGATATTGAAGTTTAAAGTGTGAAGCAATGTTATATCAATTAAATGTATTCTTCATTTTTTTTTATTTTCATTTTTGGGATTTTTAAAAACAATTTGACACCAACTTACTTTAAAATGTTCTTGGTACTATGATGAAAATATATATTTACTTTACAATGTGCATGTACACATTTGAATATTCTACCATCATTGTATATAAGGACTTTAAGTTGTGTTCCAAACATCAGATTAATAATGGACACATTAATCACTTGACTAAATTCTTCTAAATTCTTCATTATTCATTCTTTTTTTACTAATGAGTCAAGAGGTCATGCAAATGTCCATTTTAAATTACTCCAAGACTGGTGAAAGGGAGGGAGGAAGAAACCTCAAACTGGAGACTTTGACCAAAAGCTTGCAACAAAGTGTACTCTGCTAAAGGTGCCCAAGGAGCAGGTAGTAGCGTTATATTTGGCAACAGATTAACTCCACCATTTCAGTTTATTTGATTAGAGATGTTTCACTAATTATTAAAATCTTAACAGTTGGTCGAACATAAAGAAACTAAATGTATATTTTGTTTGTAGATAATTTTTTTTCATTTTAGTTTTAATTTCTAAACTGCCATACCTAGATAAAATAAATATTTCTTGCCAAATGGATTTTAAATGATGAATCTTTATTTGTTTTGTTTAGTTGATTTTATTTGAAAAGATAACATTTTTTCAAATAAAATTCATATCAAATTATATCAATTATTATCTAAATTATGATCTACACATTTTAGAAATATTCCTATCTTTACATTAAAACGTGTGTTTTTTTTTTTTTAGATCTTGTATTACAATATTAAGTCTATATCATAGAAATCTCTTTCGGATAATAGTTTTTTGTTATGAAATAATGAAAAATAGAATAAAAAGTTTTGAGTTAAAAGAAGACATTTCGATATTTTAGCATGTTGTATCAGCATATAACATTGTTGCTCTTATCATTGTTGCAATAAATAAATAAATATATAAAAAACATTTTTTTCTAATGTTTTATTTTTAATGGTTTTCAAGGAATAAAGTGTAAGTAATCAGAAGAAATATCTATGATTTTTATTTCAAGAAATTCTATGAATAAATATCTAAATAATTTATTGTTATATTTCATAGATTTTATCATCATTAATATTAGCATCATCATCAACGTTATTATTATTATTATTATTATTATTATTATTATCATTATTATTATTATCATCATTATTATTATTATCATCATTATTATCGCTGTTGTTGTTTTTGTTATATTATTTTCACTACTAAAAACAAATGCTGCTTAATACTTAAGAATATATGCTTAAGTATGATTGAATAGAAAAGATAATTACTAACTCTCTAACGTTTCTGACTTAGCATGTAATATTGTTGTTATTCTTCACTCACTAGAAAGATATTTTATATATATTTAATACTCAAAACTATTTACAAATTCTATTTTTTTTCTTTCTTGGAAAAAGGAAAGTTTCATACAATTTAATGATTTACCAAAAGAATAAGATATATATTGTTTTCTATCTAACATTTGCCTAATGGGGCAAGTTTGAAAAAAAAATAGTTGTTAAATGAAATCATATTTTGAACAGTCTGATTTATTTTTCTTTCATTGGTTTCAATCATATGACTGACTGCTGCCATGCTGGATCACTGTCATCAGAGGTTTTTAGTCGATTAGCCTGCTACACATAGCAACCAAATCTCCATTAAATCATACAAAAGATACATTGATATACTAAAGAATGAGATGTCCACTTTGGGTCAGATTAAATCTGTTGCCCAGTATGAGACTTCCAACTGGCTCTTGAGTTTTTTTTTTAGCAGTTCATTCAGTCCAGGTCTCAAGCTTAATGTTAATTTCCTCCCTTCCTACCTACCTTAAAAGGGTCATGGACACTGCTATTCCTACAGTAAAAATAAACAAGGATGGAAAACCTTTAATTGTATCTCTACTCAATTATGGTCAATATGTAATGGAAGTGATAGTATATTTGTTATTACCTTTCCCCTCCTTCTTTCAAGGAATAGCTCAGCAAATCGAACAGAATTATAGTTTTACTGATATTTTGCAAGGTAGTTTAGCTGTAATTCAAGGTTTAGTTGTGTCCTGTTTTATTTCATGCTTTTACATTTATATATTCTGTAGCAATTACATTGTAGAAAAACAATTTTAGATATTTACAAAAAAGCATTTGAAGATAAGTTTTTTCTGTGCGTTTTTTTAAAACTCTTTTGATTTAAAACCGTGTGTGTTTAAAAAAGTTCCTATTTACCTAAAAGCCTTCCAACATAATTTTGTGCAACAACTTTTGTTATGTTACAAAAGCTAGCTTAATGACAAAGTTATATATACTACTACGTCCTTCCAAATTCTTGATTCTATTCAAAATGATTTGAAAATCAAATGTAGTCTTTTTTTATTAGAAATATGGGTTAAATGTTTCAGTTTCAACATGGGGTCATTTTGCATGTCTAGAACCAACAAAGGAACTTCAAATTGATTGCTTGACTAATTAGAAATAACAGTCAAATCTCTCTCTCAAATCACATATTAAATATGAAAGGACATACTAGATAATATATTTTTAGATATACTATATTTGAATAAAAGACTGGTTAGACATAGTAGAATCAAATTTGCTTGTATATCTGATTGATTAGGTTTGCAGTGAGGATAAATAACAACAACAACCATGACAAGATATATTGAATGTGTTTGTCGTCTGTAAGTTTGGCTCTCAATCTCCAAGTTCTACACTGCTTCTTCTGCTTGACATGTTCTTTGACAAAGAAGCTGACTGTGCAATTCAGATGAGAAAATGGAGAGATTTCTGCCACATTAAACTCAATGCATGACATTAACTAAAATGTTAATAATCTTTGACAATTGTTTCCAACATATTCTTGAACCAGTTTGATAAAATCTTGCATTTCATTAATAATGATTTCTATCTTAGACACAAAATTACACACACACACACTCAAACATACATATATGAGATAGGCACACATATTTCATTTTCATTTCATTTTACGTCCGCTTTTCCTTTCTTGCAAGGGTGGGACGGGAACTGATTCTGGCTTGATTTCTACAGCTGGATGCCCTTCCTAACACCAATCTCATTTACAGTGAGTGCTGGGTGCTTTTTTGCCGTGGCACCTCCACGACCACTTTGCAGTGGAATGATATGGACCCCAGTCCCTATCATCTCATTTCTACAGCTGAGTAAACTGGAGCAATGTGAAATAAAGTGTCTTGCTCAAGGAAACAACACATCACCCGGTCTGAGAATTGAACTCACAATCTTTCGATTGCAAGGACAATGCTCTAACCACTAAGCCATGTGCCTCCATATATATATATAAACGTGGTTGGTGTTAGGAAGGGCATCCAACTGTAGAAAACCTTCCGGACAGTCCTATACGATCAAGACAACTAATCTAGCCTCACGTAGGTTCCCATCTAAACCCATGCTAGCATGGAAGTTAGACGTTAAACAATGATGACGATGATGATAACTAACTTAAAAGCTGCCCTCCAAGCAATCTTTCAATCTATAACCATGCTTTCAAAAAGGCCTTGCTTTTGATCAAGATCCTCTCTATCATGCTTATAAATTTTTGTAGTACTCACTATCAACACACAGGTTGCAAAAACACTCCTGAAATTATGTTGATTCTAAAAATGTACTAGGCCCAAAGTTTTTTGGACACACACACACAGAAGAATTCACAAGCATTACTATGGAAGACACACACACACACACAAGTAAGTGATTGTGTGCATATATGAATATATGTTTTTTTTATGTTGTTTTAATTAGAAAAGAAAGGTAGAAACCATGATCTTTTGTTAGGCCTCCAAGAGTGCTAGAAAAGTAGGGAAATCATAGTACATGGGTTGGTCAGTAGAAAGCAACGCACCAAGATATTAAGTTATAATATATTGGTAGCACTAAACTCAGTGGCACATTAAATCTGATACCATTTGTGGAAGCATATGAGGGAAAATTCATTTATTTTTGCACATTTATCACTTGAAATGATAATTTAATATTACTTGAGATATTAGTAATGAATTGACTATACCATTATATAAATGCCCATGTGATATTTTAGAAAAATGGGGAAAATTGAAGAATAGGATGTATGACCCCACTATACCAAACAAAAGATATGATGTGATTTTAAAGATGATATTTACCTGAGGAAAATCTGCCACATCTTCTGACCCAACATTGTATCAAATAACGAGCCTGAACTATAAAACTAGTTACCATAGTGTGATCCTTGAAATAAAACTCCTGCAGTTCAGGTGACCAGTGATGCATTCGAAATGGACCAGGAAAGGGTAGTGAAGGGGAGTGGCCTACTGGTTAGGGTGTTGGACATAGGATCATAATGTCATGCCTTCAATTCCTGGACTATGTTTTGCATTTGCTCCTGAGCAAAACACTTCATTTTACATTTCTCTCATATACTTAGCTAGCTGCAATGGCCTGGCATCTTGTCCAGAAGAGGGTATTCAGGTGCTCACAGTTGGTTAACACCAATGAAACTGGGATAAAAACCAGCCTGCTGAGCCTCTGGGGTTTGGAAAAAGCCAGAGGACAGGTTACCAAAGCTTGGACAGCCAAAGAACACTTGGCAGAGAACAATTAATGGCCATTTCAAGCAAGGCACATAGAGGTGAAATATACATGTGTGAATGACAACAAAATATCAAAGCTTTATTTCCTAATCGAAAAATTACTAATTTGCCTTATTTTTGTCAATCATGGCTCTGTGTAAAAGTTTTGTTTTCCCAAACATGGAGGCTCAAAAGGTTGGTGCTTATTTTAGTTTCATTGGCATTAAGTTACTGAGAGTACAAGACACACTCCTGGATGGAATGCCAGTCCATTGCAGGGTTGAATCCCCAGCTACTGCTGATAATCATTTTCAGCTGAGTGTACTGCAGCAAAATGAAAACGTACCCTGTGATCCAGTAAGCAAAATTCATGGCATTATCTCTTTAACCACAAGGCCATTCAATTTCACTTTTTGAAGAAACTGAACATCCCATAATCTCATATATGTTGGCTTTATACCCAAGTAATTAACTGTGGGAATAATGGTGTTAATAAAAGATATTTATTCTGCTATATACCAAACAGCCTGACACATAGACAAGGAAGTACAGCAATCGAAAATATTTTTCACTTCAATTCTTCATAATGAAATTCGTACACATATGTGTATGTCTTCGTGTGTGTGGGAAACGAGGTTGATTGCATGAAGCTTTTCAGACCAGATATGTAGCTTTGTTTGCCATGAATCTCATAAGTACACACACGCACACACACACACAGATGCTTCTTGTCACCCATACACTGTCTGCTTTAGTAACCGTGTGTTTTTCCCTTCAATTATTCCAGGAACATCAAAATGCACCCTACCCATTCTCTATTAAAACTTCACTGCTCAACATACGCTCTGCCAACTCTGTATCAAGCTTTCCAGGCACAAAATACACCTTGCCCACTTTCTATCAAACCCTTCTTGCACAAAAAACAACCAAACATTAACTTAGAGTGGTTCAATATGTATCTAACCAGTCCTTGTCTGTTTTGAGAAGTCATGGACACTACCCTCCCCCACCTGACTAAGCCATTAAAAATATAAATATTTTATCTACTTACATTCATTAATTGGTCATATTTATATTTCCATTTAATATTGATTTGCTTCAGCTAGGTTGAAATTGGTGTCATATTAGTTTGGTGATAAATAACATCATTCTTGTGTATTGGCTTCAGACCCTAGCGACACTAATTTAATTTGTTCGCTTAAGTATAATTCCTGTCAAGAGTAGTGTATGATAGCACTCTACACTGTTGTTATAACTTGGTTACTACTTCAAAATAATAATTAACATTCATCTTTAGAGTATTTTCTTGTAACTATCCAAATTTGCAACCTGACAAATTAGGCATGAAATCATTGGTATTATAATCATCATTATCATCATTACATGCTGCAATATTTTTATTATAACCATTAGTATCATCCTCATCATCTTTATCGCCATCATTCTTATTATTGTTAGCAATCATTTAAGATGTAATACCCAAATTGCAGAGCCAAGGCTATCTTTAGAGGTGGGGAATTGGAGTCATTAGAATGTAGGGCAAAATTCATTACAATATTTGTTCTTGTTTTTTTGTGCACTAAGAACAACATGGCCTTTCATCCTTTTGGGGTTGATAAAAAAAATACCATTCCAAGTGGTTCAGTAAAGTTTTTAATTTGTTGAACAAAATACTGTATACAAAGACTTTCTTTTTTTGTAACTTGCCTGCAATTCTACTAAACTATGTGCACCTCATGAAATTTCTGCCTAGCCCTTTTCAACATAATAAACAAGGCTACTTTTTTCATGGTAACAGTTTCCTGTCCTCTTTCATATTCATTAAGACTTTAATATTTGCTATGTCCTATATATTCCAACCCTTGATAACTGGAAAAGTAGATGTTAAACGATAAGGATGTTCATCACATCAGTGACTCGTAAATACGTATATGTAGTATCATCATCGTTTTTACATCCATTTTCCCCCACTTGCATGGGTTGGCTGGGTCCTTCCATGCTTGGCATCTCTCACTTGCTGTGTTTCTTCAACATCTTCTCTGTGGGTCTCATTGATTTGAGGTCATCTCTCACAAACTCTGCCCAGGTCTTTCTTAGTCGACCTCTACTGTGGCTTCCTCCCACTGGGATTTTCTAGCACTTCTTCACCCAGAGATCATTGTCCATGTGCATCACATGTCCATAGCAATGCAGTCCTCTCTTCTGCACACCACCTTGGATACCTCTTAAACACAGCTTCTCCTTCTAGCTCTGCCTTTCTCTTACACTTACAATGAAGCACGGTTGCTTCATTTCTCTCCAGTCAACACATATCTTCTGCAGTCACAGCCCATGTTTCACTACCATGCAGCATTGCACTTCACATACATAATGTGGTTTAGACCATCTAGTAGTGAAAACCAAAATGGAATTTTATTTTAACTCGTTTATGACTCTCTAAAACTTTAATAAATTAATGCATCAATATATTGCATCTGTAATATATAATCTCTAGTGCATTTTAAAAACTGTTTTAATAGTTAACAATGATGCTATTACACTAACCTTTTGCAAAAACTGTGTTTCTGTTCAGCTTAATTAGATATTTAATTAATGTAACACTGATGAGCTTGTTAATTTCACCTGAAAGAAGATTTATCTCTTTCAAATTTCAAAAGCAAAATTTCTCATTTAATTATTTTCTTTTAATATTATTATTATTTCAGTAAAATTCAGCCACAGCACTAAATGACCCGCTGAATACTCACAATATTCCCGCTTTGAAAGTTGTAAATATTTTATATAGTGCTAATGAGGGGTGGGGAAGAACTGTGAAAGAATTTATTTAGAAATTAGATTATAATTCTGAATGTTTTAAGAAATTCTGAAACTAGTAAGACTCTTCATTTTGTTAAACTTTTTCTCACTCTATGATGACAGGAATACTCTCTTAGTTTCATTTGCTCTATATTAAGAGGTCCCAGCTTCAAGGCTTTTAATGAATTGCGTCAACCCCAGTACTTATTTTATCCACCTCTATTGATTGAATGGCTATGTTTAATTGTGATAGAAAGATATTATACTCCCCATGCCATTTTGCTCTAAACTGCACAAACATAGTCATGCACACATGCATTTACTGTTTACAAAGAGAGTGTGATACCTATGGCCTTTTGCAGAGCTTCTAAATATTATTGGAAGAAGGGAGGAAAGTATCTTCAAACTGGATACAAAGTCTGAATGGTTGCAGCAGAGTAGAAATTGCTAAAAGTGGTGTAAGATAAGGTATGCCACAAATGTAGATTTGACTCAGAATTCAGAGCTTGAACAAATATCAAACTTCATCTTTTCCAGTGTTCTAACAATTCAGCCTATCTACTGCTGCAGATTGTTATTTTATCTTATCAACCACAAATTTGAAAAAAGCAATATTGATCACTCTGAGATTTGAAATCAGAGTACACAGATCCAGAACACAACTGCAAAGCATTTCATCCAACACTATTGAGTTTATCAATTTGCTGCTTACCATATAACATGTAACTAAATCACTGTAACATCAAATTATTCTTTCATTTCTTTAAACATTATTTAAGAAACATTCACTTTTCTAAATTCGTAATCATAAAAATATTAAAGATAAATTCTGAAATCTTTCCAATAAAATTTGTTTCACTTATTTACAGTAACCTTTTAAAATTTTGACTTCAAGAATTATTATTTTTTAACCTTCAGGCTTTAATAAAAATTATTTTTCTTATCAAAATAATTCCTCTAAACTTTGACATTGGTTTTATATATTTTTTTAATTACAAAATGGATGAAATTACATTTACTTTTGAAGATAATCTGTAAATATTTTCTGAATAGATAAATGAATAAATAAATAAATTAATTAATTAAAATGTAGTTAGGTAAATTGATCAAATAAACTTATCCATATATTTCTGAAATCTGACTATAACAAAAAAAATATAGACAGATGTGCATCGTACTTCTCTCTTCCTCTTTCTAACTCTTAACATCCTGTTATGATTTAGTAGAAAATATCTAAAAATGAGTTTGTTAATTAAAATTTATATAGTATCATTACTAGAAGACAATTTATTGTGAAACTTTGCTACAAACTGAAGATTTCGATTTTTAATGTGATGCAGTCATAGTGTTATTTTGTACATTTCAAGAATGTGTCTTGTAAAATGCAGTTTCACGAAAACTCATATGTGTGTGTAAAAAATTAATTTAATTGTCATATCTTTTCTAATATTTAAGATATTTATTCAATCTTTTTATTAGCATATTTCTAATGAAAGACTATGCCTATGATTTTCAAATCATTTTGAAAACAATCAAGGATTTGAAGGGATTCTTCATTATTAAACTAGTGTTTAGAACACTACTTAAATATTCTTACATGAAATTATGAAGGGAGATTTTAAGAGGAATATAAACATATAAATAGCATTGTATTATAGAACCAGGAATAGTTTTGGGCAGTTTGATATCAGAAAGATTAGAATTAGTTCATATAATGACATGCAGTTTACTGATAAAAATGTCACTTGTATTAACTATGTACTTTAACATGAGCTGAGTAAATGTTCTGAGAACCTAGTGCAGGTTAACCCAGGTAAAGCAGCTTATTTTTTTAATTTATGAAATATTCACACATTATTACAAATTCCGCTGAGGTTAACTTTGCCTTTCATCCTCACGAGGTCGATAAAATAAAGTACCAGTAATGTACTGGATAATTGCTGGCCTTTTGTCAAAAGTAGAAGCAATTATCATACCATGGATTGGCAGTATCAGTAAAGGGTCTGATGCCATGTTTTGCAACATAGAGTTATGGCCCTTTATGGTCTGAGTTCAAATACCGCCAAAATTAATTTTGCCTTTTATCCTTATGGGGTTAATAAAATAAAGCACAAGTAAGTACTGGGGTTGAATAAATCAACTTTTCCCTCTCCTCCAAATTGCTGGCCTTGTGCCTAAAGTAGAAACAATTATTATCATACAATTATCCTAATCATTATCACTTCATAATTTTATGATTTATAAAATTTTTTACAAATTTGTAAACATTTTATAATATTAAAGACACAGGCATGGCTGTGTGGTTAAAGGACCCACTTCACAGCTATGTCATCATCATCATGACTGATTAACATCTATTTTTCATGCTAGCATGAGTTAGATGTGATGTATAAAGCATAAACGAATTGAGAGAGAGACTAAACATAAGAGGAATCAAATGATGTGTGGAGGAGAGGAGGTTGTGTTGGTATGGACATGTGGTGTGTATGAAGAATGACAGCTGCATAAAAAGGTGCAGAGCACTAGAAGTTGATGTAAGCCATGGAGTGGAGAGATCCAAGAAGACCTGGGAGGAGGTGATAAAAGCGGACGTTGCCCAATTGCACCTCTCAAAGGCGATGATACAGGACCGTGACCTCTGGCGTCATGCAGTAATACAGAAGACTGACTTCCCACGGGAACAAGCTGATGCTGAAGCATATAGCCAATATGCCCACATCCCTTCCCACTGCATTGTGGTCGTGGAGGTGTCGCGACAAAAAATCTCCCAGCCCACACTGTAAAGTGGTCGTGTAGGTGCCACAGAAAAAAAAGCACTCAGCACTCACTGTAAATGAGGTTGGTGTTAGGAAGGGCATCCAGCTGTAGAAATCAAGCCAAATCAGTTCCCATATCAGCAAGACAAGGTCACCCGACCTGGCGCTTCTCACAACAGGACAACCCATCTAACCCATGCCAGCATGGAAGAATGGATGTAAAATGGTGATGATGATGATATATATATATATATACATCATCATCATCATCATCATCATCGTTTAACGTCTATCTTCCAAGCTAGTATATATATATATATATATATTTGTTTGTGTTTACTTTTATAGATTATGTATTTAATTATGGCTCCAATTATATGCATGTCATGCAATTTACACTGACTAATTCAACTATTCAGCTATTTTCTATTTATTGTATGACATGTTTTGCATTGCTAGAGTGATAATCCAACATGTTCATAATCATATATATCATACACATAAACCTAGCTATCCTCTTTTCTATCTTCTAATTTATTGTATTATAGCATAAATATTTATCATTTGATATAACATTTGTCAATGATAACATGCGTTAAATTGATCAGCACTACTGCATATATCTCTACATTTCAATATTAATTCCTTTGATCTATTCTCAAGTCTAGCCAAACTAGTATTTCCCAATTTTTAGTGTACTTCTGTCACAGTTATATGCTACCTCATATTTTTGTTAACCAGAATGCACTATTTATTCACATTAATTTTTGATGAATTCATCTACAAACACTGTTTTCCTTACCCTAACTCACATCCTACCCCTAATGAAGATGAATTTACCAGATTCACTTCACATGTTACCCAAATCAACATCGTTGACACTCTTGAAAGCATCTGCTAATGTCTTTCATTACTGTTTTTTTCACCACTGAATTTTACTCAGATCATATACATGATGAAGCTGCAGATGAAACAGGTGTCAGAAACAACAGCCAAATTTCTCTAAAACTATATCATACTGTCTTAAAAATGGAAAGACACATTGAGAAATGTCATAGATACAAAGGTTGAACATAATATGTGGTTTAATAATAATCGTTTCTACTTTTGGCCAGCAATTATCCCAGTGCATTACTGGTGCTTTATTTTATCGATCCTGTAAAGATAAAAGGCAAATTTAACCTTGGCGGGATTTGAACTCAGAATGTAAAAGGCCATAATTCTATGCTGCAAAGCAGAATGTCCGACCCTCTACCGATACTGCCAATCTGCCTTCTTGAGGTTTAATAATAATATAATCCCTTTATGTGATATGAAGAGCAGTCAAATATCTCACAAACCACAGACTACTTACATTTAAAAATAACATTAGATTAAACAGCAGGGTAATCATGGTTAGAAAATCTTTGATTTGGACTCATAACAAAAAAAAAAAAAATTGAAAGAACATCACAAATCTCCTTATCCAATGACCTAATAAAATCTGTCGAATCAGAGCTGACATGGGTCCAAACCTTCAATAACAAGCAAGAAATAGAAACCAAACAACCTTCCAATGATGTCTTTCTCTCTTAATTAAAGGAGGGCACACTGGATAATACATTATTATATTTACTATAATTGACCAAAATGGATGGTCATAGCTGGAACCCATTTGATCATAGATCTGCCTGATTTGGGCTGAGCCTAAATCTATTTCTTTTCTTATTGCTGTAGTTCCTCTACATTTTTGTCCATATTCCACTAACAGTAATAGAATACATGTCTCATATAGTAGGTTGTTTTTGAGATCAACCTCAATTAAGAAGATTTATGATCAAAAACCTTCCAGCAATGACCATCTCATCTTTCTATCCACTGTAGCACTATATTTTTAGATGTTAGTATGTCAACAATTGTTTTGATGTCACAGAATTAAGTAAAATCTGAACAAATTTTATGAATATTTAACTGTGAAATATATTTTAGATTTGACAATTCTGTATACAATTAGACTTATGATATGTGATATGGTGTTAAATAATGTTTATGTGTTTTGTTAATTTCATGTTGGGGTGGCAAATTGACTGAGGCATTAGAATGATAGATAGAGTGCTTTGTAGTATTCATTCTGGCATCTGCTCACTTTGTAGTATTCATTCTGGCATCTGCTCACTCTGAATTCAGATAAAACTGAAGTCAACTTTGCCTTTCCTCTCTTCGAGGTTGATAAAATAATTATTAGTCTAATACTAGGTTGATTTTTCCCCCATATATCTTTCTCAGTTACTTTCTTTCATCAGGAATACAATACAAAATACAATTTTATGTTGCTAACAAACCTTAATGAGTCATGAAAAATGTTATTTTTAAGAAGGGCACCATCAATGTGGAAAGTTTTGAAAGCTTTTTACTAGTGGCCAATTGAAGGAGATTTTGTTGCAATTTTGTGTTTGTTTTTGCTTTGTTTTGTTTTATTTTTTGTTTGTTTTGTAGATGCTCAAACACATAAATGCCTTCTTCATGGCTTGAATCACATATATTTCTAGACTGAAGTGAAAGTCTGTAGTAGTAGTTTATAGAACTTCCAAAAAGTAAAATATAGACATTAGCTAACAGGTAAAATTAAGAAACTTATAACTAATATTCCCATAAGAGAAAACTAAGCCCTAACAATGCAGCAAAATTGCTCTATTGGGCTATTTGTCAGATTATTTTCTTTTTTCAGAGCAATTTTATGGTAATTACACTTATATTTAACTATAATCTTTATATTTTAATGCTTATTGATTATCATATGAAAATATAATTAAAAGATTATACAAAGCATCTAGTGCTAATTAGGAGAAAAAAGACTTTCAGTTCATTAAAAAATCTTCTTTGTTTGAATAATGCTTTAGATATCTATTTGTAATTGTTGGCATGAAATTTCCACTTTATTTTAGTATCAGCATTATAAGCTGCATACTACTTACAGTATATAATGTTTGTATAATTTTACCCAAGAGATTTAGAAAAGATCTCCATGAACATTCAAGTAGCGGTTCAGGCATATATATATATATATAGTGCAGGGTGATCAAAATTGATGGTAGTTACGGTGTAGGTAGACCCAGAAAAACCTGGGATGATCTGATAAATTCCGACCTTACACACTTGCACCTCTCTAAGACAATGTCACTGGACCGAGATCTTTGGCGCTACGCAGTAATACAGAATACCCACCTTGCCTATATACAAAGCAAAACCTACAGTCAGTAGGCACCTCTTAACCAAATATACACCCCAATCCACTACCCCTACTCTATCCTCCCACTCCCACCAACACCACCCTCTCTCTGTAAAGTTGGTACCACAATATCCAGTCCAAATAAATGAGATAATGAGATCAAGATTGTGTAGGAGTCACAACAAAAAAACACACAGTCCATGCTGTAAGGTGGCCATGTAGGTAACACGGTAAAAAGTTCCCAGTTCCACACTGTAAATGTGGTTGGTGTTAGAATGGGCATCCAGCCATAGAAAACCTGCTAGATAGTTCTATATGAGCGAGACACGGTCACCCAACCAACCTTGCCTCAAGTGGAACAACTCCCGTCTAACCCATGCTAGCGTGGAAGATGGACGTTAAACAGAGATGATGATATATATATAAGCATGGCTGTATAGTTAAGGAGTTCAATTTGCAGAAATATGGCTTCGGGTTAACCGTGGCAAATGCTAACAATAGATTCAAGTTGAACAATACCTTATGAGTGAATTTTAGTAGACAGAAACTGTGTAAAAACCCACTGCACTCTCTCTCTCTCTCTCTCTCTCTCTCTCTCTCTCTATATATATATATATATATATATATATATATATATATATATATATATATATATATATACATATATATATACATACACATATATATATACATACATATATATATGCATACTAACACAAACAAATATATATCCCTGTGTTTGTGTTATTTCTTTCACTATATATATATATATATACACAAGTGGAAGCTTAGTAAAATAGAAGCTTTGGCTGTGGCCAAGCTAATGACCTACAATTAGGAATGAGCAGCAAAGCACTCAATAAGGTGCAGGCCTTAGAGTAATAACATACGTTTAGACAGCTTGACAAACTGAAAATTGTGGTAGGTAAACCTAACTGCACAATACCAAAAATAATGAAAAAACTAATCAGGTTTATATATATATATATATATATATATATATAGAGAGAGAGAGAGAGAGAGAGAGAGAGAGAGAGAGAGGGAGAGAGTCTGTGGTGGTGAGACTGAGGCTACCACTAATCATGTAAATACTCAATACATGGGAAGATATAGTGTGGGTATAGAGATAGAGATATCTAAAATCTCGACTGCGGCGCCAAGCAGTTTCAGTTTGTATGTTCAGAAACTCTTTCCAGGAGTGTAATTATATTTGTAGGACATGAAAAAATAGGTCACTGGTCTTGATTGGAATTATCATAGTAGTAAACTGGTCTGTTGGAGAAAGTGGCGGCAGAGAACATGGTAAGTGTATCTTGACAGGTAAGGTGCCAGGAGAAGGAAGTAGTGGGGTGGGAGTGTGGGTAGGAGTGAAGTAGGGGAAGGGGCATTAGTAATCTTAGAAATAGAGGGTGGAGTGGTGGGGTTATTTACAGATGGGGCTCATAGGTTGAAAAAGTACTTTTAAGTGAAGAATTAACAGTAAAAGTGGGTTATATAGAAGTAAATGAGCAGATGGTTAAATAAAATAGTAAATAGGCAAAAATAAAATCAGGTAAAATACAGGGGTTTAAAAATAGGTAGAGTGGGTTATCATCATCACCATTTTACAGCAATTTGTCCATGCTAGCATGGGTTAGACTAGATTATATAGGTTGGGAACCAGTGTTGAAGTGTATATACTATGTGTATGCATACTGCATACAAAGGGGCACACACTACAGTATACTGAGGAGATTTAGAAGGTTTTACATGAGAATACATGAATAAAAGTGTAAGATATTACTTTAATGGAAGGAGTGGGGTGAAGTAAGGATTTAAATAGCAAATAAATGAGTAGGTGGATAAAGTAAACATAAACAGACACAGGCGCATTCATACATGCACACATACATACCTGTGCACATACATGCACACATCCGTACATGCACAATCACCTACCTGCAAGTGTGCATGCATAGTTCTGTGCATAAATGTATGTATATACACATATAACTACACACATGCACTTCTATACACAATCACACATGCGCACACACACAGGCCACTGTATGTCCCTATGGGTGAGGGGATAGTGTAATCGTTTAAATATATATATATATACAGAAAGAGAGAAATAGATAGATATATAAGCATGCATACATCATCTAGATTCATACAAACACACAAATGCAGCAACACATATATACATAGAATTCTATTATTGAAAGAAAAAATATATTTTTTAAATAAAATTAAATAGATTTCTATGTAAATAGAAAATGTTTGGGTTTGTATATAAGATTTTCTTTATAAATAAATTGTTGGTCTTTAGATCAGCTTATTATTTAATATAAGTGAAACATCAAATTTGTAGAGTTGTCTTGCAGTCATTTGACTTAGCTTTATATCTTTTTAAAATTAGAATAATACAATAGCAGTAACCACAATAGTAGTAGCAATAGTAGTAGTGATAGCAATAGTAGTAGTGGTAGTAGTAGTAGTAGTAGTAGTAGTAGTAGTAGTAGTAGTAGTAGTAGTTGTAGTGTTGTTGGTGGTTGAAAAGAAACATATTTTTATTTATTTAATTTTAGAAAAATCTTTTATGAAGAACAAAACCAAAAAATGCAACAAGAAACTAGCTTCAGGACATATATTTTTGAAAAGGCCAAAGTATATAAAATCTGTAACTTTCTTAAAACATATTAAAGGAAGAAGAGAGTTAAAGGATAAAGATGAAGTAGGAAGAGGAAGAAAAGAAAGAAAATGAATTAGAATCATTATATATATATATATATATATATATATATATATATATATATATATATATATATATATATACATATATATACATTTATATACACACGCATATCTACATACATATATATGTATCTAATACGTGCACACACACACACACACACACATATATATATATATATATATATATATATATATATATATTAAGAAAGATTATGAGCAGACAAAATATCATTGAAAATCAATAAGTTATTTTCAATAGTTCTCTATTGAAAATATACATTAACGTAATGTGTCCAACGCTAATGTATGTTCTTACTGCAAAAAAAGTGAACGTTACTCTCTATTGTTATTCTGAATGATCTTCAAGTGGTATAGGGCCTGTCATAGCTGGCAAATTATTGTCTGTTCTTTTCAGAAAAATGATATTTTGTATATAGAATCTGTTTAGAATTTTGTCGTATTTCAAAGGAAACAGTAAAGTAGATATGTAGAGATGAAAAATGTATATAATAAAAGTACAACAATAATAAAAATAGAAATCAAGAGTAATGTTTAATCTATGAAGACGTAGAGTGTATAGGTATGTCTTTAATTGTGGGCGTCTATATATATATATATATATATGGTGTTGAACGTTGCATGAATCATTGTGTAAAGTGTAGAAAATAGAGTGTTTTATAAGGCTACTGCAATGCAATCAGGACCCTAAATGTTGAAATAATGGTTTCTAATTAAGGTAAAAGGTCAATAATTTGGGTGTAAGGGAAAGTCGATTAAATCAATCCCAGTTCGTTACTGCCGCTTTATTTTATTTACCCTATAAGAATGAAAGGCTAAGCTAACCACAGCACAATTTAAACTCTGAACATAAAGGGATATATCTATATGCTGTAAAGCATGTTGTCTGATGCTCTACTGATACAGCCAATCTACCATCATTGAATTTTGAAATAATTGTTTCTATTTTTGGCACAAGGCCAGCAATTATCCCAGTGTATTACTGGTACTTTATTTTATCGACCCTGTAAGGATGAAAGGCAAAGTTAACCTCGGCGGCATTTGAACTCAGATCATAAAGGGAGGTAACTCTATGCATCAAAGCATGGCATCCAACCCTCTACCGATACTGCCAATTTTTAAAATAATGATATGAAATATGCTGGAGTTGATTAATAGTCCTTTATATTTTGAGAAGAAAAAAATCCCTTCAGCAATAGAAGAATTGAGGAAACAAATTCTTGTGTTGTTGTTATGCTGACAGTTCATTATTTTATGTTATGTTTTTCAACTTCATTTTCTCTTCTGTTATCCTATTCTTACTTATCCATGTCAACATATATGATCTATCACTCTCATTCCCTCATTATTTTCTCTCACTCTATCTCTCATCATATGCTATATATTCTATTCCTTTCGTTCTCTCTCTCTCCCTCCTGACATTTTTTTCGTTTTTCTCTCTTCTTTTTCTCTCACTGCTCTTCTATCCATTAAAAGTTTTGTTTAACCTGATTATTTGTTATTATCATCATAGCAGCTGGCTGTTTTATAGCTATTCCCACATTTCAGATTCCTACAATGGTTGTGTAGGTGTCATGACAAAAAGCACACAGCCCACACTGTAAAGTGGTTGTGTAGCTATCATGACAAAAAGCACACAGCCCACACTGTAAAGTGGTTGTGTAGAAGTCATGACAAAATTCACCTAGCACACACTGTAAATGTGTTGGTGTTAGGAAGGGCATTTGGCTGTAGAAACCAAGCCAGAAACAGTTCTATATGAGTAAGACACGGTCACCTGACCCAACTTGCCTCAAATGGGGCAACCCTTCTAACCCATGTTAGTATAGAAAATGGACTTTAAACGATGATGATGATGAAATATGTATTTATGTGTGTGTATGTATGTGTATCTATGTGTGAGAAGTCATATAAATGAAACAACTTATACTTAGAGTAGTCTCCCGATTTCATTTAATAATTGTTTCTACTTTAGGCACAAGGCCAGCAATTACCCAGTGCATTACTGGTACTTTATTTTATCGACCCCGTAAGGATGAAAGGCAAAGTCA
>OZ024742.1:116841115-116868615 GCA_964016885.1 Eledone cirrhosa
AATTTTAGTCTACGACTTCAGTTATACCATTTAAGTGGTTTTGTATTTGCGTGCAATTGTTCTCCACGCTCCACATATGACGTACTATCTTCGTTTTTTCCGTTGATGCCAGAGAACGTCTCTATGACCCACCTAATAGAATATTAGTCTACGACTTCTTTTATACCATAAACGTGGTTTTGTCTTTGCGTGTAATTGTTTTTCACCGCTCCAAATAATGACGTATTATATTCGTTTTTCCCGTTCTTTGCCAGGGTATCGTCTTCCTGTGTTCCTCCGGTTGCAACGTTTTTTTGAAATATTCACTTCTGCGTTTATAGATTGACTTTGTTAGTTTCAGAAGATCCCGTTAAGGGTGAAAGCAGCGATTCTTTGCTTAAACTTTAATCTGTTATTTTAATAAATATTTGTTGTACGGTTCTTATATATTTGATATATATTCATCGTTATCGAGTTCTCTTTGGATTTTAGTCTTCAAATTTATTATTATTACTATATATATATATATATATATATATATATATATATATATATATATATATATATATATATATATATATATATATATATATATATATATATATATATATATATATATATATATATATATATATATATATATATATATATATATATATATATATATATATATATATATATATATATATATATATATATATATATATATATATATATATATATATATATATATATATATATATATATATATATATATATATATATATATATATATATATATATATATATATATATATATATATATATATATATATATGGAGGCACATGACTTAATGGTTAGAGCATTGGCCTTGCAATCGAAGGGTTGTGAGTTCAATTCTCAGACCGGGTGATGTGTTGTTTCTTTGAGCAAGACACTTTATTTCACATTGCTCCAGTTTAATCAGGTGCCACTGCAAAAAAGCATATATATGGTATGTATATATATATGTATGTGTATATATATATATATATATATATATGATGGTGATGATGATATGTATATATATATATATATGTGTATGTATATGTATATATATACGTATATATATATATATGTATATATATAAATATATATGCCCCCACACCCTCCCACTGCAAGGTGGTCGTGGAGGTGCCACAGCAAAAAAGCACCCAGCACTCACTGTATAAATCAAGCCAAATCAGTACCTGTATGAGCAAGGTATGACCAGACACTGCCCGCAACAGGACAACCCGCCTAACCCATGCTAGCGTGGAAGAACGGACGTAAAACGGTGATGATGATGATGATGATGATGATATGTATATAAATATATGTGTGTGTCCATATCTTTTGTTTATGTCACTTGATAGTTTGAGACTATGTTGGCATGTCCATCAATTTTACTAAGTATGAGTAACATCAGCTGTAGTTGGCTTTCATGGCCAGAAGGGAGGTTTTCTTTCATCAATTTCTTATTGTATGTGCATGCATTTTGAAAAATGTTTCCTGAACAAAAGGAATGAAAATTCTTAAATAAAATCTGCATTGTAAAACTTGTAGTTCAAATACTGAGGGTATATGAAAAATAATTGTTTCTACTTTTGGCACAAGGCCAGCAATTATCCCAGTGCATTACTGGTACTTTATTTTATCAACCCCGTAAGGATGAAAGGCAAAGTTAACCTAGGCGGGATTTGAACTCAGAATGGCAAGTGCCGTAACTCTATGCATCAAAGCATGGCGTCCAACCCTCTACCGATACTGCCAATTCACCGCCCTCGGGTATATGAAAAATAATGTTGAAAAGAATATACATTTATTGTCTAAATGTTTTAAATGAGTTATTCTTAATATGATTATATATAAATTAAATTTTAATTAATTTCATCTTCAGTCAACTGATGATGAACAGAATTGATAATATTTAAATATTGATTTCTAATTTAGGCACAAATTTAGAACATTCGGAGGTGGGGAGGTCAAGGTTGATAAATTAACCCTGGAACTTGTTTAGTACTTTATTTTAACGAAGCCAGAATGTTGAAAGACAAACTTGACATTAGTGTGATTTGAACTCAAAATTTGAAGAACCAGAATAAATTCCACAATGGTACTTTATTCATTGCTCTACTAATTCTGTCACTCTACCAACGTCAATAAATGAAAATATTAAACAATGTTTATCTCTAAAAATGAGGTTTATTGTCAAAATATCATAACTGTATTTACAGTATTCTTAGAAAGTCCCTGAACTGTATTAGAATGTTGGAGATATGTAAGTCAGTGTCACAGGGTTATCAAGATATAACATTACAGAAGTCTAAAAACAAAAAGAGTTTTTGATGATGAACATTCAGTCATTTATTCAATGGAATGTTTGGCTCATGAATTAACAGTAAGAGTTTGAGTATTTCACAAACACTTGTGCCCTTACCATAATTCTCAGTGAGACACAATATGTGACATGGATGGACATTTGAATAATAGGCACAATCCATCTGATGAACTTTTTAACCGATTTGGTCTGATTACTTTCAATCATTAAACTTGGGTTGAAACCAAGGCAATGGTAAAAAAAGAATAGCACAAGATGCCATACTGTGGACCAAACCTTGTTTGCAAAGCAAACTTCTTAACCAATCAATCAAACATACTGTACATTAAAAATATTTTTTAATCTGTCAAAATGCCTTCCACTCACATAATGTGCTCACTTCTGAAAGTGGGTGAAGTAAGCAGAAACAGAATCAATCAGTTTAAGACTAAACTTTACTGGACAGTATTAGAAGAATCTCAAATTTGAATACCCTTCTAAAAAAACAAAAGTATAATAATTTTATCTTTTAAATGCACTGGAATTTGCAGATTTTGCCTATCAGCTTTTAAATCTTGGAAATATTAAAATACTCTTAGAATGCCAGAATGGTATTAAATAGAATATATACATATATAATATTTTTTAAATTGACATATGTCAGTGGTCTTATTGATAATATAATTATTTGTCTTAATTTAGAAATAAATGTTCTAAGTTTGAAACAACCAGTCTGGTCTGGAACATCTGTACTAAGATTTTCAAATATACACAGCACACAAAAAAAAAAGAATTAAAAAAAAAGATAGAAATAACAAGAAAATATAACAAAGAGAAAATACTCCATACCATTGGTTGAACAATATAGCTTAGTTAAACCTTCTTTTGTGGAGGAAGGTGATATCTCAAGAAACAAAGGCACAACAAGAAATATGGTTATTTATTCATTGTACTCTTCTTTGCATCATCGATGACAAAGGCTGGCTTTACGGTTAAAACAATAAGATTGACATCAGAGAGTTAAAAGAGATATCTCAAGGAAGTGGCATACCCTGCTAAAATGGAAAAGAGTTATCTCATCCAGGCAACTACCATCACTGGGGCTGAGAAGAATGAGATCCCTGATGAAAACTGAGCTTCTAATATGATGGTGATTTAGTGTAGATATTAATATTATAATATTATAAAAAGAAAATTTTCGAAATTCAACATTCTGAGATAAAACGGTAAGAAATTCTAAACATAGTCATGATAAAAACATATTTAATCATTTTAAAGATATTTTTTGTATTAAAAATCTATTTTGCCTGAAAATATTTACTATATCTTGCACCATAAATATGTTGAATGGTATATATACATGGTACTTACAACAACCGGTAACCTATACCATTTCTACTCCACTTAACAATGGTTCTTAAAAATGGAATATTATTAGATTGCTGTTGAACACCAAGTCAGCCTTGATTGAGAAGTTCTATGTTCAAAGAAATTCCAGTCATTATGATTGTCCTGTCTTTTTGTATTGAACTGTATAATATGATACATAAAGACTTCTGAAATGTATACTATTTAATATACAGTATAGGTAATACTGTATAATGAAGAAGTTTACTTCACAACCACAAAATCCTGGGTTCTTTCCATCTATCT
This sequence comes from Eledone cirrhosa, assembly GCA_964016885.1. Lineage (NCBI taxonomy): Eukaryota > Metazoa > Mollusca > Cephalopoda > Octopoda > Eledonidae > Eledone > Eledone cirrhosa. The sequence continues at coordinate 116,845,066 of OZ024742.1, forward strand.
AGTTTTTCCTTTTCGTAAATACATACACACACATGTGTGTATGTCTGCACACATACGCACACACACATTCACATCCATGCGCATGCACACACACATGCACGAAATTGCTCAGAATATGATATTTCTGTTCTTCATAAACAGAGTTCCCACCATTCAAAAGTTAGATGTGCAAAGACCTGCACCACCTTTGAAAACAAAAATCGATTTCTGGTTAAAAAATGCTGTCTCAAAAGGCCCTGTCCAACCCATGCTAGCATGGAACACAGATGTTGATGAGATATATATAAAGTATTATGTAGTTATTGGTATTATCAGTCTTGTCCAATTTTGTTTTCCTCTCATTGTTTCAATCTTATACATTTGTTCTATCTGAGATAGTGGATTGGCTGTATCGTAGAGGGTCGGACGCCATGCTTTGCAGCATAGAGTTACGGCCTTTTATAGTCTGAGTTCAAATCCCGCCAAGGTTAACTTTACCTTTCATCCTTACAGGGTCGATAAAATAAAGTGCCAGTAATGCACTGGGATAATTGCTGGCCTTGTGCCAAAAGTAGAAATAATTAATTTGAATGTACTCCAGTTTTTTTTCTGAACCACATGGTAAATATGTAGAGAAAATATAGAATGTTATATAGTATACATGATTTTGTCATTCTATAACACTTCAGCATTTCCTATATGTAGCTAATTGGTAGTGTCATTAGAGCAGGTATGTCAAACTGAGGATCACCTGAAGGCCACATGGGTCACATATGTGTTGTCTGAGGGCCACACATGCAACTAATTGTACACATTCCAACTAATTTTTTTTAAATTTTATATTACGAGGATAAAATGTTTGTGCTGTAAAAACCTTTGTGCAGGCTGCATGTGTGCTTGTAAAGGGCCACATGTGTGCTTGTAAAGCGCCTGCATTAGAGTATGCCATAAATGATTCAGTACTTTTTCTGGCTTCCTGTGTTCTGAGTTCATAATTCACGAAGACGAACTTTGTTCATCATCCTTTTGGGATCGATAAATAAGTACCTGTCTAAAGATTTATAACTGACAAAATTGTTTAAGATTTGGATAGGCTGTTTTGTTGTATCTGTTTTGGCTTTGTGCTTTCTGAGTACAAATTCCATACCCTTTCACTGGAAAAGTGGAGATACTTCTACCAGGAGGTAGTATCAAAAATGGAAAGACCAATTGGAACAAAGTTTCCTTCTTTCAATATATCAATCAATTATTTTCCTTTTTTGTCATTTTGTCCTACTCTCTAATGACCCTGACAATTTGAGAGGACAATGATTTGCTTAAATTAGGAACTACCTTTGAAAAAGATCTCAATTTTAATCCTTTCATTACCATAATTATTAACAACAAACATTTTGAAAATAAACAGGAATTTGGTAGTATTTAGTTATATAAACAGCTTTCTAATTATTAAGCTGGTGTTTGGAGCACAGATTGACAAAGCTTATATATATATATATATATATATATATATCATCATCATCATCATCATTTAACGTCCATATTCCACGCTTGCATGGGTTTGGACGGGTGTTTTCCCACTTGAGGCAAGATTGGTTGTTTTGCTCGCATAGGACTGTCTGGCGGGTTTTCTACGGCTGGATGCCCTTCCTAACACCAACCACATTTACAGTGTGGAACTGGGAGGTTTTTACCGTGTTATCTACACGGCCACATTACAGCGTGGACTGTGTGTTTTTTGTCGTGACACCTACACGACCTCATTTGTTTCGGGCTGGATGTTGTGGTACCAACATAACTTTACATTGAAAGGGGTGGTGTGGATGGAGTGGGGGTAGTGGGACGGGGGTGTATTTTGTTACAGGTGCCTACTGACTGTAGTAGGTTTCACTTTGTACTTAGGTAAGGCGGGTCTTCTCTATTACTGTGTAGCGCCAAAGCTCTCGGTCCAGTGACATTGTCTTGGAGAGGTGTAAGTGTGTGAGGTCGGAATTTATCAAGTCATCCCAAGTTTTTCTGGGTCTGCCTACTCCGTGGCTACCATCTATTTTTATTGCCCTGCACTTTTTTATACAGCTGTCGTCTTTCATGCGCATCACGTGACCATACCAACGTAGCCTTCTCTCGAGTAAACAACATCTGATCCCTCTTATTTCTAATTTTTCCCTTAGCTCGCTTATGCTTTGCCGTTCACGTATATTACTATTACACATCCAGCGGAGCATGCAAGCTTCGTTCCTCTCCAGTCGGTGTATATCCTCTGCACACAATGCCCAGGTCTCACTACCATGCAACATTGCTGTTCGTATGCAGGCATCATACAGCCTGCCTTTCATTTTTAGGGAGAACCCTTTAGCGGCTAATAGTGGTATAAGCTCTCTGAACTTTTTCCATCCAGTTCTGACTCTAGCTACTGTACTTTCAGAGCACCCTCCCCCACTGCTGATTGTGTCACCCAGGTAACAGAAGCTGTCCACTATTTCTATAGAACCATCTGTGCAATGGAATGAGCTAGTATATATATATATATACATATATAATTGTTTCTACTTTAGGCACAAGGCCAGCAATTGCCCAGTATATTACTGGTACTTTATTATATATATACATATATAATGGAAGGTTTTCTGCTATCATATAACCAGGGGCAGTTTCAGATAATTTGGAATCGAAAGGGTTACCTTTTGGAACTCATATTGTATAGAAAATATATTATTGTCCTTGACCTTTCTATTTATAATATTTCATTGGAAACTTTAGCAATATGTTAATATTCTTGATAGTCAACATGCTGTGTCTTCCCCCAATTCTTTTCTCTCTTTTCCTTTCAATCACTCTCTTTTATGTGTACAGAGTAATAAGTTAACTTACAAAAAATCATAATAATAATAATGATTTAAAGAAACAAAACTGCAAATACCAAATTTCCCTCTACCTTCCTCTTTCTCTTTATATAAATACACACATATACATCTCTCTCTCTCTCTTTCTCTCTCTCTCTCTCTCTCTCTCTCTCTCTCTCTCTCTCTCTACCTACCTATATGTGTGTTTATTCTCAATGCACTGTGTTAGAACAGTTTTATTGAAGCAATAATGTAGAAGTTTTTAAAAATGATTTTTAATTTTTTTTTAAATCAATAAGATTCGTCATTCCTACTTCTCTAAAAAGCTATTTTTCTTTCTTTCTGTTGTCTCAGAAATTATTTTCTTTTTCCTTGAACATAATCTATGAATCATTTTATTTTCGTCATTCATAATCTATAAATTATTTTATATTCCTTGTTCATAAACATTAAAAGTATAAGAATAATCGTTATTTACTTTTCATTTTTAATACCCCCAGAAATGAAAATGAAATGGAATAAAGAAAAGTCTTTTCTCATATAGCAAAAGTTTCTCAGAAACTTCAAATAAAGTATTACGAATGAGAATTGAAAAAGTCAAAATTCTATTTGTCCACTAAACATACTAGACATGTAAATAAAGTGAGAAAGATATATTTACCAATATTTGTGTGTGACACATGCACAGAGATAGTTGGTAATAAGAGCACCAGTGAAATAAATATTTCCCAATGTGGGGAGAGTTTCAAAAAGGCAGTTAATAACTTTTGTTACCTAGTTGGCCTAATTAGCAATGAAGGAGGTTTTTCTGAAAGCATAGTAGCTAGCAGAACAAGCTGAAAAAAGTTCATGGGTGGCTACCATTGTTGATAATAACAACATAATCTCTCTGAGCAAAAGTCAGATTGTATGATGCCTCTGTGCAAAGTGCAATGTTGCATGGTAGTGAGTCATAGGCAGTGAATTCAGAGGATATGTGAGGACTGGACAGAAATAAATCAAGCATTCTCCAATGAATCATCATCATCATCATCATCATCAGGTTTAGCGTCCGTGTTCCACGCTTGCATGGGTTTGGACGGGGGTTTTCCCACTTGAGGCAAGAGTGGTTGTCTTGCTCGCATAGGACTGTCTGGCGGGTTTTCTACAGTTGGATGCCCTTCCTAACACCAACCACATTTACAGTGTGGGGCTGGGAGGTTTTTACCGTGTTGCCTACACGGCCACATTACAGCGTGGACTGTTTGGCGGGTTTTCTACAGCTGGATGCCCTTCCTAACACCAACCACATTTACAGTGTGGGGCTGGGAGGTTTTTACCGTGTTGCCTACACGGCCACATTTACAGCGTGGACTGTGTGTTTTTTGTCGTGACACCTACACGATCTCATTTGTTTCGGCCTGGATGTTGTGGGACCAACATAACTTTACATTGAAAGGGGCGGTGTGGGTGGGGTGGAGGTGGTGGGACGGGGGTGTGTTTTGATAGAGGTGCCTACTGACTGTAGTAGGTTTTTACTTTGTATTTAGGTAAGGCGGGTCTTCTCTATTACTGAGTACCGCCAAAGGTCTCGGTCCAGTGACATTGTCTTGGAGAGGTGTAAGCGTGTGAGGTCGGAATTTATCAGCTCGTCCCATGTTTTTCTGGGTCTGCCTACTCCGTGGCTACCGTCTATCTTTATTGCCCTGCACTTTGTTATACAGCTGTCGTCTTTCATGCGCATCACGTGACCGTACCAACGTAGCCTTCTCTCGAGTAAACAACATCTGATCCCTCTTATTTCTAATTTTTTCCTTAGTTCGTTTATGCTTTGCCGTTCACGTATATTACTATTGCACATCCAGCGGAGCATGCAAGCTTCGTTCCTCTCTAGTCTGCGTATATCCTCTGCACACAGTGCCCAGGTCTCACTGCCATGCAGCATTGCTGTTCGTATGCAGGCATCGTATAACCTGCCTTTCATTTTTAGGGAGAACCCTCTAGCGGCTAATAGTGGTATAAGCTCTCTGAACTTTTTCCATCCAGTTCTGACTCTAGCTACTGTACTTTCAGAGCACCCTCCCCCACTGCTGATTTTGTCACCCAGATAACGGAAGCTGTCCACTATTTCTATAGAACCCTCTGCGCAGTTGAAGGAGCTAGTATTTTGTGGGCACTTGCTGCTACTTATTGCACCAGAGCACCGGCCACATGTAAAATCTATGTTCTTAGTTAGCTTACCTGTGATCCCACTACATCTTTTATGCACCCATACTTTGCATTTGGGACATAAAATGGAGTTTCTACCTACGCCTTTCCTACACACTGAGCATGGCCATTTCCCCGATGGGACCGCCGCCTTATTTTCTTTCCTACAAACTAGAACTTTAGTCTTAGCCAGGTTAATTTTAAGGCCTTTTGATTCTAGGCCGTGCTTCCACGTTTGGAATTTCTTCTCTAGTTCGGTCATTGATTCAGCTATGAGCGTTAGATCATCTGCGTATAGGAGTTCCCATGGGCAGCCGGTCTTGAACTCCTCTGTTATAGCCTGAAGGGCAATAATAAATAGTAGGGGGCTAAGTACAGAGCCCTGATGGACACCAACTTTTACGCTAAACTCTTCACTATATTCGTTGTTAATTCTAACCTTACTGACTGTTTCTTTATACATGGCTTGTATAGCTCTCACAAGCCATTCGTCAACACCTAGTTTTCTAAGAGACCACCAGATAATGGAACGGGGGACTCTGTCGAAGGCTTTCTCCAAGTCGACAAAAGCTAAGTATAGGGGTTTACTTTTAGCTAGGTACTTCTCCTGTAGTTGTCGTACAATGAAAAGAGCGTCTGTGGTACTTTTGCCTGACACAAACCCGAACTGCATTTCATCTAGATCAATTCTCTCTCTGATTAGTTGTGCTATTACTTTTTCCGTGACCTTCATGACCTGGTCGATTAATTTAATGCCTCTATAGTTACTCCTATCTAGGGCATCTCCTTTTCCCTTATAGCAGTTAACGATGATGCTGCTACGCCATTCCTTCGGAACAACCCCATTCTGTACGACTTGGTTAACTATCCGGGTGACCATGGTGTGTCCCACCGAACCAGATGCCTTCAGCATCTCAGCAACTATTTCCGAAGGCCCAGCCGCCTTACCCGTCTTCATATCTTTGATTGCCTTACTTATTATACTACCTTCAACTAACACTGCTGGTCCCTCTATTGGATCGATCTGGGGGAGACTGTCTTTCTCCCATTTGTTCTCCTCATTTAGAAGCCTTTCGTAGTGACACTTCCAAGCTACCTTCTTATCAGCGTCGGTGATGGCAAGTATGCCATCATCGTTAAGTACACACTTCTCCCCGACAATATCACGGTTTTCCTTGACACATTGCCTGGCAATCCTGAACACCTCACGTTTTTGGTCCTCACGTTGTAGAACATGCTTGAACTTTCTTTCCTCTGCTTCCCTTCTTGCGAAGTACACTTGTCTCCTAGCTTCCCTCCTGGCCACTTGATAGTCTTCTCTACTTCCCCCATCCCGCCATACTTTCCAAGCCTGCTTTTTGGCCTTAATTGACTCCTCCACCTTACTGTTCCACCACCATGTTACTCTCCTCCTACCTACAGGCCTGCTCCAGCCACAGACTTCGTCTGCCGCCGTCAGCAGGTTTGCTCTCAGGAATTCCCACTGTTCCTCTATATTATACGACTCTAATTGCTCTTCCTTACTGTCGAAAGCGTCAAGTAATTTGCTTTGAAATTTATTTCTGGCTATGGGGTCCTTTAGCTTCCATATTTTTCTCCTGAGGATAGTCCTCTTCCGCTGTCTAGTACGTCTCGTCCTGACTATGAGGTCGCTAATTATCAGTCTATGTTGGGAGGTGAATTCTTCATGGGGGTGGGATTTAGTGTTAACAACAGACACTCTGTCACGTCTTCTGGTAAGGATATAATCTACCTGGCTTGTGTGTTCCCCCGATCTATAGGTGATCAAGTGATTGTCTCGTTTTTTGAAGTTAGTGTTACAGATAGTTAAGTTATTTGCGTCGCAGAATTCCAGGATTCTGGAGCCAATGTGAAATGTTATTCTGCATGAAATACAATGGACAGAGGAGATGATAAAAAATAACTAGGCATAAGACGAATCAAATGTTGCATGTAGGAGTGAAAATTGCATTGGTATGGACACATAATGTGTATGACTGATGATCATTTAGAGAAGTACCCAGCAATCAAAAATGTCTGAAACTCACTGAGGAGATGGCAAAGGAACATAACAGGTGGAAGGAAGTAATCAACCCATGCAAGTATGGAAAGGTGGATGTAAAACCATGATGATGATTGGCATCCAATTATTTTTTTTTTCTTTCTTCTAACATGTTTATCAGCTTGTAAAATCTGTTCAACAATTCCTTAGAAATTTTAGCCACATATCTGTAGTATCGGAGCTGTGATCTCTCAATTCAGAGAAGTAGTGGAACATCAAGATGTGTCAAAAACATGACAAGCTCTTTTGTGTTGGTGACATGATACTCTACCCAGTATACTCTATAAAGTAGTTGAAGATAGGAGTATGTAGCTGTATAAAACTTGCTAAATAATGCATAGAGAGGACTCTTCAGTTGTATCAAATACAAGATGACCTCTCTAGTGCTAGCACCATGATAAAATGTACACCATACTCTGTAGAGTAAGGTTATCTATATATGTGATGTAATCTCAGCCCATCTGAGGGATCAGTGACACTAGTACTGACATTGTTGGTGATGCCACATTCACTCCTTGCTAGCATGGAAAACGGATGTTAAATGATGGTCATGGTAATGAAGATATACACATTCATAAAAAAAAGAAAATATAACATTCTTCTTTGTCTCCATGTTAGATTGCAGTATGTATTATTCTTTTCTGTTTTTCTATTTCTCTCCTTTCTATATTTTTTTCTGCTTTGGCTAAGCCCTTGTGCACTGTTTGCTCTCTTCTTTGTCAGTTGATGCACTTGGGATAATTTTTCATCTATATTTACGTAATTCACCAAATGGCATAACTTGTTCTGTCTTTGTCTCTACCTTTTGTTATGTCCCAATGTGCTCTGAAAAGAATGGTATCAACCTTAATGCACCAAAGCTGTAGTGATTTCCAGAAATCGATTGAGGGGATGGAAGTGTCAGTTTTTCTATTGTTTGTGCTGTGCACCGCCCCCCCCCCTCCCTCATTTTGAATTCATATTCTAAAGACTTAGCCATTCAAGCTTTTTTCAAAAATATATGCATGCATGTGTGTGTGTGTGTGTACACCCTAATATAAAGTGAAGTTCTTAACTGCATCACCAACACATTTAAGAGCAGTGATATATAGCAATATTCTACATAATATATATATATATGTAGAGGTTATATTTAATTTGTTGGGATACAACAAGCTAAATATTTTAATAACTGATATATAGCACTCAACAAATTATTGGAGTAAATATACAATATATTAACAAATGGAAATCATATTTATAAAACCATATTTATTTCTATCCAGGAGATTCCAACCAGAATTGTTGCATTTTTTAAGGGTATGTCAATATTTATTTATAAAACTAACCTATATTTTATTTTATCTGATGAAAGCGCACCATAGTTTGCTCTGGTGGCCCTTGAAATATGTATAATGAAATAAATATGGTTTTATAAATATAGTTTCCATTTGTTAATATATTGTATGTATATATATATATATATATATATATATCAATTAATTATAGATTTGGTGGTGACTTTCACAATGAAATGGTTTGCTTCATGTTGAGTTTCTGAATATTCTTTAAATCAAATCATGTATGCATTATTATATTTAAAGCATTTAATATATTCCATAGATATATTCTTTGAGCATTAAACTCCCTCATACATATACTATAGGTTTGATGCATCTAGTCTTAGCTTCAATTAAAAAGCTTTTTAATTGCTCATATATGTCTGTGGTTCAAACTTTAAGCAGCAGTCAAATACTGGATTTGATATTATCAGCTATACCCTTCTCCTAACATGAATCTTCGTGTGTCTAAGTTAAAAATCAATATTATAGCAGCACTTATGTGAATATTCTTTATCAGTGCTACCTTTTCATTATATACTAAACATCAGTAGCTATAAGTGAATACATTAGAGGTGGAAAGTTTTACAAGAACAAAGTGAAGAACAAAACATTCAGTGGATATGAAGTGCATGTGAGAAGATACATAAACAAATTTTTCAATTAAATTATTAATATCTTAATTTACTTTTCTGATATATAATTTAATATAAATAAAAGTAAATATTAAGCTATGTTAGATTGGTAATAGAAGGAAAGTGTATTGTTAAAAATAGAATATTATTTTGATGCATTATCTATATATTATTAAATTTTACTTTAAGATTTTTAATACTTGCTAAGTATAATATTGATTTTAATCTTATTTCTATCCTTTTTTGCATTAATTATTTAAAATTTACATATACCACGATAGATTTATTTATTTTAATAGTTTACATTGACTCTGTGAACTCTTTCATGATTATATCTGTGTTTATAAGATAATGCTGTAGTTTGACTCATTATTCTAATGAGAAATCATCTCATAAATACACATGATTATAATTATTGTCTGTTGAGATAGTAGATGTAATTTCATTTATGTGAATTTAAAACAGATGGTTGTCTGGTTAACATGTTCTCTTTCCAGCTTTGTGGTTTCAGTCTGACTTAGTGGCAACTTCAAAAAGTGCCTTGTAATATGTATAGTCTTGAGACTATATATAGTACACCGCCAACATCCCAACACCCCCTCTCTTGATCCACCCCTCATCTAATAAGTGCCTCACCCTATATATACCTCTCCAATTCCGAAGTACCTCTCCCACCCCAGTCAAGTCATTAAAGTGGTCGTTTCTGGTGCCACAACAAAAAGCGACCTGTCCACACTGTAAAGTGGTCATGACAAAAAGGACTCAGTCAACCCTATAAAGTGGTTGTTTTGGTGCCAGGATAAAAAGCACCCAGTACACACTTTAATGTGGCTGGCATTAGGAAGGGCATCTAGGCACAGAAACCAAGCCGAAATTGGTCCAGTGTAAGCAAGTCACATTCATCTGCTCTGGCTTGGCTCACATCTGACAACTCGTCTAATCCATTCTAGCAGGAAAAATGAACATTAAACGGTGATGATGATGATGATATATACATATATATTCATTATGTGTTTTATCATGCTGGCATGGCTCATTAAAGACTGTATCAGTACTTAATCTGAGCAACTGTCCATCTTGATGGACCGAGGGCAATGTCTCACTTGCATACATTCATATTTTGGCATGATTTCTACAGCTATGTCAATGTGTACTCATATAAATGGGTCTTGTCAACTGCATGCTAGCATGGAAAAATAGATGTAAAACAATGATAATTGTGGTGATAATAATCTATGTACTGTAAAAGTAAAATGATTTTGTGGTTAAACTATTAGATAATCAAGTTATTAAATATATAGTCTCTAAGTCCAAATCTATGAAAAATGTCTTATTGAGATAACCATTCATTTCAACCATGACCAGTCCATGTTTTTTTGTTTTTTGTTTGGTTTATTTTCATATTATCTATCATATATTTCATACATTATTCAATGGAGTAAAATGTGTACTAGCACACTTGAAGTAGTAAGGCAAGAAACTTTCATTAATTAATATTAAGGGCGGTGAATTGGCAGTATCGGTAGAGGGTCGGGCGCCATGCTTTGCAGCAAACAGTTACGGCCCTTTATAGTCTGAGTTCAAATCCCGCCAAGGTTAAATTTGCCTTTCATCCTTATGGGGTCGATAAAATAAAATACAAGTAATACACTGGGATAATTGCTGGCCTTGTGCCAAAAGTAGAAACAATTATTTAAATGAATAATTATCATCATAAAAAGCAGGAGGACATGTCATCTGAGATGTCCTCCTAGGTAAGCCCTCATTGAAAGAAAAACAATTATCAAAAGTGTTTAAGCCAAAATAATTCTGTATTTTTTAAAGTATAAAATATCTAGAATTCCCGCTTTCAATTTTAAGATGGATTAGTTTGATTTAAAAAAACAATCGACAAAAAGCCCACATAGAATGTCTTTTGTTGACTCATTTCATTGTTTTATGTTGCTTAGCCAAATATTTTATCCTACATAGCTCCCCCTCCCGACCCCACCAAAGATTTATGACATTTGTATTGCAAGTCATCCTCTACTGTGGCTTCCCTCCACTTGGATTTCTTGGCACTTCTTCACCCAGCAATCATCATCCATATGCATCACATGTCCATACCACCACAGTCTCCTCTCATGTCATTCTCACACATTAACATTGCATATCCATTGAAGTATGCTTGCTTTCTTTCTCTCCAGCCTTTGCATATCCTCTGTGTTCACTGCCCATGTCTTACTACTAAGCAGCATCACACCTTGCACTTAGGCATCATACAGCTAGCCCTTCATTCATAGGGAGAAGCCTTTTGTTATCAACAAAGGTAGTAGCTCTGTAAACTTCTACCATCTTGTCTTTATTCTAGTTTCTATGCTCTTGGAACACCCTCTTCCACTGCTAATAATTGTTTCTACATTTGGCACAAGGTCAGCAATTTGAAGGGAAGGGAAAGTCGACTAAATCGACCCCAGTGCTAATAATATCACCTAGGTAGCAGAAGCCATCAACCACTTCTATGGATACTTCCTGGGATTGGAAAAGGAATATATTTAACGTCCATGGAATTGGAGTGGCACTATTGTCATATATGGTTCATCTTACACATTTGTCACCTGGTTGTGCTCATCTCTCTCAAGTTCTGACTACAGTTAATTCCTTGCTGAGAGAGAGAGGGTGCGAGTGGGGAGAGAGAGAAAGAGAGAGGTGGAGAGAGAGAAAGGGAGAAGGAGAGAGAGGGGTGAGAGTGAAAGAGAGAGAGAAAAAGGAAAGTCGGTGAAAGAAAAGAATTGGGCCCAATACAGCACCAGTATTTTATTTATGTATCATGAAAGAATCTTCTCTGATTCTTTCCCCACTTATTCCTGAGAGAGTCGTGGGGTCAGATTCCTTAAAAACTCCTTCCAGTGGTCCTGTCAGAAGTAGCCATTTCCAACTGATCTGGCTGGATCCTCAAACAAGACTAGCCAAACTCATGGATGTTATCTAACCATCTTGCTCGGGTTCTACTCCTGTGTCTCCTGCCGGTTGGTTTTTGCCTGTAAAATCTGTCCAGTGATTCATGGAAGAATGAAAGGCAAATTTGGCCCCAGTGGAACTTGAACTCAGAGTGTAGAGAGGTGGAATGAATAATACAAAGCATTCTATCTGAAGTCCAAATGACTGTAAATTCACCACCTATCATATATTGTATATATATATATTGTGTTTATTTCTTTTAACTGCTTAATTATTTCCTATTAGATTTTTACTGGTCATTGCCATAACTATCTAATACTAACTTCTAACTAAATAGTACATAGTCTCTTACGACTGTAATATCAAAATGTGTGTTGATTTATTAATCTATATCAAGTGAACAGTGAATTGTATGAAATGTTTTATAAAAGCTGATTGTCAAATGAAATAGGTATATGAAATTTTTATGTGTAAACACATTCAATGTGGCAATAAATAGACATTCAATGTAATATTTATTTATTTGTGTCTCTAATGGTTTTTGAAAATCTACTATAAATTTTTGCTGACAGATATACTTTTAGACTTTATTTTCCTATCCATATTCCTTAGTATCTATATCACTTCTTTTCTCTCTGGTAATATACTTACTGCTACAGGTGTTGATCTGGCTGCTACTATTGTGACTGTTGCTGCTGATGCTATAGTGTTGTAGATGTTGCATTAAATTTTCTAATTTGTAGATAAAAATTTTGCTTTACGACTATGTAGTCATGGGTTCTATCCTACTGTGTAGTAACTTGGGCAAGTAGCTTCTGCTATAACCTTAGATCAATCAATGTGAGGGAAGTCCATAACTAGAAACTGTAAGGAAGCTTGTTAAGTATACATGCATACATGCATACTTATTTATGTATATACATATAAACTCACCCATATATATGTGCATATGTGCCACTGTTTATGTTTGTCTCTTTTCTTTACATTTAACATTGCAAATAGTGAAACTTGTTTACAAGCCACATAAACAGAAATCCCACTTCCCAACAGTTAGATCTATACTTTATTTTTTTTTAAATTGTCAGCATTTTGAGGGCTCCCAGCCCGAGAGTTCTGCCCCAGAACCTTATCATGGGAAATGGATGTAAGACTGATGATGATGTCAATGACAGTGATGATGAAGAGGAGGATAATAAGAGTTATAATTTATTTTTCTTTTAGTTTTTATTTATTCTTGTTTTTGTGATGCTCATCTGTTCATGCATATCTCTTACCAGCCTAATTTGTATTTGATTCCATTGTAATGATTTAGAATGAAAACGAATATTAGCATTGTAGATAATGATGTTAAGTCTTATTGTAATAATAATGTATGAAAGCTCTTCAAACCAGACAGAAATGATGATGGTGATACTGCAATATTACATAAAACAATGTTTTCCATCTATAATTACTGTGATAGAAAATCATTGGAAGAAATCAATGAATGGACATGAGAATGGACATGGGGGAGTATGACTAAAGTCAGACATTAGACATTTCATGATGATAATTAGCAGATGTTGTTAAATAAATGTTATAGTAATTTGATTGTAGTACCAATCACTAGTTTATTATAAAATAAACATGCCAAGTAAAGCAGAGTATTAAAGATGTACAAAATGATCATAGTGCTTTGAAAGAAAACAGCAGAGAACTGGATATGACAGATAACAATTGTCATATAATTCTGACCATTATTAGTGTTAAATGAGTGTGGTAAATTGGCAACATTGTTGGGATGCTAGATAAAATGCCATTCCAGTATTTGTTCCAACACTTTACATTCTGAGTTCAAATCCCACCAAGATCAAATTTAACTTGATCAATAAAATTAAGTACCAGTCAAGTACTGGGATTAATTTAATCAACTTTACCTTCTTCCAAAATGACTGGCCTTGTGCCTAGAGTAGATATTATCAGTATCAAGTGTCTATACATCTGAATTGCTAATAAAATATTTATTCATTTCAAGCAGGGAAAAGCGGACGTAAAATGATGATGATGATATCATCATAATCACCATTGTCAACATCATCATCCATATCGTTAACATCATTATTGTCCTCATCATTGTACATTTGCTTTTCATGTTGGTATGAGGTGGACAGGTCATTACAGTCTAAGTCAATTATTGATAAGAGTTACAGCCTTCCTAGATAGGTCTGAACACACCTTGCTCGTTATTCCACTTTGGCGTAGTTTCTATGGCTGGGTTTCTTTCCTAACCCTAAATTGCTAACCACTTTTTAGGGTGTAATGGGTGCATTTTATTAAAACACTATCAATAAAGAGATATCATGTCCTTGGCAAGGCTAAAGAATCCTCTCTACTCAACATGGTCTCTGAATGCTAACTACTGTACAAAGTGTACTGGGATGCATTTTATCATAGCACTAGCATGAGAGAAGATGACTTGTTCTTTGAAGTCTAAAGTGTCATCTTCCCTCTACATAGTTTCCATTCTTTCAAGGCAAATGTGACATTGAAAGTATGATTAGAAGGGAAATGATTGCCAAAAGGATGTAAGAGAAGAGAAGTTTCTTCTTCATGGATATAGACCATTATTCCTAAACAAAGAGTAATAATGCTGCTATTGTATCTGAATGGTTCTTAGAATCTTGTCTGGTGTTATACACATATTGGGAAATAAGGCAACTGATGATGATTGGACACAAAATAAATGAATCATAGGACATATGTTAATATGAAGAAATTGTTTTCATCTCTGAATATAAAGTCACAAGTGTGAAATAAGATGAACACCAATGAATGTAGTGTTGTTTAGTTCACCATTTCTTTGGTGTTGTTTAGTACACCAATCGCTTTAGTGTTGTTTAGTACACCAATCTCATTGGTGTTGTTTAGTACACCATTTCTTTGCTGTTGTTTAGTACACCAATCGCTTTAGTGTTTAGTACACCAATCTTATTGGTGTTGTTTAGTACACCATTTCTTTGGTGTTGTTTAGTACACCAATATCATTGGTGTTGTTTAGTACACCATTTCTTTGCTGTTGTTTAGTACACCAATCGCTTTAGTGTTGTTTAGTACACCAATCTCATTGGTGTTGTTTACTACAACATTTCTTTTGTATTATTTAGTACACCATTTCTTTGGTATTGCTAAGTACACCATCTCCTTGGTGTTGCTAAGTACACCATCTCTTTGGTATTGTTTAGTATATATCTTTGGTGTTGTTTAGTACATGATATATTTGATGTCTATAGTATTTCTTCTATTTAGTGTTGATCATTACATCATCTATTTGGTGTTGTCTTGTACAACATCTGTTTGGTGTTGTCAATACACCATCTCTTTGGTGTTATCTAGTAATATAATGTCTTTAGTGTTGTCTAATTCACAGATCTCTTTGACATAAGAATGTGGAGTTTCTTTGTGCATGATCAATACTTCTGAGCTGATAAATAAGTAGTTAACAGAAGAGAGGACTGTGTGATGTATAAAGATGGAATAGGATATTTTGAAGATTAGGATTTCCAGAAAACATAAGAGAAAATTGGTGCTAATGTCTAAAGTATGGATTATTGCCATATAGCAGCTTCATAAAATAATCCTTAAGGCATTGCTGATGAAATATAACATAGCTGCATAGATTCATTGTATTGTTCCTACGCAGAATAACTAAATGCCATCATCAGATAGTTATCCTAAGTTAATATACAGTAGTAGGCCAAAACAAATTAATTGAAAATTAAATAAAAGCATACAGTTAGCAGGGATTCTGATGCTTTTGACAAGTTGAGACATGTTTCAGTATATTCGTATCAGATATAAAAATGTTGAGTCAATGAAGATTGACAATCACAAAAACCATAAAAGGATGGTTGGAGTAAATTACCAATGACTGCCTTCTGCATGGAGAACATAGTTATGTAGGATCTAATATACTTAATGTAGTGATTATCAAAATGTTAATTAAAATTACAGCTAATGATAGGAAAAATAATCACAAGCCTTAAGGATTAATTCTGGTCAAGAACTGCAGGGAAGACAACTTCAGAATTCAAACTGATATGTATATCTATCTGTCACAAGACAGAACTTATCTTGGTTTCAGTGGAATTAAATGACTAAGAATACAAAACTTCCTGCTGTACATGACCAGTTCATTATGGGGTAAACTCCCACACCCATTACTGCCTGCTGCTATTCATTTTCAGCAAAGTTGACTACTAGAACATCATGAAACTGAGCGTTTTGCTCAAGAAAACAATGCACCACCAGTTCAGGAATCGAACCCACAATATTACAATCAGTACTCTAACACTAGGTCTAACAATTTGTAAAAAATTACAGGACTTCAATTATTGACTATCTCATAGTATCCAGATTCACCTCTTCATCTGAGTGTATATCTTTGTCTCATTAAGGTGTTGATTAAAGTATCATCTCTTTGTAATCTGAGTTCAAACCCTTCTACAGTCAACATTGCCCTTCATTCTCTAAGGGTTAATGAATAAAATATCAGGTTAGGATGTTGGATTCAAATCATTTAAGAATCACTCAGGTATGATAAATTGTGATATATTTTAGTCATACACATTTTTAGTTCACCTGCAGTGTCATTAGTGCCAGTCAGGGCTAGAGTTAGAACTTTGGGAGCCCAGGGCACTTCAGGTTTAGGAGGCCCCTCATACACAAAAAATTAAGATACCCAATAAACCCCATATTTATATTTTAAAGTTGGCTTGGTGCATGTCATTGCAATTGTCAAATTATACATACAGGTGATGTTAAATGTAAAAATCTGACCACCAATTCAACAGTGGCTAGGTAAGACCATATCATAAATCCTATTGATAACATTAACTTCTAGGTTATTTGTAGATTATGGCATGCTGTCCATCTCTGAGTTTTCTTATACAAAGGAAATTATTTATTTTTCAAATACAAAATATTTTCAATAAATTTACCGAATTTCCAGGTTAGATTTACATTTAAATAATTCAGTAAACACGAGATAAATACTAAAATTTACAAATAATCAATTATACAAATGTATTTTAATCTTTTTTAAAGTTTATTTCAAACTGTCATTTACATTGGATTTTAAAATATATGTTGCTGATTTTGCTTTTTGATGTATTTGAAAGGTCACTGATTTTTGTCTTGTATATAAAACAGTTTGAATTGTTCTGCTTAATAGAAGCTCTGAAAATAGAATGCCCAAATGTTATTTCTAGATTGCTTTTAAAAGAGAAAAAAAAATTATCAACATATTTCTCTGAGATAACCAGCCAGAATAAAATTAACATTGCATCTAGAGCATTGGGCAAAATATCTACTGTTTTTTTTTGTTGTTGTTTTTTTTTTTTGTCACTGCTCTTTGAGATAAAACACTACTGAGGTCAATTTTGTATGTTATTCTTTCAGGATTGATAAAATAAAGTACTAGTCTAGGTCAGTGGATTAGGGGAATTATTTTAGTACTGAGTTTAAATCCATCTATTGCTTAATTGAGTGCTAGATGTAATCCTTCACCTGGTTTAAAACCACTACATGACCTTTAGGGACCTTTAATGGAGTTCCCCCTTCTGTAAGCATTCAAGACAGGTCACCAGTGTTTCAGAATACCTTCCTTACTCCCTCCCTTCCAATTTCAGAGTCTCTGACTATACAGTAAGATACACATTATTTTACGATGTTCCAGTCCAGTCAAATGGAAACAAAAATGAGTACTAGCAGTAGATGGTGGTTAAGACTACAATGAACTGATGTAACCAGAGACATTTACCAATAAAGACACTAGGGTAAAATCTATCTGATGAGCATTTGGGCTTGAGACAGATTTTTACATTTTTTCATTTTATAATATTACAAATATTATCTATAACTTCTTGCAGTAAACTCTTTTATATTACAGAAGTTTTCAACAGTTTTTCCTCTCTCACAATTCGATTTTTTAATCAATAGAAATCTTTTCAATCAATCAATCAAACTGATTTTTTATTCTTTTTTTTCTTTATTGCATGAAATAAAAGCCATATAAGGAAGTAAACTATAGTTTTGGAGTACTATATACCCAGACTGAATATTTATCTATACATTTATCATTATTATTATTATTATTATTATTATTATTATTATTATTATTTCTTTTTGCTATCATTTTACTTTTTCACATGTGGTTTGTGACTTCGACCTTATACATTCATGTATGCATATATATATATAATCATTTAAGTGTACAATACCTACATTTATATATTCATTCAAGATATATAATACTAGTATATAATACATATATTTTTTTCAATTTATAAAATACCAAAGTGTTTTTATTGTTGAATTCATTGAATTGACAATCTAATGTCTAGAAGCACTAAAGAATTTCTTTTTAGAAGTTTAAATATAAAAACTAAAGTTGTTTTCAGCTTGGCAAAAACTTCACAAATACATAAATCTTACTTCATTGTGTTTACTGAACTGTGAAAAAAGATTTGCTATGTTAAGTGTCATATCAAATAAGAACTGCTTACAATCACAATATAAGAAAAAAACAAGACACCATTCCATATAACATTTCTATAATTTGCTTCTCTTAAATCAACAAAAATGTTTTAGTTATTGAGTGCCAACTTAAAAAATGCTGAATATTTCAAATCCTGATAGATTTTGACATTTTCTCAAAACTATGGATTTATAGGTGTGCTTGTATATGTGTTTGTAAGATGATATACATGCATTAAGTTGTGTGTGCATATATCTGCATGTAACCATGTGTGTGCATTTATATGTGTGTGTTTGTGTATATATTGTTTCTATGTGTATGTACCTGTATGATTGTACAGACATCTGTATATGATAATATACACACATTTAGATACATGTGTGTGATCATGTATCTGTGTTGTTTGAATGTGTGTGAGGAAATAGATACATCTGACTGTGTGTGTATGTCTTGTGTGTGTATGTGTTTGTGTTGTATGAGTATATGTGATGATATAACATTTAGGCTTGTGTATGTTTTTCTCTGTGTTTGTGTGATTATACAAATATTTTAGGTATGTGTTTATCAATGTCAGTGTTTGTGTAACGGTGAATGTGCATGTGATAATATACACCCGTTTCGGTATGTGAGTGTGTATATACTTTTCTGATACATACATGTGTTAGGGTGTGTGATAGTGTGTGTGTGTATGAGTGAGCATCTCAATTCAATGCATCAAAATGCATATAAATGAAACACTATCTTATAAATATACATTTTTTTAGCCAGATACATGAGAATATGAAACATGCCATGAAATATTAATATTGAAATATTGGTTCATATACTCACACCTATATACATATATGCACATACACACATACATATATGTGTGTATACAAAAGTATATAACAGCATAATTTAGAAAACTATGAGAGTGATATTAAAAGCAAAAATTCCCATTGAAAGTTTACTTGATATGAGTTGATTGGTGTTATTATTGTTATTTATTTCTTTATCATCATCGTCATCATCATCATCATCATCGTGAACTTTGACTTTTGATAAGATAAAATGCCAGTCAAGTATCGGGGTTGATTCAAGCTTCACTCCCACCCATAAAAAATTGTAGCTTTTGTGCCTACATTATTATTATTATTATTATTATTATTATTATTATTAAGGCGGTGGATTGCTAGAATCGGTAGAGTGTCGGACAAAAGGCTTTGCAGTGTTTAGTTATGGCCCTTTACATTCTGAGTTCAAATCCTCCTGAGATTAGCTTTGCCTTTCATCCTTACAGGATCGATAAAACAAGTACCAATAATGCACTAGGGACAATTTATTCAACTTTGTGTTGTGGTTGTGTTTAAATCAGAACCTATTATTATTATTATTATTGACCCCAGAGGTGGATTGGCAGTATCGGTAGAGAGTCGGACACCATGCTTTGAAGCATAGAGTTACGTCCCTTTATGATCTGAGTTCAAATCCCGTCGAGGTTAACTTTGCCTTTCATCCTTACAGGGTACTTAAAATAAAATACCAGTAATACACTGGATAATTGCTGGCCTTGTGCCAAAAGTAGAAACAATTATTATTGACCCCAGAGGAATGAAAGCCAATGTTGACCTTGGCAGAATTTGAAATCAGAATGTTAAAAGCTGGTATATATATTGCCAATCAGTATTATTAGAGCGTTAGACAAAATATTTTGCTGTATTTAGTTATGACTTTCTACGTACTGAGTTCAAATGCCACTGATGTCAACTTTGCCTTATATTTTTCCAGGGGCAATAAAAGAAAGAACCAGTTAAGTACTGGAATTGATTTAATCGACTTTCCCCTCTCCCAAAATTGTTGATCTTGTGCCTAAATCAGAAACCATTATTATTAATTGTGTACTGAAGACTTGAGCCTCATTCATGACAATGACATATGTTAGTTCATCTTGACATGTTTGTCAATTCAATAGATGGAAACTGCACAGAAACATCATCTCATAAACTGGATTTGTTATAAGTTAGTTGATTTAAGCCATTGCCCAATTTAACGCCATCATGTGGACAGCTATAACAAATAAAACAATAAATAAATAAATCAACTGCATTACAAGCATTCAAAATTCAAAATCTTCTCTTTCTTCCACCTTTTTTGCCAGGCCTTGCCAAGTATTGTAGCCTTTGTGCCTATATTATTATAATTATTATCATCACCATCATCTTCAGAAGAATGAAAGTCAAATTTGACCTCAGCAGGCCTCTTGATGTTGCTTCCTACTATAATAAACACAACTTACTCAGCCCTTCCTTTATCATCATTGTACATTAAAATCATGATTTCTAACATAAACGAGAGCAAAACTAGGCATAAGAGGAATAAAATGCTGTGTGCAGGAGAGGAGATCTCTGGGGTTATGCAGTAATACAGAAGGCCTGACTTCTCACAGGCACGGGCCGAAACTGAAGCATGTATAGAGTATGCACCACAACCCCCCACAACCCCCCATATATCTCCCATGAAGAGAGGCTGAAGTTTACGTCCAGTAAAGCAGTCATGATGGTGACATGGCAAAACGCGTCCAGCCCACACTGTAAAGTGGTCATGTATAGCAAAAGCGGTTGGCCCACACTGTAAAGTGGTAATATAGGCATCATGACAAAAAGCCTCCATTCCACACAGTAAAGTGGTCATGCTGGTGACACCTCAAAAAGCACCCAGTCCATATTGTAAAGTGGTCTTGTTGGTGACATGACAAAAAGCACCCAGTACTCACTGTGAGGTTGGCATTAGGAAGGGCATCCAGCTGTAGAAATATGCCAAAATCAGTTCTGTATGTGTGATACATGGTTACCTGACCTAGAATTTCACACAACAGGACAACTTGTCTAACCCATGCTACCATGGAAAAATTGACATAAAATACATAGGAAACCAAACAAGATATTGTAGAGGTTTTGTATTGAATAAAAAAGGAAGTTTAGGTCATAATATATAGAACAATGACAATAATAATAGTTTCTCAATTATGCCTAAGGTAAATTTGACTTCCGTATGATTTGAACTTAGAACATAAAGAGCTGGAATAAATGCTACAACACACTTTGTCCACCTCCCTAACTATTCTACCAAACCATGAACAAAAACTTGAAGCTGAGAATAGCTTTTTGTCATTAAATGAAAATATGCCACTTTGATTTTGGTCAAGTGCTTATTTTTATAATTTCATTTATTTCTCATGCTGCTAGTTGAATTCCAGCTAATGGATTCTATAGGTCCGTCTCTATTAATCTTGATATATGCTACAATTCTCTTTTATCAATGTCACACAATATTTTTTTCCTAGTCTACAATTTTCTTTTCAGCTAAATTCCTGTTTCTCTTCATTCATTGAAATGTTGGTTTCTACATTAACTGTTCCTCAAGCCACTATGTCATTGCTTCCTTTTGGCTCACACAAACTTTCTCCACCATTCACATTCATTATATATATATATATATATATATATATATATAATATATATATATATATATATATAATATATATATATATATATATATATATATGTCAGTAGGCATCTCTATCAAAACACCCCCCGTCCCACCACCTCCACCCCATCCACACCGCCCCATTCAATGTAAAGTTATGTTGGTCCCACAACATCCAGGCCGAAACAAATGAGATCGTGTAGGTGCCACGACAAAAAAATACACAGTCCACGCTATAAATGTGGCCGTGTAGGCAACACGGTAAAAATCTCCCAGCCCCACACTGTAAATGTGGTTGGTGTTAGGAAGGGCATCCAACTGTAGAAAACCCGCCAGACAGTCCTATGCGAGCAAGACAACCACTCTTGCCTCAAGTGGGAAAACCCCCATCCAAACCCATGCAAGCGTGGAACACGGACGCTAAACCTGATGATGATGATGATGATGATGATATATATATATATATATATATATAATATATATATATATAATATATATATCATCATCATCATCAACGTTTAACGTCCGTGTTCCACGCTTGCATGGGTTTGGACGGGGGTAGTCCCACTTGAGGCAAGAGTGATTGTCTTGCTCGCATAGGACTGTCTGGCAGGTTTTCTACAGTTGGATGCCCTTCCTAACACCAACCACATTTACAGTGTGGGTCTGGGAGGTTTTTACCGTGTTGCCTACACGGCCACATTACAGCGTGGACTGTGTGTTTTTTTGTCGTGACACCTACACGATCTCATTTGTTTCGGCCTGGATGTTGTGGCACCAACATAACTTTACATTGAAAGGGGCGGTGTGGATGGGGTGGGGGTGGTGGGACGGGGTGTATTTTGTTAGAGATGCCTACTGACTGTAGTAGGTTTTACTTTGTATTTAGGTAAGGCGGGTCTTCTCTATTACTGAGTACCGCCAAAGGTCTCGGTCCAGTGACATTGTCTTGGTGAGGTGTAAGTGTGTGAGGTCGGAATTTATCAGCTCGTCCCAGGTTTTTCTGGGTCTGCCTATTCCGTGGCTACCGTCTATCTTTATTGCCCTGCACTTTGTTATACAGCTATCGTCCTTCATGCCCATCACGTGACCATACCAACGTAGCCTTCTCTCGAGTAAACAACATCTGATACCTCTTATTTCTAATTTTTTCCTTAGTTCGTTTATGCTTTGCCGTTCACGTATATTACTATTACACATCCAGCGGAGCATGCAAGCTTCGTTTCTCTCTTGTCTGTGTATATCCTCTGCACACAATGCCCAGGTCTCACTGCCGTGCAACATTGCTGTTCGTATGCAGGCATCGTACAACCTGCCTTTCATTTTTAGGGAGAACCCTTTAGCGGCTAATAGTGGTATGAGCTCTCTGAACTTTTTCCACCCAGTTCTGACTCTAGCTACTGTACTTTCAGAGCACCCTCCCCCACTGCTGATTTTGTCACCCAGGTAACGGAAGCTGTCCACTATTTCTATAGAACCCTCTGCGCAGTTGAAAGAGCTAGTATTTTTGGGGCACTTGCTGCTACTTATTGCCCCAGAACACCAGCCACATGTAAAATCTATGTTCTTAGTTAGCTTACCTGTGATCCCACTACATCTTTTATGC
>OZ024742.1:116876322-116923822 GCA_964016885.1 Eledone cirrhosa
TTTGTTGCTATTGTTAATGTCAGTGGTCAGACGTTATTTAGAAAATCTGATAAACGATGTTCCAGCCTTGACCTCCTCTCCCTCAACCCAGACAACTTATTGAGACAACATCATCTAAAGTGTCCTATTTTCAAAGATTGTAGGGTATGATCCAAGGAAAATTTTGTTGATATTTCTAGCAGGTTGAACTCAAATCGTTTATTAACACAAAATCAAATGGTGCAATTCTTTCATAATTCTATCTCTATATGCAGTTTCTATTTTATTTTCAATACTATTGAAAATAGATATTATCACGCTAAAAATCAACACAATGATGGGGTAGCCACCATGAGATCATTCAACATGTTAAATGCATCAGTTAAACCTCACTTGAATCATGTCTCATCATCTTAAAAAATTGGAGTATGTATTGTATTATCTGGTCTGGAGAACACCGTCTGAAAAAGAAATTAGAAGGGGTGGTAATCGCTGGAAAATTTATATTATAAGATTGCTTGATTTTGGCTGAACTTGGATTAAAAAATAGCAACTAATAGTAAGTTTAGTTAAACAGTTTTTGGTTTTTTTTGTCACTGTTGATGACTTATGATCTTCCTTTATCTCATCACCATATTAATTTTATACCTTCCTTACATGCTGCCATGGGTTGGATGGAATGTCATTGACTGTGTCCTTTATTCAAAGTTACTACCCTCATAGACCATATCTCATTCCTTTCATCATTGTCATTAATTAATGTCTATTTTCCATGCTTGCATGGGTTATATAGGGAAGGTGTATCATCATCATAATCTAATGTCTATTTATCCCTGCAAGCAAGGATTGGATGGGTTGTCACTCACTGAGTCAGTACTCAAGTGGATTTACTGAACTCTCAGATGGAAATAGAGCCTCCATCACACTTATATTCCCATGCTCTACTCAATGAATTTTATTGTGGCACTAGCACTAGTGAGGTTGTTATTTCTTTCAATATCTGAGAGTACACCCAACCCAATTGTTTGACAGGTTGTCTACAGCTCGATGCCCTTCCTATCACCAACCATTTTACAGAGTATACTGGGTACATTTATCATATGGATAAATAAGACTAGGGAGATTGTCAAATCTTTGCAATTTTTATACTTATTTCTCGCGTTAATTTTATTGCAAAGTTATAACTTATTTATGTTGAATCAATAACTATTTTTGATAAACTACTGAATCCTAATAACCACCACATGTGTTCCAATCAATATTTTTTGGTGATGTTTTATGATACATAGTGAAATACGTTCAGCTACTCCCTCGACATTTGTTTTATATTTACAGTCACATTTTCAAATGACATTGAAGAAATCTAAATCTAAATTAAATAAACAAAAGAAAAAGCAATTTAATTATTTTGTGAACATAATTCATAATTATAATGAAGTTCATTGTCTATATGTTAAACTTAATTTTGAAAATAGTATCCAATGGGATCATTTGCATATGGTTGCTTTTCACAAGACTCTCTGGAAGGCATGTTTGAAGACTGTACCTCTTAGTAATAAGTGGGCAAAGAAGTAAATAGTTTGAAGGTGTTTACTAAAATAATTTCCATTAAGGCAAAGTTTAATATATGACTTAACAAAAGATTCTTATATGCAACTATGATGGAAGATCTTTATTTTTAATATTAACACTTTAAAATGAGAGGTTGTGTTTCAAAGAACCAGAATTTGAACAAGTTAGTATTGAAAGAGTTAAAGTAGAACATTCTAATATTTATCGATAAATCTGATTAACAATCTTTTTTTTTTTTGGTTTGAAAATATAAATCTTCAGTTGATATCATTCATGTAAATACCTGCAAGTCATTTTCGTAAAAGAATTTTCATGTATGAAGAAATATGATTGCAAAGTTCATAACAAATGTTATTCTTCATTGCATACTACAATACGAATAAATAGAAGTGATATGCCTCTCTTGTAAATTGTATGTCAGATGTATGTCATATTATTAGGCAATATATGTTTTTATATGAATATAAAAACATCAAATAGTTGTATTAAA
This sequence comes from Eledone cirrhosa, assembly GCA_964016885.1. Taxonomy (NCBI): domain Eukaryota; kingdom Metazoa; phylum Mollusca; class Cephalopoda; order Octopoda; family Eledonidae; genus Eledone; species Eledone cirrhosa. Next base: position 116,878,364 of record OZ024742.1, read on the forward strand.
TAGATTTCTCAAGTTAATGATAGACATTTTCTATAAAAGCAAATATACAGATATATTTTCATTATTGACATTCCATAAATCTATTGACTAATTGATCTTACTAACAATAAGTAAGATGCATTGATTGAGAGATGTGTTTTTGTGTTTTCATGTTTACTTTAATTTAAATTAATCGATTACTGATTACTTTTACAAAAAAAGACATTTAGAAATTTAAATCACAAAGGATTGTACAATGTTGGTGATATAAAAATTACAATGATATATCTATAACTAAGTCATACTTAAAGGCTTAATCAATCCATTTTATTATTATTATCCGATTTGCAAATTATACTCAATTCATTCCACTCTAGTCAACTACTATAATGATTTATTTCAGTCACTGAGCATCATGGTCAAATTTTATTACACTGTAAACTCTATAGAGCTTGGCAATTCTACTTCATGTAGTTCTTGTAAATCAATACATCTGAGTAGTTTTGCTATTATCATCAATCTTGTTGTTCAAAATCGAACCTGTCTTATTAATGGTGAACAGGTATGGTCATCTTTTGTTAGGTTCATCTTTCTGTCACTACTCTGTTTTAGTTACAGCTTCAGGTCAAGTAAAGAGAGTGGGTACCTAGCATGTTGTAGGTACTCATATTCCTCTACCAATAGAAAGTCCATGTTAGTTCTTGGTGGTCATAAGCAACAACATTCTTGAAGAAACTATAGATGTTAACCAGAAGGAACTGACTAGTTTGTTCCAGAGGACTTTCTGCTCTGGTACTATGGATAATTTCCTGAAAAGTCTATCTTGGCAGTGCTAGTAGAGACAGTTTGAGTCAATTTCTATAGGCATGGAAGTGCTGTCAGATGGACCTATCTGAAACATGCCCATTCATTGAAAACTAATCCTATACCTCTGCATAATTACCATGATCTACTTTTTACTCAACATATACGAGGTGGTATCAAACGTTTTTGGATTAGTTCTGTAGCATACCAACAGATACGAACACAAAGTTGCACACATAGTGAGAGCTAGCAGTGACCTTGATGTGCCAGTGTGCTGAGTGACATCACTGTGTTCACTGCACAAGTTGATAAATTTGTATTTTTGTGATCATGTAGCTTGCGATTTTCTTATGAACTGGAAGTTGGAACAAAGAGCCAATGCAAAATTTTGCGTTCAAGTTGGGAAGTCTGCTAGAGAGACATTAAGCATGCTTTGGCAAGCTTACGGGGATGAGGCAACAGTTTATATACAATTTTTCTTGTTGCACGAGTGCTTCAAAAGTGGAAGAACATCCCTGGAGGATGCTGAGTGAGGGGAAGACCTGCCATGAGCATCACCCCCGGAAATGTGGAGAATATTAATCAAGAGTACTACTGCAACGCTTTAAGGTGCTTGAAGGAATTTGTTTGGTGAAAGCAACGAGATCTGTAGAGCACAAATAATTGGATTCTCCACGATGACAATGCACCCTGTCACCAAGCACTCCGCTATCTGAAATAGCAGGCAGACTAACGGAAAGGGTAGACTTTGTATGAAGCAGATGTACAGGATTAGCTGGTTGTAAGGACTTAAAGATAGGGTTGATAGCTTTGGCTAGCTAGATGATCTAAATAGCAGTGGAGAGGGTTTCACTGAGTGCATAATAGCTAGAATAAGAACAGGTTGAGAAAAGTTCAGGCAACTACCATCCCTGTTGACAACAAAAGGTTTCTCTCTACAAAAGAAAGCTGTATGGCACCTATGTGTGATGTGAGGAGCTGAGAGAGATGCTGAGTATAAGGGGAAGTGGATGTAGCATGCAAAAGAGATGACTGTACTGATTCAGGTATATAATGCATCTGGATGACGATTGTTGCATGAAGTAGTGCCAAGAATTCCCAGTGGAAGGAATCTGCTGAAGAGTGATTCCAAAGAAGACAAGGACTACTGCAAGTGGACGAATTCTATGCTGGAAAAGATCCATCCAACATTGCTAGCTTGGAAAAGCAGACTTAAAACTATGATGATGATATATGTGTCTTTATGTATATATGTAGATAGATAGATATTAATGTAGGTATGTAAATGCATATATGTTTATGTATACATATGTATGTTTGTATATGTAAGTATGTGTGTGTATATGTGTATATATATATATATATATATATATATATATATATATATATATATATATATATATATATGGTAATTTAGTCTACTTTGATATTCCAGTTAAAAGGATAAACTCCCTATTTTAATAAAATGATAGCTTTTACATTTATCATGATTTTTCATCTAAGTTAATGCAACACAAGATCATGCTGCATCATACTTAATTATCTTTTCAAGTTTATTTACTACATTCTTTTGAGCTTCTATGGAATTGCTAATATGTTTTCTAAATATAGAATAATATTTATTTAAGTCGTTGAATTGAACACAAGTTACCTTATCGGATGTTTTCTTGAAATATATAAGAAGTATATATGGCAGGAACACAAGCCAGTATTTTCAACATGTTGAATGAATCATCATCATCACTGTTTAATATCTATTTTCCATACTTGAATAGATTCAAAAGTTGTTGCATGCTGTGGCCAAACTAATAAGGCAACTAGTTCCTGTTAGTATGTTTTGTTTTAACTTAGTTTCTACAGCTGGATGCCTTTCCTACTGCCAACCCCTTTAGAGCATCTCCCAGGAACAGTGTTTCTACAGCTGGATGCCTTTACTAATGTTAACCACCTTACAGCATGTACTAGGAGCATTTTATCGTAATTCCATCATTATCATTACACATGGTCTAATGGTTGATTTTCATCATGGCACCAGCACTACCACCTTAATGGGTGAACTGGGTGCTTGCCATTGTGATACCAGCACTAAGATGCTCAGTGCCTTTGATCTTTCTAGGAAGGTATTAGTGGGGGTTTGAGCTGGGGTACAGACATCACATTGTCATAGGATGATGGAGGCAGTTTTGAACCAACTGGATTGTGTGTGATTGTGGTGTGCCTGACTTTCCTTGATGAATTAAAATGGAGATTTATATCCTACTTGTGGTGGAGAGTAGGGCACCTCATCATTGGTGTGGCATTGGAGCTGGTAGGTGGGTAGTGTCTCTCATTTTGGAGTGTGCCTAATTTTCTTGTGTTGGGAACATGTTGGAGAGGTATGGGTTCAGAAGGAAAGGTGAATCAAAGGTTCAGCTGAGCTTTCCATGCTAGCATTAGTTGGGCAATGGGTCAGGAATTAGCAGGTGAGGACCTGAGTTGTTGTCTCTCTGCTTCTTCTGGTTTTTGGTGGTGATAAGAAATCAGGGGTATGCTGGGAGAGATTTCAGGTGTATGCAGTACATGGGTGGTGGGACCTGAGTGTTGAACTACATCCTTGCTTCTTCAAGTTAGATTAGCTATCTTTCTTATTCTGTTTCATTCCAGTTGCATGGAACGGTGAATGGCCAGTTTTCTTGATCCTGGGTCCTATTTTTTATTTTAGCTCCAGCTGCATGAAGTCTGTCTTCACCACATCGTCCCACTTTTTCTCTTTGACATCAAGCCCCCTGCACTTCTTTATGCAGCTGTCTTCTTTCATAAGCATTATATCCCCATACCATCTAGTCTCCTTTCTTTCACACTGCACATGATGCCTATTAACACACATCCATCTGAGCATGCTCACCTCTACACACAGATGTATATATCTACCTATCTATATATATAGATCAATAGATCTATATATATAGATAGATCCCAAATTAAATCAGGGGTAACCACAGTTAACAAGGCACTCATACAAATGAAACAGCTCATGTCCTGTAGAAGTCCGTTCTATATTAAATATAGAAATATATCTTACGTAACCTGGCCACTGAAATGTGCATAGTGTTTGCATAAATAAATAATTAAGGAAATTCAACCTTTTTGGCCTCCTGTCATTTTACTTTATAATATATTTGACTCTGTTCCTACACCACCAACATGATTCAAGATCAAAGATGGGTCAGTTGCATAACGTTGAGTGCTTTTCTCATATTACATCATTATTAATATTGAAAAATAACCAATTCTACCCAGTGGTAAACCACCTAATTTTAAACGTATATATATACATATATATATATATATATATATATATATATATATATATATATATATATATATATATATATATATATATATATATATATATTTATATATGTAATCATCATTGTTTAATGTCCATTTTCCACACTTGCATGAGTTAGATGGGTTATCATGTTATGAGACAAATCAGGTATAGAGACCATGTTTATGGAGTATGTGTATATAAAGAGATGGGCAATTATTTATAAAATAGGGGTTGGAATTTATGAATAAAAAATAATTTTCTATGTGAGAAAAATTAGTTGTGGGTAGAACATTGACCTGGCATTAGTCAAATAATTTAATCATATTCTCGTGAGGGATATCCCAGCCTTTTTTGTATCATCACCCATTTCCACATAGAAACATTTTCCATCACCTACCTGTATAGTAAATATTCAAAAGTTTTTCAAAAATATTTGGTAAAAGTATATTACTGGTTTGCAAACTGACATCTTATAATGTAGTAAAAAAGACTAAGTGGGGTAACAAATAATGCTGATTTATGCTGATTTAAATTACAAACGAAAGTAAACTTAACAATTTAAAACTGTATTGCATCAAATTTAATTGAAAAGGATATAATTTAGTTTTATGGTCAAGGTTAGGGCTAGCGAATATGTCACTAAGAAAAAATATCACATTTTAAAGTTATCAGAGAAGTGGATAGTGGAGTATTTTTAAAAAAAAATTTGTGTCAAACATTTTATGTATTACTGTTGACAGAACTTCTTCAATATTAGGTCGAAGTAATGTTTCTTCTATAGTGTGGGAATTACTGGACATTGTGACCAGTGATGCTATGTTGTATAAGGCAATCATTCCATTATCTTGCTTTCTGAAATTCTGAGATCAATGTTCTCTGCTTTTCAAATGAGATCTTAAGTTGTAAGAAATATAACTAAGCTTTTTCCTTCTGGTCAACATGATTAGAATATAAATGATACTTTAAGATTTCATGTCTTTGTTGCTTAGTGTTTGGATGCCCATAAGACAGAGAGGTAATTGACTGCTGTGAGGAGAAATGATAAACTCTTAAGGTGAATAATCAATGCTGTACTGATGACAAATTTCTCTTAAATGGAGATATTTGGATGTTTAAAAATTGTACAATGCTAAGAGAAAATAGTAGGAACAATAGATTACAAAATTTTCGTTTACCAAGTTATATTGGTATTGGAAGTCCATTTTCAATAATCCAGAAATATAAGAATAGGAGAGTGTTGCAAACACATGGCAATCAATATAATCCATCTTACAATTCTCACATTTTATCTGGCATTGTCATCCACTCCACCTTGTCCTATCGTCAGATTTCTTTGTGGTCAATGCCTGTGTTAATTTTAAGTGTGTTCTCTCTCGGTGCTGGTAGCACAGGAAAGTTTATCTTGAAGACACTCCTTAATTTTACTAGCAAAGATGTTTTTGCTCTTCCCTATCTGATTTATATCCACCCAAAAATGTTATTTCATCTAAACTATTTGAATCTTAAAGACCCTTCTTAAAACTATAGAAAATACCTATATATTCCTTGTTTGCAGGGATGTTTAATAGTTATTTCCATTTAACAACCTGTTTTTTTATACATATTCTTTGCATATCTCCTTTGAATTCCTTTTTCGGGTAGCATTTATTGTTATCTTTCTTAATACTCAACATCCTATGTTGTCCACCAAAATTTCCACTCACTCACCATTTTCTGTTTGGTTGCTCATCCAAAAGATGAAATCGCCCAGGTTTGGAAACCTCTGTCTAGCATGACAGGTTATGTTAGAAAATGTGTTTGTGGTATCTAGTTAGATTAAATGAAGTGGGATGTCATGTGTATGTGTGGATGTGTTTTGTGTGTGTTTTGTGTGTCTCTGTGTGTGTAAAGGTGAAACTTCTTGATATTTAATTGATATAAAAAGTGATTGGTTATATATGAAAGCTTAGGAATTTAACTATGGAATAGTTTAGGAATGAGTAACTAAATTATTTCTAAAATTTTCTTATTGCTGGTATTTGCAAATGATACAAGAATATTAATATGTACTTGGTGTTGTTCATTTAAAACAATTTGGTTTAAAGTTATTAGCCAGTGCTTGTGAATATGTATGATTGTGTTTTAATTCTTGAGTGGGGCTGGGTAGAAGAATTTGTGTGTGTTTTTTGTTTTTTTTTAAAGGTTAATGGGTGTTTTAAAATTTGTTAAATATATACACACACACGTATATATATGATGCTGGTGATGATGACATATATATATATAGTTGTAGGGCTGCAAGGTAATAAATGTGATATGATGCAACACTGAATCCTCATTCTTTATAGTAATTATACATATGTATATATATATATAGTGTAAATAATCAAATATAAGTTGCCTTTAGCTCTTAGACATTAGAATCCATATATGGGGGACCATGGTAGTATTTTACGGGCCCATGCAAAAATTTGCTTTCAAGGAAAATATCTGAAGTCTTAGAGAAAGAATAAACATTAAAAAAAAATTAAACAATTAAGGAAAGCATTTGATCAAATAATTCCCAAGGAAATTAATTGAAATCAAAATATATAATAGGGTGGACCGCCAGAATCAGTGGTGATAGAATGTAACTAAATCTATATGCATATTCAGGCATACATACATACATAGACACACATGAATATATATATATATTTATATATATATATATGTGTGTGTACTTAATGATGACGGCGTACTTGCCATCACCGACGCTGATAAAAAGGTAGCTTGGAAGTGTCACTATGAAAGGCTACTAAATGAGGAGAATAAATGGGAGAAAGACAGTCTCCCCCATATCGACCCAATAGAGGGACCAGCAGTGTTAGTCGAGGGGAGTATAATAAGTAAGGCAATGAAGGATATGAAGACGGGTAAGGCGGGTGGGCCTTCGGAGATAGTTGCTGAGATGCTGAAGGCATCTGGCACGGTGGGACACACCATGGTCACCCGCATAGTTAACCAAGTCGTACAGAATGGGGTTGTTCCGAAGGACTGGCATAGCAGCATCATCGTTAACTGTTATAAGGGTAAAGGAGACGCCCTAGATAGGAGTAACTATAGAGGCATTAAATTAATCGACCAGGTCATGAAGGTCATGGAAAAAGTAATAGCGCAACTAATCAGAGAGAGAATTCACCTAGATGAAATGCAGTTCGGGTTTGTGTCAGGCAAAAGTACCACAGACGCTCTTTTCATTGTACGACAACTACAAGAGAAGTACCTAGCTAAAGGTAAACCCCTCTACTTAGCTTTTGTCGACTTGGAGAAAGCCTTCGACAGAGTCCCCCGCTCCATTATCTGGTGGGCTCTTAGAAAACTAGGCGTTGACGAATGGCTTGTGAGAGCTATACAAGCCATGTATAAAGAAACAGTCAGCAAGGTTAGAATTAACAACGAATATAGTGAAGAGTTTAGCGTAAAAGTTGGCGTCCATCAGGGCTCTGTTCTCAGCCCCCTACTATTTATTATTGCCCTTCAGGCTATAACAGAGGAGTTCAAGACCGGCTGCCCATGGGAACTCCTATACGCAGACGACCTGACACTTATAGCTGAATCAATGGCCGAGCTAGAGAAGAAATTCCAAACATGGAAGCACGGCCTAGAATCAAAAGGCCTTAAAATTAACCTGGCTAAGACTAAAGTTCTAGTTTGTAGGAAATAAAATAAGGCGGCGGTCCCTTCCGGGAAATGGCCATGCTCAGTGTGTAGGAAAGGCGTAGGTAGAAACTCCAAATGCAAAGTATGGCTGCATAAAAGATGTAGTGGGATCACAGGTAAGCTAACTAAGAACATAGATTTTACATGTGGCCGGTGCTCTGGTGCAATAAGTAGCAGTGAGTGCCCACAAAATACTAACTCTTTCAATTGCGCAGAGGACTCTATAGAAATAGTGGACAGCTTCCGTTACCTGGGTGACAAAATCAGCAGTGGGGGAGGGTGCTCCGAAAGTACTGTAGCTAGAGTCAGAACTGGATGGAAAAAGTTCAGAGAGCTTATACCACTATTAGCCGCTAAAGGGTTCTCCCTAAAAATGAAAGGCAGGTTGTATGATGCCTGCATACGAACAGCAATGTTGCATGGCAGTGAGACCTGGGCATTGTGCACAGAGGATATACGCAGACTAGAGAGGAACGAAGCTTGCATGCTCCGCTGGATGTGTAATAGTAATATACGTGAACGGCAAAGCATAAACGAACTAAGGAAAAAATTAGAAATAAGAGGGATCAGATGTTGTTTACTCGAGAGAAGGCTACGTTGGTACGGACACGTGATGCGCATGAAAGTCGATAGCAGTATAACAAAGTGCAGGGCAATAAAGATAGACGGTAGACACGGAATAGGCAGACCTAGAAAATCCTGGGACGAGCTGATAAACTCCGACCTCACACACTTACACCTCTCCAAGACAATGTCACTGGACCGAGACCTTTGGCGGTACTCAGTAATAGAGAAGACCCGCCTTACCTAAATACATAGTAAAACCTACTACAGCCAGTAGGCATCTCTAACAAAATACACCCCCGTCCCACCACCCACACCCCCATCCACACCACCCCCTTCTATGTAAAGTTATGTTGGTGCCACGCCATCCAGGCCGAAACAAATGAGATCGTGTAGGTGTCACGACAAAAAACACACAGTCCACGCTGTAATGTGGCCGTGTAGGCAACACGGTAAAAACCTCCCAGTCCCACACTGTAAATGTGGTTGGTGTTAGGAAGGGCATCCAACTGTAGAAAACCTGCCAGACAGTCCTATGCGAGCAAGACAATCACTCTTGCCTCAAGTGGGAATACCCCCGTCCAAACCCATGCAAGCGTGGATCACGGACGTTAAACGTTGATGATGATGATGATGATGATGTATGTATATAAATAAATAAATATATATATATATATATATATAAGCACACACACAAGACGACTGTCTCCTGTTCATTTTTCCTGGGGAATTTGGCTGTCACGGGGTAGAGGTTCTATGTACCCTTCAGTACATAGAAACTCTAACCAAAGAAGTAATAACAACTATCCATGTACAAATCAGATGAAATTGTGGAACTGTTAAAGAGAAGACGAGGAATACTGTGTACAAGAAGTGAGATGGAGAGGTACCTCAGTGAAATTAATCACAGGCAAGCAACTTGGATATGAACTCTACTGAACAGGAAATGAGAATGGTCTGGGAGTTGTAGGCATACTAGTGGAGAAATGGATAGATAAGGTAATAGAGATAGTTAGAGTGACAGAATCATCATGCTTAGACTAACTGTAATAAATATACTGGTGACAATCTCATCTAACTATGCTCCACAGGCAGGGCTAGGTAAAAAAACAAAAAGACAGGTTCTATGAAGAACTTTTACAGACAACTTCAGGTATTGACAAAAGAGATCTCATCATCTTGGCAGGCAAGTTTAATGGACATGCGGGACAGTACCAGGATAGATTCAGCAGAATTTGTGGTGTCTATGGTTATAGCGCAAGGAATGAAGATGGTCTGAGACTCCTGGAATTCTGTGATGCAAATAAACTAACTATCTGCAAAACAAATGTCAGGAAACCAGCCAACCACCAGAATTCATATAAATATGGTGAACACATAAGCCATAATAATTACTTACTTGATAGACAACAGGCCAAACCAACTGTAGTAAATACTCAGGCCTTCCCTAGGGAAAAATACACTCCCCAGCATAGATCAGTTATTAGTAACATCAAAATAATCAAAAGACAGAACTAGACACACAGGAAAATAAGGAGATTGAGGGTGTGGAAGCTAAAGGACCTCTCGGTTAAATATAGGTTTAGAAAAGCCTTACAGGATGCACTTGAGAGGTATGATGAACTAGATACATAAAATATAGAGGACAACTGGAAATCTTACGTGACAACCTTTTGCTAAACACTGGCAAGACTTGCAGCTGGAGTAAAGCACCAGCCAGACAGAGGGTGATCTGCTGGTGGAACAGCACAATAGATGTAGCCATTAAAGCCGGGAGACAGGCATGGAAAGACTGGAAAAATGGGGGTAACAGAGATTGGTAGCTAAGAAAGAAGCTAAGAAACAGTTACACACAGCTCAGGAATAGGCTGAAGAAAGTAAATTAGCCAATGTCTTGAGACATGAGGATTAGAGGTGTGAAGTGTTCCGTATTGCAAGGCAGTCTGTTAGTGTGAGTCAGGATGTTGTTGTGGAAAAATGTGTTATAAATGAGGCTGATGCATTTAGCACCACTGATGCCCAAAATAAAGAGGCCTGGATATGTTACTATGAGAGATTGATTAATGTAGAGAATGAATGGGAAGAAGAGAAACTATTACCCAAAGGAAGGACCAGCTATTGAAGTTGATAGTGTGAGGGTCAAAGACGCAGTCAAGGAGATGAAGAATGCTAAAGATGCAGGACCATCAGAGATAGTTCCTGAAATGCTAAGAGCTTCGGAAGAGATAGGAGTTAACATAATAACCTGTATAGTAAATCAAGTAAAACATCATGGAGTCATACCCAATGACTGGCACAGCAGTACAATCAGAAATTTCTACAAGGGCAAAGGTCATGCTCTAGAAAGGAGCAACTCAAGAGGAATAAAATTAATGGACTAAGTTATGAAAGTGACAGAAAGAGTTATAGTGTAGCTAGTTAGGGAAAGATTCAAAATAGATGAGATGCAGTTTGGTTTCATGCCTAAGAAATTTACTGCAGATGCCCTCTTCTTACTGAAGCAACTACAAGAGAAGTTCCTAGCTAAAGATAAACCACTATATTTAGCTTTTGTTGATTTAGAAAATGCCTTTGACAGAGTACCCCAATCTATTATCTGGTGGTCCGTGAGGAAATTAGGTGCAGAAGAATGACTTGTGAGAGCAGTGCAAGTTATGTACAGAGGAGCTGTCAATAAAGGGAGAGTAGGAAAGGAGTTTAGTGAGGAATTCAAAGGACCCAGATTCCCTCAAGGAAATGGCAATGCTCAATATGCAAAAAAGGAGTAGGTATAAAATCCATACAATGTACACAATGTAAATCTTGGGTACTCAAAAATGTAGTGGGATAACAAGTAGACTAACAGGGAGGAAGAACTTTGCTTGAAGAAGATGTGCAGGAGAAATCAAAAGTAAGACTGCTAATGATATAAACCTTTTCCAATCACAGGAAGGATCCATAGACAATGGTTGATAGCTTCTACTATTTAAGTGACCAAATTAGAAGTGGCAGAGGGTGTGGCAAAATTATAACAACTAGAATAAGGATAGGATTGAAGAAATTTGGAGAACTGATCCCACTGCTGACAACAAAAGTTTTCTCCTTTCATACAAAAGGAAGGCTGTATGATGTCTGTGTGTGGTGTGCAATGCTGCATGATAGGGAAACATGGGCTATGACTCCAGAGGACATGCGTAGACTGGAAAGAAAAGAAGCCATCATGTTTCTTTGGATCTGCAATGTAAATGTGAGAGAAAGTAGAGCTTGGACAAGCTTGGAAGAGCTGAGAGGGTGTGTCGAAGAGAAGACTGCATTGGTATGGACATGTGATGTGCATGGAGAATGACCAATGGGTGAAGAAATGCCAACAAATCCCAATGAAAGGAAGCTGCAAAAGAGGACGACCAAGAAAGACCTGGGCAAAGTTTGTGAGAGTGGACCGCAAAACCAAAGATCAGCAAAGGAGATGACAAATGAATGCGACAAGTAGAGAGATGTCATACTGAGAAGGACCCGTCCAACCCATGCAAGTATGGAAAAGTGGACATAAAAACGATGATGATATATAAAACCCTATTGTATTGCATATCTGTGTTAATCATCATTCATTCATTATATATAAAGTCAGCAGGAATGAAGTCAAGGTGGCACCATAAATAAACATTATTGCTTATGACAATTGTTTCGATATCCATCCTCATATTGGTCAGAGGCACAGAACACACTTGAATGTGTTCTGTGCCTACAAATGCATATCTGATATAATAATTGTTTCTACTTTTGGCACAAGGCCAGCAATTACCCAGTGCATTACTGGTACTTTATTTCATCGACCCCGTAAAGATGAAAGGCAAAGTTAATCTCGGCGGGATTTGAACTCAGAAAAGCAAGGGCCGTAACTCTATGTTGCAAAGCATGGCGTCTGATCATCTACCGATACTGCCAATCCACCGCATATCTGATATAATAATAAAGGTATGTGGCTTACTAATTTAGATTAAATAATGGAATGATAGAAAAGCAATCTAAATTCTTTTTAACCTTGGAGAGATACAGGCTGGTTTCAGTGAAATAGGAATATTAAGGCATTCTAAAGATATGAACAGTGAGGTATTGGAAGGAATAATAACTAGTATTGTGTGGAATAATATAAGATAAGATTCAGAATAGAGAAGTGGTCAAAAGGTATGATTAAGTGACTGAAGTTTGCAAACATTTTACTTGTCTTTAAGATGAAGAAATTTTGCTGCCAGATATTGCTAAAGAACTGACAACAATGGCAGCAAACAAGTATTGTACTTAAGTATTAAAATATTCCACAAAATCAAAAATGTCATATTGTTTTACCATCACAGAAATGTTTTGCCTTTTAATTATAAGCGATTTTAATTATAAGCGATTCACAATACCTTCTAGAACAGTCTACAGTATATCCCAAAATCAATAAAATTAATTTTTTTATTTAAAAATCAGCTGTTTCAATCATGCTTCTGCATAATATTGGCTCATATCCTATTTTTGCTTAATCAAGTTGGGGTTTGCCATTTTGTAGAGAATAAACAAGGATATATTAAATTAAACCACACAATGAAATAAGTCAGTATTATTTTCATTTCAAAAATATAGTTTTTCCTTTTCATACATTTGTATACACTGCAGAAGGTATACATGTGCAGAAGGTGGTGTTTCTGATATATATATATCTAAACCCATGCTAGTGTGGAAAATAGACATTAAACGATGATGATGATGATGATATATATATATATATATATATATATATATGAAAGAGACAGAGAGAGGAGTGGTGATTGAAGTTATGTTCACTTTGCAGTCATGAGATTCTGAATTCAATCCTACTTCATGGTGACTTTAGCAAGTGTCCTTTCCCATAGCCTCAGGTCAACTGAAGCCTTATGAGTGAAACTGTTTAGAAGACCATTGGATAGACTGTAACTTTAATAGAAAGGGCTAGCCTTGTCACACACTGTCCCACTAAATCTCTTTGAGTTTAATGTTAATTGATACACACAGCCACTTCACTTTATTTCAACTACTACTATTACTACCACCAATAATTCCTCTACTGTTTCAGTGTATCATATTGTTTGAATAGCTAATTAATCTGGTTGCTTAGTTTCCCCTTTTCCTCAAAACCTTAATCATTAAATCATCATCACATACAACCCCTTACACATTAATTTTACATATTGATAATTGCATTGATCAAACAACTGGAGCCCTCATTGTCTATGAGAATTACATTTGGTACATTTGCCTGTGGAGTACAGAGCCACTTATACCTTAATTTAACAAGTTGGTCTCTACATTGTTCAGAAAAGTAGTGCACCCACTCCCCAAGCAAAATGTAAAGGGTAGTCATGTCTGTGGAATACTAGACCACTTGGAATACTGAACCCCTTCAACAGGTCTACATCTCGATTTATGATATAAAACGAAACACTTATTGTGCCTGAGAATTATGTAAACAATATATTTGTCTTACATGAACATTTAATATGTTCATCATTCTGTTGTTCAAAGAACTGAAACACTCTTTATACAAGTTCCAAGTGGAAGGAAACAGCAGAAGAAAACAAATGGAAATCTGGACATGGTCAGAAGTGTGGAGAGCTGATCTCAGAATTCTGAATCTCACAGAGGAGATGACAATGGACCTTGAGAGATGGAGCAAAGCTGTGCTGGAAGAGACTCATCCAGATTCTGCAAACAAGAAATGATGGACATAAAAGTGACGATGATGAGAAGAAGAATATTTGCTGAGTAGGAGAAAAATAGAATGTCCAATTATTCTCTCCATTATTAAGTTGACACATTTGTATAGAATTGGATCTGATTATAAGTCAACTGCTGCTATACCAGTGTGTTATCGCTATCCAGTATAGAATTCTAGTAATAATTTTTTTTTTTTAATGAATATTGGAAGAAAGATAGAAATTGCTTATTTGTTGAGATATCTTTTAAGGCAGAATTTTAAATGTGAAATAATTTTACCTCTTTCACCTGCCCCCCCCCCCCCCCTCTCTCTGCTGATCTCTCTGTACTATACACTTTCCATTTCTTCTCCCATTGTGTTTATATCTCTTTGCTTTTACCTCTCTCTGCCCTCTCTATTATTCTACTATTAGGTAACTAAAAAACTCATCATACTCACTGAATTAGTTTTCTTCTTTCAAGGTTTAAAAATAACTTCCTCACAGTAGTGATGGCAGTGATGGTCATCATTGTAATGTTGTAGTAGTATAGAAACTAATCAACAGACAATATAATATATTCTATTAATAATTTATTTGTGGTAACTTACATATTTTGATCAATACAATCCGATTAGCAATTTTAGCTTAGAAGTCCTCATGAATTTTAGCTTAGAAGTCCTCATGTCATAGTTTCATATTCTCTTATTCTTTTACTGGTTTTAGTCATTAAACTATGGTTATGTTAGGGCACAGACTTCATTGGTGTTTTAGTTGATCATATTAAGCCCAGTACTTATTTTTCAAGCCTGACACTTATTTTATTTATCCCTTTTTTGAATCACAAAGTTACAGTAAATGGACACACATACACACATGGTTATTTAGTTGGTCAAACTGAGTAGAAGACAGTGTATGAAGCAAAGAAACTGAACCTAAAACTATGCGCTGTGGAATAAGCACCTTAACCATACTGTCATGCATACACCTGTATATGTGTTTGTGTCAATAAATTATCAGTTTTTTCAGAAATTAAATCGTTTTAAACATTTTTTCCTGAGAGTTATAGACTTTTTAGGCAGTAAATTGGAAGCATTATAAGGGATCGCTTTAATATCTTCGATTCTGGTCCAGTTCCCTGTGAATTGAGATCAAATTTTGATGAGGTTAACCTAGTTGTTTATCATATCAGGATCAATAATTGAGGTACCATTCCAAGGATGAGGGATTAGTAAAATTGTTAAAGTGTCATCAGAAGGGCTGCTTTGTGGTGCCTGTTCTGGATTTGTGTTTTGAGTTCAAATTCTGCCTCCAGTTACCAATAAAGCAATGATGCATAAACTGATTGAGAGTATCAGCAAAGGAAAGACCAACAAAAATATTATTTCCTTGGTCTGATCAAACAATCTTCTGATTTTATATTTCTTTTAACAGAATTAATATACTAAAATGTCTAGTTTAGTGATGTCTACAATACTTTTACAAAACACACAGTGTGGATGAAGCCTTTGTGATTTATAAAGGTTTATTAGCTAACTGGAATAGATGGAAGATTGAAATCATTGATTAATAGCAGCGTGGTAAGAAATGTTACTGTTTTTTTTTTATGTTCCATAACATACCAGTTTAACAAAATGAAATTGATAAAATAAGTACCAGAATTAATAAGTACCAAACAAGTGCTAAGGTCAATATGACTGACTAAAACCCTTGGCTTGGCTTCAGTAAAATGAGTGAAACCAGTAAACAAATAACATGAATAGCATATCAAACTTAAAAGTATGGAAGCAGAGTAGAACGACATTTAGTGTTATAGTGATGATATGTGAATCAATATAGCCTTCCTTTAATATTTATCTTGTTGTTTAGCCATATGTTGTCTTTAACGGAACAAACCTCAAATCATGTTTTGTGGTTTTTTTAAAAATAAATCTACACTATTCAACAACTATCTTTATTTTTAAAGCAATATGGTATGAATTGAGGCTACTAATATTAGCTGGGTAAGCAGCCACAAAGAGTTTCCATAGTAAATTAAATGGCGATATCAGAGAACAGCAAACTATATTATTTCAAAGTTAACAATACTTTGTGTGATTACATGATTGAAAAGTGTAAACATTAAATAATTTTGATTATAATTTATTGAACTTTATGTAATCACCAAATAGATTTTAGTTTAATTCACACTTTGGTTTAACAAAACGATTAAATGAATAATTTAATTGATATTAATAATAAATTTGTCAAGTAGCGTTTATTTATTAATCATTTTTTTGTTTTCTTTTTCAGGTAAGTACCAACATCCTTCTGTTTGTAAACAAATCAAACTGCTGTTGTGAATAAACAGAAGTAAGCAGGTACAAATTTTAAAATTATATTACATATTTAAAAAAAAATATTAAATTAAATAACAATTAATGTTGTGGTTTCTCAAAATGTAATGTTTCATAATTTTCAAATGTAAAATAATAACGCAAAAATTGTTTATTGTATAATCTAAAAATGATATATTTGGGAAGTTGGGGGAGCTAGGCCACTAACAAAGAAATGTTGGTTGGCAGTTAGGTTAGCTATGGTATCTGGAGAAGCTCATGAGTGTGTTTGGCTTTTCTAAAGCCTTAGCCTCACTATCTTTTGTAGAAAGGCTGTGAATATTTCCAGGTGCTTCAAAAACTTTTAGAGAGCAACATAAGCATTTCTCTCTGTAGCATGTAATTAAGTGAGAGTACATGTTTTTCTTTTATTCTTTACTAATATAAAGTTGTTTCTTGACGTCTCAATGAGATTTGGATAATGACAGAGAGACTGAGCATAAGTGGAATCAAATGCTGTGTGCAGGAGGGGAGGATGCATTGGTATGGACATGTGATGGATATGAAGAATTTATCCAGGTTTCATGTGACATTAAACAACTGAGATTATAAGACCACCTTTAGAAGCCATGTCAGTCTGCTATAAAGTTAACACCCAGCTGCTACTGCTTATGGTACTCATCTTTTCAGCTGCATGGAGTGGAACCCTTGACCTTACAATGAGACCAACATACCTCTCCGCTAGATTGCATGCCTTCATTCACAAATATTTTGATAAAAACTGCCCACTTAATATTAAAATTGAGATCTATTGTCTCATAACAAATATTATTACTTCTAAAGTAATGTATTTAGGTATACACACATGCATACACACATAGACACACTCACATGCACACACAAGCAGTTATTGTATTTTATTTATATCAATTTTTACAAAGTAACACTATTTTAATTCTAAATGGAAATGTAATTGCTGCCACTTAGGTTAACTAGATTTATATATCTTAAAGCAAATTCTTCCTCTTCACGTAGTGAACTGAAATGAAGTTTGAAATATTGAATATTATTTTACCTATGGGTTATTTAACATCATTCTAGTCATCATTAATTCTAGTCATGACAATTAGAATTTAATTGCAAATTTGTATACATGTTTTAAGCTCTATTTACTGTTGCCAGATACATAGGATAGACAATAACATTTTAAACCAATCAGCTTCTTTTCTGCTGATGAAATTCTGTTATCAGTGAAATGGGTAATATATTGAGGTAGGCAACATCCGAAAAAACAAACAAGTTTATTGATGCCTAAATATATATATATATATATATATATATATATATATATATATATATATATATATATATATAAGTATGTATACGTACATACATATATGTATACAGACGTACAGTAGTATGTATATATATATACATACATGCACACATATATATGTACGTATGGATTCACCGAACATTTATTTTAATGCTCGTGTGTTTGTAAACAAACATCCCGAATTAATCCGTACAGTGTCTAGCAACCATTGTTGCTCTTTTGTGCAACACTGACAAAAGAACGCTGTACTAGTTTCAAGCTTATTAACTATCGTCAGCAACGTATACCTTCCTGCAAGATGATTGAACGTCTGAAAGTATATACTTTCCTTATGCATATTAACGGCTGAGCAGCCCAATTTGCATATCGAATGAGTTAATCGGCCGGGCGCACCGAAAACGATAAACGGAAAAAATGAAACGAAATTTCATTTCTCACTCTTAGTACGGCTGTTACTTAAATATAAGTATGTATACGTACATACATATATGTATACAGACGTACAGTAGTATGGATATACATATACATACATGCACATATATATATATGTACGTATGGATTCACCGAACATTTATTATAATGCTCGGTGTGTTTGTAAACAAACATCCCGAATTAAGCCGTACAGTGTCTAGCAACCATCGTTGGTCTTTTGTTCAACACTGACAAAGGAACACTGTACTTGTTTCAAGCTTATTAGCTATCGTCAGCAACGTATACCTTCCTGACGATAGCTAATAAGCTTGAAACTAGTACAGCGTTCCTTTGTCAGTGTTGAACAAAAGAGCAACGATGGTTGCTAGACACTGTACGGCTTAATTCGGGGATGTTTGTTTACAAACACACCGAGCATTATAATAAATGTTCGGTGAATCCATACGTACATATATATATATGTGTGCATCTATGTATATGTATATACATACTACTGTACGTCTGTATACATATATGTATGTACGTATACATACTTATATTTAAGTAACAGCCGTACTAAGAGTGAGAAATGAAATTTCGTTTCATTTTTTCCGTTTATATATATACATATATATATATATAAATGGAAAATATGAAACCAAATCTCATTTATATATATATATACTAGCAGTAAAGCCCGGCGTTGCTCGGGGCTGCTCAGTAGCTGTGTTAAAGTTACACTGTTAAGTACCTTTCTTGGCTTAAAAACTGTAGGGTCTACAGTGTAGACTTTCATGTGGTAATTTTGATTAATATTCTCTCAAACAACAGTATGCCTTATGAAGTTAAGAAAACATATCCATAACTCGAATATTAAAACAAAAGAGGATGCTGGGGATAAAAACTGCACTGGTAATCTATTAACAAAAATCGAAAATGTAAACATTGCAACACTTGTCTCAAAAAAAACATCATCGTAACGAAACTATCAGTTATTTTGAAACAAAGAAATTGGATGAACATGAAAAAAAAAAAAAAAAATGCAATTTGATCGCCTATCACCTCTCTGCACGACTGTCTGTCTGTACAACTTTATCTCCTATATCACTTCTCTGCACGATTGTCTGTCTGAATGCTTACATCGTCTATCAGCCCGACCGTCTGTCTGCACAACTTTATCGCCTATATCACCTCTATGCACGACTGTCTGTCTGCACAACTGTATCGCCTATAGCAGTAAAGCCCGGCGTTGCTCGGGGCTGCTCAGTAGCTGTGTTAAATTTACAATGTTACGTTCCTTTCACATTCATCTGTAGAACAAACGTAGCCCATGTGTCAAGTTCTGTGAAAATCGGTTGCGAACTCCAGAAGTTATGACGTTTTGTTACATTGCACTGCAGTGCTTCAGTCGACTCCAAGAAAGTGGTTAAAGGGCGTTATCTGCCGGCAGGCCCTATAATCAATATCTGGAAAAATGAAAGTGCCCATGACCATCCGGAGTACATAAGTAACCTATGTCTTAAGTTTGGCGAAAATACTGTAGAAATGCATAAGGTTTACACACACACGCGCGCGTGCGTGTGTGTGTGTGTGTTTGTGTGTGTGTATGTATTTGTGTGTGCGTATGCATATGTATGTGTATGTCCGTCGGCGCATACGTATGTACTGGCCTAAATCTTCACTATATACTTTTACTATTTTAAGGCAAAGTTAAAATCCCGTCGAGGTTAACTTTGCCTTTCATCCTTTGTTGATAAAATAAAGTACCAGTAATGTACTGGGTATTTGCTGGCCTTGTGCCAAAAGTAGAAACAGCTATTTTAATAACCTCTGTCATTTTCGTTTACAATTTTATTTACATCATTCTTAAACTCCGAGGCTGGAAATCATTCGGTTATTTTAAATAGAATATTAGTCTAACGACTCCATTTACACCATAAACTTGGTCTCGTCTTTGCATGAAATTGTTCATCACGGTCCACATAACGACGTATTATCCTTGCTTTTTTCCGTTCATTACCACGGAACGTCTTCACGAACCAAAATATCGTCTTCCCGTTTTTCTTCGGTTACAACTTTTCTCGAAATATTTAATTCTGCGTTCACAGATTGAATTTTTTAGTTTAAGAAGATCCCAGATGTTGAAAGCAGCGATTCTTTGCTTAAACTTTCTTTCTTTCTCAACCACTCTCCATTTTTTCTCATACCCTCTCTCTCTTTCTTTCTCTCTCTCTCTGTCTCTCTCTGTCTTTATATATATATATGTGTGTGTGTGTGAACCAGCGTTCGACGCCATTCTTTCTCTCTCCGATTATCTTGTACCTCTCTCTGTATAACAACCTATCTCACTTTCTCTCTCTACATCTCTCTTTCTCTCTTTAGATGTATATGTGTGTGTGTGTGTGATATATAGAGAGAGAGAGTTGCAACATGTATGTAGTTTCATAGATTTTTTAGGGTAGTAGTGAGAGGAATTAAGCGTGTAAGATAGAGGATTACAGCATGTATTTAGTTTTATCGATTTCTTTTCATAGAAGCAGGAAATGTTTGGTAAAGTTTATTACGAATTGACCAGCCTTGGTAAATTTGGAGCACATTGGAAAAAAAATCATCAAAATCGGTAGAGAAATGTAGAAATGCATAAAAATCATACACACACACAGACATCTTCCGTTTTATATATAGAGCGATTAGAGGAACATGCTTCCATTAAAAAACACATACATCTGTTGGGCTTCATTTCAATTTATCAACAACAAATTCATAATAAGGTCCTTCTAGTGAACCTATAAATATATTTATGTTTTTAATGACTTGAATTGTGCAAATATAGTATATGCATACTACCTGGTCCTTGAGCATCTGTAGCAGAGTTCATAGAATTGCAATGATACAAACCCTATCCGCGGATAACCTGAGATTGTTTCTTTTCTAATTTCCCTCACTAGCTTGTAACTCACTGTAAAAGGTAACTTCATGCTTAACTAGGTCATAAAAGTAAGGATTTCACAAAAATTTCATTGCTAGAGATTTGCTTGTTAATTGAGTGACAACCATCATATACATATATATATATGTTTATCCCGGGTTCAATCGGAGGTAACCACAGTAAGTAAGGTGCTCAATACATAGCAGAGTATAAATATTTAATATAGAAATGGCTTCTACAGGACTAGAACTGTTTCATTCGGAAGAAATCATCAGGAAGCTCTGATGATTTCTCCCGAATGAAACATTTCTAGTCCTGTAGAAGCCATTTCTATATTACACACACAGACACACGCACATGCACATACGCACACACAGGCAACTACATTAAGAGCATACAACTTGAAAATCCACTATCGGTCAGCACATGAACTTGTTCAAGCTGGTGCATTATCTCGTCTTATTGACAATCATACTCCACCAGCCAGAAGAGGTTGCCATTGCAACAGCTGAATACTACCAGATGCAGTCCAGGTGCTACCCATAACAGCAGATAATATTAAACATCGCATAGAGATAAAAAAACTTTTTTTCAACATGTTATCAGTTATCTGCGTTTGTGGAGGCCTAAAACAAATGATGGTATAATAAAACAGTTTTTCAATAACCGTAATTAATTATCTGTGATCAATGGAGGTTTAGTGCTTAGTGAATGAGTTGTGGTTCCACAGCCACTGCAGACAGAAGTCAACGAGCAGTTTCATACAAGACATCCATGTATCAACCAGATGAAAGCAATTGCACGAAGTTTCATTTATTGGATATTTCTGGAACAAGCGCTAGAGCAGTTTTGTAAAACCTGAGATGGCTGTATTCATGCACTTAAACATCTGCCGAAAGGTGAACCACATTTTGTCTAATCATAGTATAACACGTACACCTGTTCCAGAACATTCTAAAGTTTTAACTGTATTTAAAACTATAGAGGAGGTTTTGAATTTTTTTTATTTTGTCATTTGTTCATCTTCAAAAGGACAGTATTTCAATATATTCTTTTACTCATCTTTATATTATTTTGTTTAATCATTTCAATTGTTAGAAAACACGTAACAATATACGTGTACACACACAAATATATATAATTGCACACATAGAAACGTGTATATATTGTATTAACTTCTGCCTAGATAATATCAGATAATATCAGCAAAGGAAAGACCAATAGAAACTTTATTTTCTTGGACTGATCAGTGAGCATTAACGTAATTTATCAGTACCATATGATTTTGTTTCTTGAAATGATATATTGCGATTTGTTTATTTAAAATTGATTGAAACTTCAAACAACATAGAGGAAGAAACATTGACACTAACATATGTTATCAATTTACAGACAGAAAATATTTTTATCATGTTTCCTTTAGTTCACTGAAGCAAAATTACAAAATTTCTATAAAACCAGAATTTTAAACATTTCAAACAAATATAAACACATTATAATTTGTAGTAGTTTTTATCAAATATTTTCATTATCATAAATTTTGGGAGTAAATTTCATCAGTCATTCAATTTAATACCACTACCTGACCCTTGGAGCCTTTTATGTAAGTTCACAATGTTGCAAGCATTTGGCTACATCTCTGGTTTAATGATTACGTTGTCACTCCCACCAGTTTTGAAGACCCAGAAAAGGGTAATGAGCATTGCTTTCCCCTTCCTGATTATACAGTAAAATAAAATATGTTGAGTTCGCACCTTACAATTTATGCTATGTATGCATTAAAAACAGTGTATCAGAAGCAAAAGAGCCAATGTCCATAGTACTCAAAGATTCTCTCAGATTTTTGAGATTGATGTGGAATTAGAACCAGGGATCTGGATTGAATGCTTGCAGTAGAGGAAATTCTGCTAAAGGCATTCAAGGATCAGAGTTTCCCCAAAAGATTTCCATAGCACACTTCAAGATAAGCTGTTTTTTTTATTTATTTTTATTTATTTTTTTTTTTATTAAAGTTTAATATAAATTTCTTCATATGATAAATTTATATTTTAATAAAAGACACCTTATCTTAAAGTTTTTCTCTCTAAAATAATTTTAGTCAAAGATGCCATCCGAGCAAAGTCGGAAGTCTACAATGCTTGGCTTGGAAATAAGTCTTCCTTCTTGCACTTGCAGATCAGTAAATAAAGTATTCTGGCAGACTATCCATCAACTTTGTAATTAGAAGTCTTCCTCCACACCTACTATTAGGAACTTGTCTGGGGTGCTCCTCTCTTCAGAGAGATGTATTCTTGTGAAGTGGAGAGAATACTTTTCTGAGATCCCCTAAACCCAGTCATAACAGCATCTTCTGATGTAAATGAGGTGTATCTGAGAGCGATGATTAATTTCTCAGATGCTGAGAAATTAAAGTGTTCAAGTGTGGCAAGGCCGATGGGAAATATGAAATCTGGCCTAAGATGTTAAAAGCCTTAAATAGAGAAGGTATTCTCTTGTTGACTCATGTGTGCTGGGCGGTCTAGATCTCTGATAAGGCACCTAAGCAATGGCAATCAGGAGTCATCATCATCATCATCATCACCGTTTTACGTCCGTTCTTCCATGCTAGCATGGGTTAGACGTGTTGTCCTGTTGTGGGCAGTGCCTGGTCGGCTGACCATGCCTTGCTCATACAGGAACTGATTTTGGCTTGATTTCTACAGCTGGGCGTCCTTCCTAACACCAACCTCATTTACAGTGAGTGCTGGGTGCTTTTTTCCGTGGCGCCTACACGTCCACTTTACAGTGTGGGCTGGGTGCTTTTTTGCCGTGGCGCCTCCACGACCACTTTGCAGTGGGAGGGAGGGTGTGGGGGCATATTGTCTATATGCTTCAGCTTGTACACATGGGAGGTCGGGTACTCTGTATTACTGCGTGACACAGTCGTATGTCATCGCCTTTGAGAAGTGATAATCCCAATTTTACAAAAGGGAGATGAGAGGTTGTTCCAATAACAGAAGGATCTCCTTGTTAAGCCTCCCCAGAAAAGTCTATGCTAAGTGTCTGGCAAAGAGATGCAGGGAGATTGTCAAGTCCACACTAGCTGCTTGAACAGCGCAGATTTTGGCCTGGATACAGCACAGACAACCAAATATTCACATTGGGACAGGTCCTTGAGAAATAGTGGGAGTATTGCCAAGAGGTATATTCTTGTTTTGTAGACCTCTAAAAGGAATATGACTGCATTCCTCAGGACATACTGTGGAAAATTTTGCAGGAGTATGGGATCAATGGTCAGCTTTTTATTGCCCTGATGTCTCTATATGAATGCCCAACTATTTGTGTTTGGATAAATGGTGCTAAATGAAAACTATTCAATGTGGGGTTTGGACTCTGCCAAGGGTGCATACTTTCACCTCTCAAGTACACTATTTTCATGAACAGAATTGACATGAGCAGCCAGGTTGGATGTGGTATTATGACTGGTGGGTGTAAAATCAGTCAGCTGGAATTTACGGATGACATGGTGTTACTTAACTCTCCAGCCTGCACTCGATAGGTTTGATCCAAGTGCTGCATGGCTGGAATGAAAATCAGTGTTGCGAAAACTGACGTACTCATCCTCTCAAGGAAGCCTGTGCAATGAACTCTACATGTGAATGGAGTTCAACTGAAGCAGGTGAAGGAGTTTAAGTATCTAGGGGCTATGTTCACAAATGATGGAAGTCAGGCAGCTGAATTAAGTGCAGGAATAGTAGGAACTGGTGCATTAATGTGCCAGCTTAATCATTTGGTAATCAGAAGAAGGGATATAGATGTAAAAGCCAAACTCACTATGTTCAATTCTATATTCATGCCAATCTTTACCTATAGTCAAGAATCTTGGGTAATGACCAAAAGAACACAATCGCAAATACAAGAGCCCAAAATGGGGTTCCTCCAAAGGATCTTTAGAGTAGCGTTATTTGATAGGATGCACAGCTTGGAGATCAGAGAGTCACACCAGGTAGAGCCACTACTTCACTGAATTGAGACCATAGCTCCAATACTATTAGCAAGTCTCAGGAAAGAATTGCAGGACAAATTTTATGGGCAAAACCAGCCGGCAGTAGACCCCAAGCAAGATGGTTTGATAACATCCATGATCTTGGCTGGTCTTGCTTGGGGAACCAGCTGTATCAGTTGGAGAAGTTGTTTCTGACAGGATTTACTGGAAGGAGTGTTTGGGGACTCTGCCCACCACAACCCTCTCAGGAAAAAGGAGAAGGAGATTTTATTTTATCTAATATGTGGTAGCATTACAGTGGTAGCATTTGTCTATAAAATATATTCTGCAATTTATGGAAAATCATATATGTTAAAGTTCCTTTACAATTAGATCAGAATCACTGAAATGACCAAACTATTTTCTTGGGGAATCATTGCCGATGGTTACCAAACCTTCAATACAAGCAATGTTTATGAGTATTCATTCATATGTAAGGAGAAGATTTAGGAAAGAAATATGTATATCCATAAGACTACCTTTAGTGATGAATAACAATGGCTTTCACATTTAGAAACTTTCCTTCTGCAGCAGAAGCCTAAGATAGATTTTTTTGTAGAAGACAAGCAGTCATTTATGCATGCTTGTCTCAATTCTCTATGCCACCACTTATTTTTCCAACTAAGTCATCATGGAATCGAACACATAGTCCAATGATTGTGAACCCAACAATCTAACCACTAGACTATACACCTTCATTTATTGCCATATATATATATATATATATATATATAACGCTGATGAACCATAGGCTAATCATTTCTGTCAACAAATTAGTTGGTGAAACATATCCTTTTGGATTTGTACGTGTGTGTTAGATAGTTATCAAGGTATGTGTTTGCACTTTGATTTATACTTTTAATTATTGTGTGTCTACTTTGCCTTCCAGGGGCTATAGATTCCATACACTGGTGGTTTTTCCCTGTTTGACTGATGGCGCACTATCTCTCTCTCTGGTGTGTTATCTTTTCTACATATTGTATATATATATATAACACTGGCTCTTTCTTTCTTTATCCTTATAGTATATATATATACATATATATATATATATCGTTTACCAATCGATTAATTGGTGAAATATATTTCTTTAATGGAGTATATACAAGGAAGATTAATCAATTTATAAGGTATTTATTTTTGAAGTTCTAGTTAAACATTATTTAGTTACCTACATAGCTATGTGTGCTTACACACTTTTACAAATTATCCCCTGTGATTGTTTCATATGTTTATTTTAGATATATTTATATGTCAATCAATTTCTAGTTGATATATATATATATATATATTTTTATTTATAATTTTTTTTTTAATGACCATGCTGTAAAATGGAGGGGTAGAGAGGGCCCCTGAGTCTAGTATGACATCCTCTCTAGTGCTGGTGGCACAAATAAAAGCACCCAGTCCATGCTGTAAACTGGCGCTGGTGTTAGGAAGGGCATCCAACCAGTGTATCAATGCCAAAACGCTTATCAGCACAGCAACAAATAGGAACAACAACAAAATATGAAGACGTCGCATCTCAGAGTTGCAACACTTAATGTCGGCACTCTCAGAGGTAGATCTGCTGAAATAGCGGAGATGCTGGAGAGAAGGCAGGTGGATGTGTGATGCGTGCAAGAGGTGAGATGGAGAGGTGCTTCTGAGAGACTAGTCGTAGGCAAGCGTCTTAGCTATAAGCTATTCTGGCTAGGTAAGGATGATGGGCTAGGGGAGTAGGCATTTTCCTGGCTGAGAAATGGATCAATAAGACAATAGAGGTAGTTCGAGTTAGTAATCGAATAATTAAGCTTAGATTAGTTGTAGGTAGGAGACTACTGACAATCATCTCGGCCTATGCTCCCCAAGCAGGCCTAGGCAAAGATGAGAAAGACTGCTTTTATGAGCAACTTTTGCAAACAACCGCAATGACAGAGGACAAAGACATCGTTATGCTAGCAGGAGACTTCAATGGTCATGTTGGACAACTCCAGGATGGTTA
The DNA here is from genome assembly GCA_964016885.1 of Eledone cirrhosa. Classification (NCBI taxonomy): domain Eukaryota; kingdom Metazoa; phylum Mollusca; class Cephalopoda; order Octopoda; family Eledonidae; genus Eledone; species Eledone cirrhosa. The sequence continues at coordinate 116,905,397 of OZ024742.1, forward strand.
CACTGGGGTACATGGTGGGCACGGTTACGGTTCAAGAAATGAAGAAGGAGTGAGACTTCTTGAATTTTGTGATGCGGGTACATTGACTATTTGCAATACAAACTTCCAGAAACCTGCCAATCACCTAATAACCTACAAATCTGGTGAGCACATAAGCCAGATTGACTTCCTACTAGTTAGACAGCGGGACAGGCAGATAGTGTCTAATACCAAGGCATACCCTTGGGAAGAATGTACCCCACAGCATAGGTTAGTTGTTAGTGATATCTCAGTAAGCAAGAGATGGAATGAGACATACAGGAAGGTGTGGAGAAGAAAGGTCTGGAAGCTAAAAGACCTTTCACTAAAATACAAATTTAGGAAAGCCCTTCAAGATGTATATGACGAAAAAGAAGACGATTTAGAGACGTATGACATAGATAAATACTGGAATTTCTTACGTGACAACTTGCTGCAGGCTACTGATGAAACCTGTGGCTGGAGCCGAGCTCCAACCAGACAGAGAGTGACCTGGTGGTGGAACAGCACAGTAGATAAGGCTATTAGAGACAAAAGACTAGCATGGAAGGCTTGGAAAAAGGGTGGGAGTAGGGAAGAATATACAGCCACTAAGAGAGAAGCTAGACGTCAGGTGTACTTAGCACGCAGGGAGGCAGAGAGCAGGAAGTTTGCCAATGTTCTGCAACGGGAAGATCAGAGGCGTGCGGTGTTCCACATTGCAAGGCAGTGTGTCAATGCAAATCAGGATGTTGTTGGAGATAAATGTGTCCGGGATGATGCCGGTGTACTTAGTGTCACGAATGATCAGAAAAAGAAGGCCTGGAAATGTCATTATGAGAGACTGATGAATGTGGAGAACGAATGGAAGAGAGAGAAATTACCCCCAGTAGATCCGACAGAGGGACCAGTTATTGAGATTGACGAATATAGGGTCCAAGAAGCGATTAGGGAAATGAAAAATGGTAAGGCTGCCGGACCATCGGGAATAGTTGCTGAGATGCTGAAGGCATCAGGGGACGTAGGCACTAAACTGATTGCACGCATCATCAATCAGGCTATATATGGTGGTGTCATACCCAAAGAGTGGTGCAGCAGTATTCTCATAAATTGCTACAAAGGTAAAGGAGATGCTTTGGAGAGGAGCAATTATAGGGGTATAAAACTGATAGATCAGGTTATGAAAGTGGCAGAAAGGATTTTAGCACAACTAATTAGAGAAAGGGTCAAACTAGATGAGATGCAGTTTGGTTTTGTGCCTGAGAAGAGTAAAACAGATGCCCTCTTCTTGGTGAGACAATTGCAAGAGAGGTTCTTAGAGAAGAATAAGCCACTATACTTAGCCTTTGTTGACCTAGAGAAGGCCTTTGATAGGGTACCCCGATCTGTCATCTGGTGGTCCCTAAGGAAGCTAGGTGTTGAGGAATGGCTTGTGAGGACAGTGCAAACTTTGTACAGAAGTACTCTCAGTAAAGTCAGGGTAGGAATGGAGTTTAGTGAGGAATTCCAGATACAAGTAGGAGTACATCAGGGTTCGGTCCTCAGCCCGCTCTTGTTGATTATAGTCCTCCAAGCCATAACAGAGGAGTTTAAGACTGGCTGTCCATGGGAACTTCTCTATGCTGACGATCTGGTTCTTATAGCAGAATCAGTAGAGGAGCTAGAGAATAAATTCTGGTTATGGAAATAGCAGTTGGAAGCAAGAGGACTGAGAGTGAATCTAGCTAAGACAAAAGTGTTGATGAGTTGAAAAGAGGACAAAACCCTGATTCCGTCAGGGAAATGGCCATGTTCGATATGCAGAACAGGAACTGGCATAAATTCTATAAAATGCACACAATGCAGATCCTGGGTACACAAGAGATGTAGCGGGATAGCAGGCAAACTAACAGGTAGGGAGAAATATGTATGCAGTAGATGTACAGGGAAATTAGACAGTAGAAGTCGCACTGATAGACACATTTTTCAAATGCAAGAGGGCGCTATAGAAGTGGTGGATAGCTTCTGGTACCTAGGAGATCAGATTAGCATGGGAGGAGGGTGTTCCGAGGCCATAGTATCTAGAATAAGGACGGGTTGGAAGAAGTTTAGGGGGCTGCTTCCTCTGTTGACGAAGAAGGGTTTCTCCCTGCGTACGAAAGGCCGGTTGTATGATGCCTGTGTGAGGAGCACGATGCTGCATGGTAGTGAGACATGGGCAGCAACTGCAGAGGATATGCGACGGCTGGAGAGAAATGAGGCAAGCATGCTCAGTTGGATGTGCAGTGTAAATGTGTGTGAACGACCCAGCATAAATGTGTTGAGAGAGAAACTGTGTCTGAGAGGGATAGAAAGTAGTGTATGGGAGAGGAGACTGAGGTGGTATGGACATGTGATGCACATGGAGGATGACCGATGGGTGAAGCAGTGCCAGGAATTGCCAGTTGAAGGAAGACGTGGTAGAGGTAGACCACGAAAAACATGGGCGGAGGTGGTGAGAACAGACCTCAGATCATTGAAGCTCACGGTGGAGATGACGAGGGACCGTGACGAGTGGAGAGATGCTGTGCTGAATAAGACCCGTCCCACCCTTGCAAGCAGGGAAAATCGGACGTAAAATGATGATGATGATGATGATGATGATGATGATATATAATTGCATCTAAACTGCATTAAACATATGTAAATGAATTGACACCTTAACAGTGTAAATCTTATAAATTCATAATAAGAATGAAGGAATATATACATAAATTATAATTAGATGGTTGAATGTGCCTAAAGTCACAGACAGGAATATTTTATAGCCATATGATCAAAATAAGGAACTTATTGGTTAAACTGTATCAAAGATAATGCTATTGTTTCACAAAATAAAAGAAATAGAGAAATTGTAACTGAAAATATTTAGTAAGACATGTGAATAATCCAGCAAACTGGATTATGTCTTGTACATTTTAAGTTCAAATTTCACCTAGATCCACTTAATTTTTCATTGTTTTGAACTCAGTAAAACAGACATAAGCTGATGAAACAAGTACTTAAGTTGATTACACCGTTGAAATTGGTACACTAGTGATTGCAATTAACAAAAGAAAGACTACAAAAATATCAAGGATCATTGAGGGAGCTTTCTAAAATATTGGTGCATAAGAAAAGACATTCTATTGATATTTGTTCTTGACATATGTAGCCTGTGTGTTCTATCTGGGTTTATCTTTTAGTTTGCTGCTTTCCCAACCTCCCTACTAAAAACAACAGAATATATCAATATAATTAAATGTGCCACTTCTCCTCCTCACTGAATATACATGAGTCTCTCGCATGACTAACATTAGATTCAGTAATAGGATAAATGAAGACAGGTATTTATTAAACTAAAGGAAATGTTCATAGATCATCAATATTTGACATTTGAAACATTAGATTTCAACCTAAGCAGGTCAAATCGATAGACTTAATAGTCAAGTGAGTACTAACATACCTGATGTCACAAATTGAGTAATTTTAGTTAATTGAAATTACACCTGGGGATACATCATTATCTAAATTACCAATTCTTGTAAAAGATGGCAGCAGAAACAACACCAAAATTTTAATTAACTAAAGTTATATAAATATGGAATGTAGTAGAGAATAATTGGGATATTTAGCAGTAGTGACAACTGCAGACATGTATCAGTCTCATTAGACCTCATCAGTAAATAATCATCAAACCATAATTGTATGATGTTAGGATGAATATAGAAATATAGATTTTTTTTCTTGAATGAACACCCAGTTATTCAAATCAATAGACTGTTTTGCCAACTAAAAGCATTATGGTTCTTATCTATAGATCAACCTGTGTGTCCCTCCACTTGGCAAGAAACCAAACTACATAACAGTAAATAGAATGGAATATACTTCCATTTATTTCAATGATGAGTGTTCCATTGTACAATCATTGGAACAGTCTGCTCCTAAAATTACGTCCAAGTGGCTGAGCATTCCACAAAAATGTGTTCCCTTAATGCAATTCACAGGAATTTTAAGCATATCAGAATATGTGACAACTTACAGATAGTCCAATCAATAGGCTTTCAAACAGTTTCCATCTTATCAAATTGTCTTGCAATGTTCAGGTTTAACTGTGGCTTTGGTAACTTGACCAAGATTCCACACAGTAAGATAGAACCCAGGACATTATTTCTTAACCATTAAGCAATGCTGCATCCATCTATAATAGTAAATCAGTATCATGTGAAGGTACATTTCCTACTTGTAGATAGAGGTAGCAATTTATTGTTGACAAGAATTTCATAGCATACAGATATATATCTAATTCTCTGAAGTTAATTTAGCTAATTAATCATTGATGAATTTCTCTGATTAGGAGATATTGATGAATTAGATGTGTTTATCATGTTTACTTAAGATAAAGGAAATGTTAATTGATTGATTCACACTATTGACTAATATTGATACTGAAGAAGTTTTACATAACAGTATTTGATGTTTTCATATATCTATTTTCCATGCTTGCATGGGTTGGATAGCTAATGTGTGATGAGGCCAAATCAATCAGGTAACGAAGACCTGTTAATATGCACTGTCTTGTATTGATTTCTACTGATGGATGGCCTTCCTAATGCCAACAACTTTACAGTGTGTACTGGGAGCACAGATACTACAGCTAATTGCAACTACTTTACAGCAAGTACTGGAAGAATTTAATCATGACTCCCGCATTACTACCTTACAGAGTGTGCTAGATTCTTATTATTGTAGAACAAGAACCACCACCTTACAGGGTGGACCAGCTGCTTTTCATTATGGCATCAGCACCACATTTGAGCACTAAGGTGCTTAGTTTTCTTGGTCTTGCAGAGAAGGCATTGGTGAAAGTTCTGACTGGAGTACAGATAGCGCACTGCCGTCAGGGGCCATGTCCAGAAGCAGCTTAGAAGCATGTGGTTGATATCTGACATATAATAGGGTGTGACTGGCTTCCTTTGATGGCCTAAATGAGGGCTTGAATATGGTGCTTGCAGTGGGAGATAAGGAAGGGTGCACCAGAACTTAGAAATTGTATTGGAGCAATGGCTGTATGGTATGCCATTTTGGGAGGTCCCCAGATTTCCTTGATTTTCAAAGTGTTGGGGTACAAGAATTCGGCAAAAAACAAAAAACATTCACGGTTCAAACTAGCTTTAGATGCTATCATGGGTTGAGCGAAGGAGTCAGGGTATGCAACAGCTTGCGGCCTGAGACTTTTTCAATTTCTCAGCTTCTTTATATATATATATATGGAATATATATATATATATATATATATATATATATATATATATATATATATATATGGGTATATATATATATATATATATATTTAAATTTATACATATATATAAATATAGAAAAGTTTGAATGGATACAGTTTAGTTGAAAGGAATATATTGACACGTGTTTCTATAACAGTTACATAACCTGAAAACAGCTGCTATCTACAAAGTATTAGTTATGCAGACATTCAATATTTCAATGTTATTATCTACTGTCATTTCATCAGAGCAATATTACTGAGGACCTGTTTGGTTTTTATAGAGAATATTAGGAGGGAGGGGTGAAGTTGTTAGAAGAATAGTTGAGGGACTGGTTTTTTGATAGCAGTGAGAATTTTTGGTGGCAGTGACTAATTAGATTCCCATCTGTTGTTTTGACATTTTTATAGAATATATTATTGGTTATTTTTCTAAATCTATAGAAAGATTAGAGATAGTAAAGATTCGCGTGGTTGGTTTTGTGTTTGCACTTAATTAACATTCAGACTTAAATTTTTCTTTCAAGTGTACGTATCCTTTCGCCCACGCATTCACACACAAACATATTTGCACACCTCTACAAAATACATATACTCACATTCACATAGTAACATGTTCATACTTACATACATATATACATGCATACATATATATATATACACACATGTATTCATATACATACATACGCGTTCATGTGTATACATTTTCATACTCAACTTATCTTTATATACACACGTATAGACACACACATATATACATACATACTCTAGTCTATGTGTATATATATATATATATACATATATATTTATATATATATATATATATATATATATATATATATATATATATATATATATATATATAAGCACTTTAATACATGAATACACTTACATCTAACTATACACATCAAACATATATATATATTTACTTATTTATATACATTTTCACATATATATACATACTTATGGTCGCTTTTAGACACATTCATTATCGCATATTTGCACCTATTCTCATCAGCATATCTTTCCATTATTAGTGTGGTAATTTAAGGTTATTAATATACATATATATGTTGAGAAGAGATTGTTTTTATATTTTTCTAACTAGATTGAGGTTTATATAGTTGGGGGGATGTCCCTCTTTTATGTAATATTCGGCTTGTAGTGGGAAAAAAGGGTTTTAGTTCGGTGACGGCAGAATAATGTTCGTTCAATTCTGTTATTCAGCAATTTCTTCTTGTGTGTGATTATGTAATAAATCTCAAGATTACACAATTTGCAGAAATTTTGGCTCCTGGAAAAGCTTTGGGTTTTAGCTAATTTCTCCCATTTTAGGGTAAACTTTTGATCGCTATCCCTGAGCGTCCAAGATTTTTCTGCTAAAGTTGTTACATTTCTTTGGCTCTGGTGTTTTATTGAGTAAGAATGCCTATATAATCGAGATTTAAACGATGTTGCCGTTGATGCCACATAATACCACTCGTTGCCTCCGGATTTAATGGTACACTTATAAATAATATTTTTTTCCAGGCAGTTATTGCCGAGGGGGCAGTTGTCAGGATAGGTGCAGTTACAGTTGTGTACGTTGGGTTTTCTCTGGAGTAGTATTGCGGACGAACTTAGGTGTGGTTTATTTATGTTCTGTAGTGTATTGTCTACTGTTTTTTTTGTGTTCTTTGTACTTAAGTTTTTAGTGTTTTCGTTTAACCTTCTAATATTGATCTTTTTTATGTGTTGTTCAAGGTTTAACGCTGTAGAGTATGACAGTCTTATAGTGGTAGGGTTTAGGATTTTGTGGTATTTGTGTGATGTAGGGAAGTGTCTCTTAATTATTTTAAAGAAGAGTACTGGTAAATTTGTACTAATGGAACTATTGTATTCGGGGTTATACCATAAGTACTCTTTGCATCGCTTTCTATTAGTTTTGTTTGTTGGTTTACTGGTGTGCATACTATGGTAGTAAGTGTGGTTTGGTGTTGTGTTATTATATCTACCTATGTGGGATTTATTTTGGGTGTTTTGATTGTTCCCTTCTATATACTCTATTTTGTTGAGGTGGCCTGCTTTACTAAGGGCGTTATCGTAGTACTCGGCGTGTTCCTTAAATACTTGTATGTTAGAAGATAGACCCGAGATTCTAAGGGAAATATTTTTAGGGATAGATTTAATTATAGAGATGGGGTGGTTAGACCCAACATTTACGTATTTGAGATTTTCATTCAATTTATGAAACGGTTTAATCAGACCAGAGTTTAAATTGAGTGTGACATCCAGGAAGTTAACTACTTTAAGGTTGTATTCATATGTCATTGAAATATTGAATGTCTGCATAACTAATACTTTGTAGATAGCAGCTGTTTTCAGGTTATGTAACTGTTATAGAAACACGTGTCAATAAATTCCTTTCAACTAAACTGTATCCATTCAAATCTTTCTATTTTTCTCCGGATTACTTTTGGAACTACAACTGGAACCGTCGAGCAAACTCTACGTGAGCTGTCAATCTACTGTGTGTAATATTTATATTACAACACAACGGAAAATACTGTATATATATAAATATATATAGATAATGCATATCATTGTCAACTGTGTGAGCATATGGAGTCTGTCTTTTGGAATGATAACTTCATTAGATGGGCTGCCTCCATATTAATTCTTTGTTTATATTTTGATGTAACCCAGTAGGGACTATATATTTCAGCTCAGCCACAAAAGATGTAAATCGTCTGGTGGACTTAAGAAACATTATAGAATCCACAGAGATGGGGATGATTAGAGAAGACACTTTCCATTAATACCCTCATGAGTTAAATGTGGCCATTATGGTGCCATGATGAAAGTCCACATTGTATAGTGGTCATGTAGGTGTTATGATAAAATTACCCAACACACACTGTAAATGTAATAGGAAATGGTGTCCAGCTAGATATATGTTTATCCTGGGTTCAATCAGGCGTAACCACAGTAAGTAAGGTACTCAATACATAGCAGGGTATAAATATTTAATTTAGAAATGGCTTCTACAGGACTAGAACTGTTTCATTCGGTAGAAATCATCAGGAAAGCCCTGATGATTTCTCCCGATTCAAACAGTTCTAGTCCTGTAGAAGCCATTTCTATATTAGAAAAAAAAATATATATATATACATACATATATTCACCCTCAAGACATTGATCAGAATATATATTTATATATTCAGAAAAGCCGATGTTTCAAGAAAACAATGAGGAATGCTTAAAGTAATATTCAAAACAAATATATATTATCAATTTTAAATTTGAATTAAGGTATGTTTTAAATTCTCTTTTCAATTGAATTTAGAGAATTATTTCTATGATAAAAATATTTACATGAATATATAAATCATACAATATTACAATGGATATTGACAAAGGAAATTGTGGGAAAAGACATTATGAAATGTTTCCTTCTATAATAATTGAAATTTAGACAAGTGAAATGGAGTTTCAGTGGCCCAATCTTATAAGATTGGCTAGGAACATTCATATAAATTATCATATATTGCTGGATATGAGAATGGTTAAGTGGATGAGTAGAATTTAATTCAGAGAAAGCAAGACAAATAAGGAATTGCAGGAGAATGTTTTGAAGAGAAATTGAATGAGATGGTTGGGCCACATGTTGAAGAAAGATAAAATTGAGTGAGAGCAGTGATGGAAATGTAATAAATGTGGAAGGAAGTAGAAGAGGAAGACCAAGTAAAACATAACTAAAGTTGATAGATGTAGAAACAAATGATATGGAGCTTGCAAGGCTAACACCGTTTTTAGATGTTACAGTGGTCATAAAATGCTTGTTTCTGTAGTGTTGTAGGAAATAGATAATGGAGGCACATGGCTTAGAGGTTATAGCATTGGCCTTGTAATCGAAAGGTTGTGAGTTCAATTCTCAGACCAGGTGATGTGTTGTTTCCTTGAGCAAGACACTTTATTTCACATTGCTTCAGTTTACTCAGCTGTAGAAATGAGATGATAGGGACTGGGGTTCCTATCATTCCACTGCAAAGTGATCGTGGCTGTGCCACGGCAAAAAAGCACCCAGCACTCAATGTAAATGAGGTTGGTGTTAGGAAGGGCATCCAGCTATAGAAATCAAGCCAGTATCAGTTCCCGTCCCACCCTTGCAAGCAGGGAAAAGCGGACGTAAAATGATGATGATGATGATAATGATGATTCTAGCATAGGCACATGACCACATATTTGGTGAAGGAGTGTAGTTTATTATATCAACATATAGAATTGCTACCAAGCAAACAAGGAAGCTTTTATGTTTTTATTCTATATCAGAGCTCACCAACGGGTGAATCAATCTCTGGGTGTTGGACCTTTTCAATTGTTCATATAAGATATAATATAATATACATTATGAGTTTAAAAAGATAATCAAAAGTGGGCTACTACTAAAAGTAGTTGCTTATTATTTCCTTATATGTTGATATTCCAGCGGCTTCCAGCCTACATTAGTAATCCCCTCTCGCCTCTCAACATTCTCTACCAGACATTTTGTCTTAGTCTCATTCATTCTCAGCCCCACACTCATTGACACAGTTTCAACTTCCTGCATCAAATCCTCTGCCTCCTTCACTGTATTTGTCACCAAAACTATGTCGTCGGCAAATTCAGCATCCGATATCTTTTTCGCCTTAACTTTCCTGCTCTGAACTGGTGTTACAGTAAAGCCAGAGTCCTGGTGTTTCTCCAGTGCAAGGCGCATACAATAGTCCACTACTATGATAAAAAGGTAGGGAGCCAATGTATCTCCCTGGAGCACTCCAGCGAGTATCTCAAAGAACTCTGTCATCCCATCAGGTGTAATGACTTGGGCTTTGGTGTTGGTGTAGAGGAGTGATATCAGCAAAGATTGGGAATACAGAAGATAATGTGGTTGAGAGGAAGAGCAAAGCCTGGGTGGCATGGCACAGTTTGAGATCGGTGTTTGAAGTCAGACCTTCATGTAGACCTGAAGATCCGCCTCTTCATTGCTGTAATGGAGTCTGTGCTGCTGTACAGGTCTGAGACTTGGACACTGACCAAGAAACTCACTCAGATGGTGGATGGGTGCTACACGAGAATGTTGAGGATGGCTCTGAACATTAATCCGTATACACTAAGGATGAAAAACTCAGAGCTGTATGGGAGACTCCCAAAAGTCAGCTCAAATGTGACACAGAGGAGATTGAGGTTAGCTGGACATGCTCACCGACATCCAGAGTTGACACTGCACTCAGTGCTCCTGTGGGAGCCCCTGCATGGACACACTGGAAGAGGAAGACCAAGGTTAACGTAGTTGATGCCCTGAGGACAGACACTGCTCTGTTGGAGACGCAGGACAAGGCAGCAATAATGAGGGACAGAGACTGCTGGAGAGAACTCGTCCATGGATCTCGGGAATTTTACCCGCCCTAGATATAGAAATGTTGATATTCTAACATAATTCACTCCAATAATACTTTACTATCATAGAATAGTTGGATAAATTGAATAATTGTTTCTACTTTTGGTACAAGGTCAGTAATTACCCCAGTGCATTACTGGTACTTTATTTTATCGACCCTGTAAGGATGAAAGGCAAAGTTAACCTCGGCGGGATTTGAACTCAGACCATAAAGGGCCGTAACTCTTTGCTGCAAAGCATGGCGTCCGACCCTCTACCGATACTGTAAATCCACCAAATTGAGTCCTGGTATTACAATATAAATGCTTGTCATAGGACTGCTCAATTACAACTAGTACTTTATTTATGGGCATTTGGATGGATGAAATGAAAAATAAAATTTGGCAGGATAAGACCTGAAAAGATAAAATGCATGCAAATAAATACTCTTATGCATTTCATCTTAGAATTACTCCCCCAATTCTAGCATCTGTCTCTCACTCTAACAATTCTACAATCTATCAGTAACTTCACCAATTCTACCATTCTATCGGTCATTCCATCATCATTTGTACATTGTTTTTATGCAGCATAATTTGGATGTAAACTTTTCTACAGATGTTCTTCCTGACACCAACCCATGCATTTTATTTATTTACATATGATGTATGTAATATTCATTAAAACACTACTGTGGGGAGTAATGCACATATTTGACATATACAATTGTCTCCAATTGATTTAAGCCTTATCAGTAAACTGGCATGCACACATGGAAACATACTGCATAAATTACAATGTATAAATTACAATTTTTACCCTTGAAAATACATGAAAAAGGAGCATGTGGCTTATCTAGTCTACTTAAAAGCCCTCAATTTAAAATATACATTACATTGTAATTGTCTATAACATAGAGATGTTACTTATCTCCTTGTGCAACTTATACATGAGTATATATGGCATATGATGGGCTTCTTTTACTGTTTCTGTTTACCAAATTCATTCTCATGATATTGGTTGGCCTATATAACTTCCCATGTAACTAGCATCGAGTAAACCTCTGGGAAAGTTGATGAGAAAAAAACATCTATACAGGGTCGAATTACTCCTTATGTCTAAACTACATCCACAAATCTTGATTCTTGCTGTTAACATATAAGTTGTATCTATGATATGGTACAATGTTGGGATCCTCAAATGGATTTAGATAGAGTTTGATGAAATAGACTATTGAACAAGAATGATGACCCTGCATAAGACATTATATCGAAAAGTAAGTGTGAATTGGCTGTATATGAAACACACAGTTAAAGGAAGAGGGCTAATAACTATTGTAAATAGAATGCACATAGAAACAAGTCATTATTTATCATCTGATAAAAAGGGCGGTGGATGGCAATATCAGTAGAGTGTCGAACACCATGCTTTCCAGCATAGTTACGTCCCTTTACGATCTGAGTTCAAATCCCGTCGAGGTTGACTTTGCTTTTCATCCTTATGGGGTTGATAAAATAAAGTACCAGTAATGCACTAGGTAATTGCTTGCCTTGTGCCTAAAGTAGAGACAATTATTATATATCTGATAAATAGCAACAAAAGTCTTCTACATTATACTTCTGCAGTGGTAGGACTAGAATAAACAAAAACAGAAAACATTAAGAGAAGAGTCTCTGCTGAAAAAAGTGAAACAGTAGTAATAAAAATATTGCATAACCAATTTGAATGATAACAATTTGAATTAACGACTGAAAGGTCTTGGGATAAGCTTTCCTGCAGTGATCCAAGAGGTGAGACTGAAGCAGTACTGATCTCGGCCAAAGACCAAGCTTTCAGCATAAGTTGGTGACATAAGAGAATCAGGGTGACAGTGTGAAGTCCCACATGTGTAGAATTAATACAGAAAGTGTTATCTATATAGTAAACACATACAAAATGCTGGCTCAAAAAGAGTTAAAAGAAAACACAAAGTCTGTATGTACATTTTCTGGACAATGTACAAAACATATGGCTATCAGATGTCCAATCAGAGGTATCAACCTATCCCAGAAAATGTGCTGGATGACAGACAAACATTTATATATCATCATCATTTTTTCCCTGCTTGCAAGGGCGGGACAGGTCTTCTTCAGCACAGTCTCTTTCTATTTGTACTGGTCCTTCATCATCTCCTCTGTGAGCTTCAACGATCTGAGGTCAGCTCTCACCACCTCTGCCCATGTTTTTCGTGGTTTCCCTCAACTGTGTCTTCCTTCCACTGGGATTACTTGGCACTTCTTCACCCAGTGGTCATCATCCATGCACATCACAAGGCTATAACAACATAGTCTTCTCTCCTGCACACTACAGATTATTCAACTTATACACAGTTTCTCTTTTAATTCATCCATGCTTGGTCATTCATGCCCATTGGCATTGCACATCCATCGAAACATGCTTGCTTCCTTTCTCTCCAGCCTTCGGATATCCTACACAGTTGCTATTCACGTCTCACTATCATGCAGCATCGTGCATCTCCCACAGGAATCATACAGCCGATCTTTCATTTGTAGGGAGAAACAATTTGCTCTCAACAATTATAGAGATGCACATATATATATGTAAAAGGTAAACAGAAATAACAACACAATCGGTACAGTATATGAAAGGAATATATTAGGTTAATGCTTGAAATAGCAGGAAGAGGGGGTTTTAATGTTGCAACTTTAGTCCTTCATCAGAAGAAAGAATGAGAAATAAGATAGATTGAAGGAACAGGCGGGGTGGAATTGGATAAAAATAATAGGTCCATTCATATTGACATCTCTTGGGATACTGTTGATCCTCGCATTTTGTGTATGATTTATTTTTTTAGAAACATGGATGATGGAGCGCATCTACCTGAAATGGAAAAAATACGTTTTGTATAAAGAACTATACTTGTGCGTGTGCATATACATGTGTGTGTCTGTGTTATACATCCTTACGAATCTAAGAAGATATGTGCATATATATATACATTATGAATAAATTTAGATTAAGTTCAGATTGTTTTTGGTTTTTCTAAATTTGTAATAGATCAAATTGTTAACCATGTTAAACAGTTCACCTCTTTACATAACTCAAAACAACCATTTAATGTGAACAGGTATTGATATCTCAACCAGTAATTTGATTGATTGTTTGAACTGAAGCTGATATTGTTAAAAATCTGTTACTAAAAATTATTACTATGAATATATACAAATATATACACTCATGTATATATTGAGAGCAAGAGAATGAGAGAAAACAGGCAAATTATATAAAAATGTTCATTATTGATTAGCTTCACATGTTTTGTTTATATTATTATTACTATCGTCATCATCATCATAGTTTTAGAGAAGCACTTTGATCCTAGGTTCTCAAATATTATTATTCAAAATAAAGGTTATAAATCTGAAAGAGTTATTGCTTACTGAGACTGCAATATCAACATGTTTTGTTTATCTACCATCACCGCTGCTACTACAACTACTACTACTACTACTACTACTACTACAACTAATCAAATAAATTTAATAATGGAATAATTCAATTGTTATATTTATATTTGATTTAATTATTTGCCACTTTGTTATACCTCACAACTGCTTGCTTGTTTCCTATAGCTATTATTATATAATCCCTTTCTTTACAGATTTTCTAATAATGATTACGAGCTTCAATGTAGAAAATTTTAGCATTCAAAACATTACCTTTTAACATTTCTCCCACACCACTCATCTTTCCTTACAAAACAATTTTATAATTCTATTTGAATTAAATCTAATTAAGAGAGGAACAAACTCTTAACAATTTCTCGTAATTAAATTCTCCCCAAACTAACCAAATTTCTGCAAATCTGGAACTATATTTTTCTCTAGCAGCTTTGATTGAAAGAAATACTACCAACACATGTTGAATATTTCTCATTAGAAATCTAATTTGAAATACCAGTCAGAAATTAAAGCAGAAATTTTATTTTTTATAAGTGAATTTGTGGTTAAGAAGTTCATTTTGCAAGAATATATATTTGGAGCCTCACCACACTATGCTCTATATGAATATAACAACTGGAATATATATATTGTTATACTTTGGGAGGCTCATGCTGCCAATAAAATACACATGAACCTGTTGGATTTCATTAAAATTTACCAGTTGGTTAATTTAAGAACTGAATGGTTCTTTAATTGTTGTTGATTGTCAAAGTTCTTTCATCACACATTCTGCGACCTCCTCAGTGACTACTTTTGAGTCTCGCCTTTGTTCTGTTCTACACCAACTTGTTTTTGTGAGTTGTGTACTTGGGCTGTGCATGCATTAAATCCAGGTTTGTGTGTGTTTTCATTTATTTATGTATTTTATTATATCTATTTGTTTATTCATTTATGCATTTAATTTTTTATCACTAGTTGGTTATTTGTTCTATCTGTTTGTGTCTGGTTTGTTTTATTAGTTTAGTTTTTCTGTGTCTCTGTATGTATTTAACTTGTCCTTACTTACTAAGTAGGGAGCTTGTTGCTATTCCACTCATGTTTTCTGTTTAGTTTTTGTTGGAGTTTGTTTATGCTTGTCGAAGCATTTCGTCTGTTCTGTGTGGATGATTTTTATCTCAATGTTCTCTTGTGTGCCCCTATGTTCCATTCTGGCATTATGGTGGAGTATTGATGAGTGTTTTCTATCTTGGAGTGTTTGCCAGTGTTCTTTTATCCTTTCTTCTATGCTACAGACTGCTGTTGCTGTCATACCATTAGTGGATCTTATTTGTCTTCTTATTCCAAAATTTGCTCCTATACATGGGGCAAGTCCAATTTGCATCATTTTCTACAATCATCATCCACTTGTCCCTGGCACCTTCATACATCTTGATCCTGTCTCTCTGGAAGCTTGGTCTTCAGTTGAGATCAACACTGCTTCAGTCTCACCTCTCAGATTGCTGCAGGAGAGCTACTTCCAAGACCTTTCAGCCTTTAATTTAAATGTTTATAATTCAAGTTGGCTATGCAATATTTTTCTCACTACTGTTTCTATTTTCTCAGCTGAGACTCTTCTCTTAGTGTTACTACATGTCTCTCAACTATGTCTCAATTTACTTCTGCATTCATATTATTGTTTAGGATAGCTGCACTATCACAAACTCCTCTTCTAATTCAAAATAGCTATCTCCTGATCTCCACAATGTCCACTTCTGCCATCCACCCCTTTGCTTTTATCTGTCTAGCCTAGTTATTGTTTGCTTATATTGGACATATACATTTTGAGCCAGTTAGAACACTCTATATCTATATAACCAGTTGGTTTTGGTCTACTTTGAATATAGCACTCCATAACTGTCTGATGGTGTGTGCACCAGTCAATTCTAACTCTTTTTTTGTTTAGGTGGAATAATCTGCACATTTCCAGCAGTTGTGGATTACCAGTTTATATAATTAACCTTAAACTACATTTTAATGGGAAAATGCCATCTCTAACAATACACTTTGACTGGTTAACTCACGGGTAAATCAGATACAGACTAGGAACTACTAAGCAAAGAGACTAATTAAATACATATCCTACTGCCTTTACTTCATTCAAAATCTTCACCAAATAGGATGCTACCCCTCCTACTAAAAACAAAACTGCTTGATCTATCCAAATTATTCCATTATTCCCTTAAAACCATATGAGTCCTATTATTTTAAAAAATAGTATGAGATCATGTGTGCTTTTTAATAGATGAGTAATGCATGCACATATGTATATGTTTATATTTGTATGCAAAGAATAAAAGGAGTTGCCAAAAATTTACCTTTTGTCAAAGTGTATGAAAAACTACCCTGTGTATGGAAGTAAAACAAGCTGATGAAGTCGAATGTGGGGATATTCTCCAAAGAAATCTCTAAAGTGAGAAAATACACAGGATATCTAAGTTCCCAGAATAAGAAGACAAGCAGAAACTTATGCGCACAGAAACAATTGTAAAGGACTCATATATATTGCCATTTGAATATTCCATTGCAATTTGTTTATATATATATATATTATTAAGGCCAGTTACTGCAACAGCACCATACAAGGTACATTCATTTCATTGGTTTGGAGAACCAACTTGTTCAATCTGTGCCAATGAAAGTGAACCAGAAAATGTTTATTTCATCGGCACATGATGAACAATTTGGTCCTCCAGACAAACTAAATATACATACCCAGTATTGTAGTAACTGACCACAATAATTATATTATAACTTGCCCTATGAACTTCAGTTTCTCTCTATCTTGGATATCTTTACCAACCTACATATATATATATATATATATATATATATATATATATATATATATATATATATATAAAAGAAGAAATTCCAAACATGGAAGCACGGGCTAGAATCAAAAGGCCTTAAAATTAACCGGGCTAAGACTAAAGTTCTAGTTTGTAAGAAAGAAAATAAGGCGGCGGTCCCCTCCGGGAAGTGGCCATGCGCAGAGTGTAGGAAAGGCGTAGGTAGAAATTCCATTTTGTGTCCCAAATGCAAAGTTTGGGTTCATAAAAGATGTAGTGGGATCACAGGTAAGCTAACTAAGAACATAGATTTTACATGTGGCCGGTGTTCTGGGGCAATAAGTAGCAGCAAGTGCCCACAAAATACTAGCTCTTTCAACTGCGCAGAGGGTTCTATAGAAATAGTGGACAGCTTCCGTTACCTGGGTGACAAAATCAGCAGTGGGGGAGGGTGCTCTGAAAGTACAGTAGCTAGAGTCAGAACTGGGTGGAAAAAGTTCAGAGAGCTTATACCACTATTAGCCGCTAAAGGGTTCTCCCTAAAAATGAAAGGCAGATTGTACGATGCCTGCATACGAACAGCAATGTTGCATGGCAGTGAGACCTGGGCATTGTGTGCAGAGGATATACGCAGACTAGAGAGAAACGAAGCTTGCATGCTCCGCTGGATGTGTAATAGTAATATACGTGAACGACAAAGCATAAACGAACTAAGGAAAAAATTAGAAATAAGAGGGATCAGATCTTGTTTACTAGAGAGAAGGCTACGTTGGTATGGTCACGTGATGCGCATGAAGGACGATAGCTGTATAACAAAGTGCAGGGCAATAAAGATAGACGGTAGCCACGGAATAGGCAGACCCAGAAAAACCTGGGACGAGCTGATAAAGTCCGACCTCACACACTTACACCTCACCAAGACAATCTCACTGGACCGAGACCTTTGGCGGTACTCAGTAATAGAGAAGACCCGCCTTACCTAAATACAAAGTAAAACCTACTACAGTCAGTAAGCATTTCTAACAAAATACACCCCCGTCCCACCACCCCTACCCCATCCACACCGCCCCCTTCTATGTAAAGTTATGTTGGTGCCACACCATCCAGGCCGAAACAAATGAGATCGTGTAGGTGTCACGACAAAAAAACACACAGTCCACGCTGTAATGTGGCCGTGTAGGCAACACGGTAAAAACCTCCCAGACCCACACTGTAAATGTGGTTGGTGTTAGGAAGGGCATCCAACTGTAGAAAACCTGCCAGACAGTCCTATGCGAGCAAGACAATCACTCTTGCCTCAAGTGGGAAAACCCCCGTCCAAACCCATGCAAGCGTGGAACACGGACGTTAAACGATGATGATGATGATGATGATGATGATGATGATATAAACGGAAAAATGAAACGAAATTTCATTTCTCACTCTTGGTACGGCTGTTTGTTACTTAAATACATATATACTTACTTATATATATATATA
>OZ024742.1:116928822-116946322 GCA_964016885.1 Eledone cirrhosa
GTTTTTGTCCTTAAGTTGCCAGATTTTATTGGCGAGGGTTGAAGAATTTATCAGTGCACGGTTCTTCATTGAATGTCTGTGTACATACCATCTTTTTTTAAAAGCACCCGCGGTGGATCCAATGTAGTGCCAAGTGAAGTTGCCCGATTTTATAGTACACATGTACACTAGGCCCGAATCAAGGCACCTATTCGCTAGTGGGCACTTATCCGGTAGGTGACAGTTGCAGTTCGGGGTATTACTCTGTGAAGCTTTCACATTGCCATTTTGTAAGCTATTGTATGTGGGTTGTGATTTATGCCTATTGAAGTTTTGCTGCGGTGTGTTCATGTGCGTTTGCGGTTGTGATACTGTAATGTGTTTGTGTTTTGTGTTTGGTGCTACGTTGCGTATGGGTGGGATATCTTTCCTAGAGGTATTCTTGTGGTTGATCTTGCGTATGTGCGATTCAATGTTTGCAGCAGTAGAGTATGAGAGTTTTATAGTTTTTCTATTGAAGATTTTATGATATTTATGCGATATAGGGAAGTGCTGATCTATTAGTTTAAAGAACGTAGAAGACAGTTTAGTTCTTATAGCGGAGTTGAAGATTGGATTAAACCAAAGGTATTTTCTCTATCTAGTTCTTCTATAGTTTCTGGGGTTTACATTATTCGTGTTCGGTCCTCGTACTCTAAGTGCTTTTGCTTAGTTTTATGTCTAGTCCGGTTACCTCTATTCTTGTATGAGTGGTTGGTATCGGTGTTAATGGGTTCATTTGTGTTGTCCTTATCTGTTATAACCTGCAGCTTTTCTTTGTGTCCAGCCCTACGCAATGCTGCGTTATAATAGTTAGCATATTCTTTAAAAATTTCTAGGTTTGAGGATATACTTCATGCTATGGATTTAATTATGGATCGGGGTGGTTTGAGCTATAATTAATGTAGGCTAGATTCTCATTATTTTTGTGGAAGAGTTCTATTAATCCCGTGCTTAGGTTTAGAGTTACGTCTAGAAAGTTTGCCTTTTTAGAGTTCAGTTCATAGGTAATATATAGGCCTAGTTTTTTTAAGAATGTTCTAATGTTTTTTCTTAATCTTTCCATGCTCTGGTTATTTAAGTTCCTAGCTATAAATTCCCCCTTGGAGGTTATTAAATTCCATCAAATCGTTCGATCCCATTGTGATGTCGAAACTGTTCATCCTGTTTTTTCTTTCCCAGTAGCTATTTTCAAATGTTATGATAGTCCTTCTAGCTGCAAGTATTATTTTAATTTCTTCTGGGGTAAGGTCCGGGTTATTTTGGGCAAATATTAGTGCTTTATCTAGGGTGACTGGAGATATGGATGCGTAATAATCATTTATGTAAAATTGTATGAAGTTGCATTCTTCCCTATTTCCTATTCTATTGAACCATTCAATTGCTTCATTAGTGTTACCCCATAAATTGATTTCTAGTTTTCCCTTAATTTGTGCGATTACTCTATCTAGAATATTCTTGCTAATTTTACCTATATCCGACTTGGATGGGCATATTAATCTAATAGTAGGGTTTGTTTCGAAGTTATTTTTGTGATCCTTAGGGTTAAATGTGGGGTTGCATGGAGTCAGAGGTTCGGTTCTGTCAGATATTTCGAGTTTTTTTACTATGCTAAAACCTTCCTTATTAATGCTAGTGAGTGTAGATTCATTTTTTTTTTTTTTTTTTTTGTGTAGTTCACGTCGAATGAAATTATTGTATGTATTGAGGTCCATAGTGTATACGTTTGATGTTTTGTATGCTTTTATTTACACATATATATACATATATTTACATATATATATATATATATATATATATTTACATATATATATATATATATATTTACATATATATATATATATATATATTTACTTTTATATATATATATATATATATATATTTACTTATATATATATATATATATATATATATATATATATATATTTACTTATATATATATTTATTTACTTATATATATATATATATATATATATATATATATATATTTACTTATATGTATATATATATATATATATATATATATATATATATATATGTATATGTATATAGACATATTTACATATACATATATATTACACACACGTATATATGTATATGTATATGTATATATACATATTTACATATATATTATATATATATTACACATGCGTATATATGTATATATATACACACATTTATATATAGATTATATATATTAAACACATGTGTATATATATATATATATATATAGATATATATATTACATATACATATATATCATGTACATACATATACATATGTGTGTATATATATATACACACATAGTGATTGAGTGGTTACTAATCTCATTAATATGTTATCTATAAGGATGTCAATCTCATATTTTTATTGATACTCCAATCGGGTTTGATTAGCAGTGAATATTGTCACATGTTTACTCGGCTGTATTGACATTAAGTCTCAAGTTATATTTCTCCTTCCTCACACATTGAATTTATTTCCATCTCAAATATATCTGACTTGGTTATTCCATAAAACACCAATAATAATAGTAATGGTTTCTACATTTGGCACAAGGCCAGCTATTATCCCAGTGTATTACTGGTGCTTTATTTTATCGACCCCGTAAGGATAAAAGGCTAAGTTAACTTCGGCGGGATTTGAACTCAGACCATAAAGTGCCATAACTCTTTAATGCAAAGCATGGCGTCTGACCTTCTACCACTACTGCAATCCACCCTTTTAATCCACCCAATAATAATAATAATGGTTTCTAATTTAGGCACAAGACCAACAATTTTGAGGGAAGGGGAATGTCAATTAAATTGGCCTTAGTACTCTTTTGGTACTTTATTTTATCAACCCCATAAAGATAAAAGGCAAAGCTAACCTTGGTAGGATTTGAACTAAAGGGATATAACTCTGTCTTGCGAAGTATGTTGTCTGAGACTCTAGTAATAACAAATTGTAAATATTTGCAACATGTACAGCAATAGAAAGAAGGTATATGTACGTACTGACATATTATCATTATCAATACCACCACATCCGCAATCATCTTCGTCATGGTTTTCCATCTACTTTTCATGCTGGCATGTATTGGAATCATCATTATGATCAGATTCAGTTTGCATTCAGAAATTTGCTACTCACATTTTAAAAAGCCTATAATAATAGTAATAACTTAAGCATGCACATAAGTAATATGGCTATAAATTAAAATCTTGATAACGTCATCATCATCATCATTTTTACATACTTGCATGAGTTAGATGGGTCCTCTTCAGCAATCCTTTGTCATTTCCTCTGTGAGTCTGTGATTTGAGGTCAGCTCTTAAAAACTCTGCCCTGGTCTTTTTTGGTTGAACTTCACTGTGGCTTCCTTCCACTGACATTTCCTGGCACTTCTTTATCCAACGATCATTGTCCATGTGCATCACATATCCATACTACTGGATTCGCCTTAAACCCAACTTCTCCCTCAACACGTCCAAGCTTTGCCTTTCTCTCACACTTAAATTGCACATCAAACGAAGCATGGTTGCTTAATTTTTCTCCTGTCTATGCATTTCCTCTGCAGTCACAGCCCATGTTTCACTACCATGCAGCATCAAATTTCTCACACAGGCATCATGCAGTCCTCCTTTTATATGTAGGGAGAAACCTTTTGTTGTCAACAGTCAGTTAGTATGCTCACTGAACACTGTCCTTTTTTGTTAATTTTGTTGCCTATATAGCAGAAGATATCAACCAATTCTATAGATCCTTCCTGTGACTTGAATAGGTTTAGATCACTGGCTCTCTTTCGCTCAGTTACTCCTGTGATTCTTCTACACACACAGTCTTCCCTTCCTATTGTTCTTCCCACTCCATCTCTTGTGTATCTAAGCTCTACATTGTGTACTTCGTATGGAGTTTATACTTATTCCATTTCTACATGTTGAGTAGAATCACTTTCCTGAAGGAATCAGGGACCTACCTTCTCTCCTACTAACTAGCACTTTAGTCTTGGCTAAGCTTATTCTCAGACCTTTTGATTCTAAATTCTGTTTCCATAGTTGGAAATTATTTTCTAGATCTTTAATTTATTTGGCTATGATCATCTGCATAGAGAAGTTTCCATGGCCAGCCAGTCTTAAACTTCTCTGTTATACCCTGGAGAACTATAATGAATAGTAGTGGGTTAAGAACCAAACCTTGATGAACTCCTGCTTGTACCTTGAATTCCTCACTAAACTCTCTTCCTATTCTCCCTTTGCTGACAACTCCTCTGTACATGGCTTGCACTACTCTCACCAACCATTATTCTGCCCTCAATTTCCATAAGGATCACCAGATAATACATTGAGGTACTCTGTCAAGCACTTTTTTTAGATCAACGAAAGCTAGGTATACTGGCTTATTTTGGCTAAGATCTTCTTTTCAAGTTGCCTCACTAAAACGTGAGTACATGTAATACTTTTTCCCAGGAAAGGAAACAACTACATAAAAGTACTCTGGGATATGAAGAATCAAACGGATAAGCAAATAGAACATACTCACCCAGATATTGTTATACTCAATAAAAAGAACAGAGTTTGTTGACTAATGCTGGTTTCCCATTTGATACAGAATTGATAGGCAAAGAACACAGAGGTGCACTTGAGTACTTAGTAGAAACTGGGCCAAAAACATGAAGAAAAATATAACTAATCAGTCAGTGAGGATTTATATGAAATTGGTAAATAGAAAATAAGCTAATTACAAAATAACAATAAATGAATAACAGAATTCTCCAAAAGGCGGAAGACTCACCTACGAGTAATTAAGGAAACACACACATTTGAGAATACCCCAATCACCCCAGTAAATGCCCTTCTCTCCTCTATTCAACCTAGCCAACAAGCACCTGCTTAAAGTAGGCTTATTCACTCAAACCATCCTCACTACATTTATCGAACCTTTTATGAATATACTGGTTTTGTTATTTTATTTTGTGTTGGTACCTTAACTCAAATACCCAACCCTACATGGAGCCCCTTGCTGGCCTACATGGCGGGTGCTTGGACGCACAGACTCGGGGACTCAGACTCTCAACGGGACAACGGCACACATAGAGTTCGATACGACCTGACTATTTGCTCTTCACATGGATGTGTATATACCAAAACATACACTATTTAGACGATACGGATGTTACAATTCAATCGATACACGTATAGCAGAATGTTGAACTTGTGGTTGACCCAATTTTTTTCTAATTTACATCGTGAAAATTGAGATTTGACCAATATAACGTTTGTTGTTTTGTAACCTAACTTTCGGTGCATACTGTGTTGGTGTGTATATTTTTTTTTTCTCTGACCTCGCGTAGGTGTGTGTACTCAATAACACTAATTGTGACCGACTAGATCTTTATTTTGATATTTATATATATATATTATATGTACAGATTAAAGTTTAAGCAAAGAATCACTGCTTTCAGCCTTTCACTTAAGTTTCAGAAGATCCTGTAAAATGGTGATAGCAGCTATTCTTTGCTTAAACATTAATCTATACTTATAATAAATATTTGCCCTACGGGTTTTTTGTATGTATATTTTATATCTGTCTGGTTGTTTCTAAATAATCTTCTTGTATTTTTAACTATATTTTTAACTACCCCACTTTTGGCAAAAAAAAAAAAAAAAAAAAAAAAATGCTAGGGTTGATAAAATGGCCTCTTATCCTTTACCCCCCCCCCCCCGTCCCCACTATAGCGTGTTACGCGCTGGCTAGTTCACCCCTTCAATCGCTCCCTTCCCCTTCTCTCTCTCCAAATATAAATAAACCTGTAGCGAGGTAAGAATCCCAGAATTTGTCAACGCTCAAAAATGGTGAGACCTCGTTCCTGCGAATTACAATGTAAATGCCATTTTTCTGATCTCTCTCCAGCCTATCGATTCATTCATTCATGTTTATTCTATTCTATAATTCTGTCTGGTTGTTTCTAAATAATCTTCTTGTATTTTTAACTATATTTTTAACTACCCCACTTTGCTAACTACCCCATGCCCCGCCCTCACTCTCCACCTTATTATTTGGACCAATCACAAGTCAACAGCCTATGCTATCACTTCTGGCTGCTTTTCGATATGATGGATGGACTAAGGAATTTCTGGAGAGTCTGAAGAATCTGGACACTCGATGACAATGCCAAAGATAACGACAAATTCACCTCATGCTGCCGGACGAAAGGGCAAGTCCCCCTCCTCTTTGTTTCGGCCGCGGATGGCCAACATAACCCCAACCCCATCCCCCTCACCCATCCCTGTGCCCCATCCTCCAAACACAATCCAAAACTTCAGAGTTGGTACCATAAATGTAGGCACCTTAAAAGGCCGCTCTAACGAGGTTGTAGAAATGCTTGAACATAAGGAGGTTGATGTTTGCTGTATCCAAGAGACCAGGTGGAGGGGCGGGTCTGCTAGATTCATTGTGGGTAAAAAACGTTGCTATAAGCTCTTCTGGGTGGGAAATGACAATGGGATAGGTGGGGTAGGAATCATGTTAGCAGAAAAATGGGTGGATAAGATAATAGATGTAAATAGAGTAACTGACAGAATAATTAAAATAAGTCTTGTTCTAAATAGAACTACTGTGACAGTAATATCGGCATACGCGCCCCAATCCGGACTCCCTGGCACTATAAAAGACAGATTCTATGAGACACTGATGCTCACTACCTCCCAAATAACCGACAGTGACTATATAATTATTACAGGCGACCTAAATGGCCACGTTGGTCAATATTGTGACGGCTATGACGGAATCCACGGAGGCTATGGGTTTGGTACTAGAAATGAGGAAGGCTCCAGAATCCTGGAATTCTGTGATGCAAATAACCTAACTATCTGTAACACTAACTTCAAAAAACGAGACAATCACTTGATCACCTATAGATCGGGGGAACACACAAGCCAGGTAGATTATATCCTTACCAGAGGACGTGACAGAGTGTCTGTTGTAAACACTAAATCCCTCCCCCATGAAGAATGCACCTCCCAACATAGACTGCTAATTAGCGACCTCATAGTCAGGACGAGACGTACTAGACAACAGTAGAGGACTATCCTCAGGAGAAAAATATGGAAGTTAAAGGACCCCACAGCCAGAAATAAATTCCAAAGCATGTTACTTGATGCTTTCGACAGTAAGGAAGAGAAATTAGAGTCAGATAATATAGAGGAACAGTGGGAATTCCTGAAAGCAAACCTGCTGACGGCGGCAGACGAAGTCTGTGGCTGGAGCAGGCCTGTAGGTAGGAGGAAAGTAACATGGTGGTGGAACAGTAAGGTGGAGGAGTCAATTAAGGCCAAAAAGCAGGCTTGGATAATATGGCGGGATGGGGGAAGTAGAGAAGACTATCAAGTGGCCAGGAGGGAAGCTAGGAGACAAGTGTACTTCGCAAGAAGAGAAGCAGAGGAAAGAAAGTTCAAGCATGTTCTACAACGTGAGGACCAAAAACGTGAGGTGTTCAGGATTGCTAGGCAATGTGTCAAGGAAAACTGTGATATTGTCGGGGAGAAGTGTGTACTTAATGATGATGGTGTACTTGCCATCACTGACGTTGATAAGAAGGTAGCTTGGAAGTGTCACTACGAAAGGCTTCTAAATGAGGAGAATAAATGGGAGAAAGACAGTCTCCCCCACATCGAACCAATAGAGGGACCGGCAGTGTTAGTCGAAGGTAGTATAATAAGTAAGGCAATCAAAGATATGAAGATGGGTAAGGCGGCTGGGCCTTCGGAAATAGTTGCTGAGATGCTGAAAGCCTCTGGAATGGTGGGACACACCATGGTCAACCGGATAGTAAACCAAGTCATACAGAATGGGGTTGTTCCGAAGGACTGGCGTAGCAGCATCATCATTAACTGTTACAAGGGTAAAGGAGATGCCCTAGATAGGAGTAACTATAGAGGCATTAAATTAATCGACCAGGTCATGAAGGTCACGGAAAAAGTTATAGCGCAACTAATCAGAGAGAGAATTGATCTAGATGAAATGCAGTTCGGTTTTGTGTCAGGCAAAAGTACCACAGACGCTCTTTTCATTGTACGACAACTACAGGAGAAGTACCTAGCTAAAAGTAAACCCCTATACTTAGCTTTTGTTGACTTGGAGAAAGCCTTCGACAGAGTCCCCCCGTTCCATTATCTGGTGGGCTCTTAGAAAACTAGGTGTTGACGAATGGCTTATGAGAGCTATACAAGCCATGTATAAAGAAACAGTCAGCAAGGTTAGAATTAACAACGAAAATAGTGAAGAGTTTAGTGTAAAAGTTGGTGTACATCAGGGCTCTGTTCTTAGCCCCCTACTATTTATTATTGCCCTTCAGGCTATAACAATGGAGTTCAAGACCGGCTGCCCATGGGAACTCCTATACGCAGATGATCTAACGCTCATAGCTGAATCAATGGCCGAGCTAGAGAAGAAATTCCAAACATGGAAGCATGGCCTAGAATCAAAAGGGCTTAAAATTAACCTGGCTAAGACTAAAGTTCTAGTTTGTAGGAAAGAAAATAAGGCGACGGTCCCTTCCGGGAAATGGCCATGTTCAGTGTGTAGGAAAGGCGTAGGTAGAAACTCCATTTTATGTCCCAATTGCAAAGTATGGGTGCATAAAAGATGTAGTGGGATCACAGGTAAGCTAACTAAGAACATAGATTTTACATGTGGCCGGTGCTCTGGTGCAATAAGTAGCAGCAAGTGCCCACAATATACTAGCTCTTTCAATTGCGCAGAGGGTTCTATAGAAATAATGGATAGCTTTCGTTACCTGGGTGACAAAATCAGCAGTGGGGGAGGGTGCTCTGAAAGTACAGTAGCTAGAGTCAGAACTGGATGGAAAAAGTTCAGAGAGCTTATACCACTATTAGCCACTAAAGGGTTCTCTCTAAAAATGAAAGGCAGGTTGTATGATGCCTGCATACGAACAGCAATGTTGCATGGCAGTGAGACCTGGGCATTGTGTGCAGAGGATATACGCAGACTAGAGAGGAACGAAGCCTGCATGCTCCGCTGGATGTGTAATAGTAACATACGTGAACGGCAAAGCATAAGCGAACGAAGGAAAAAATTAGAAATAAGAGGGATCAGATGTTGTTTACTCGAGAGAAGGCTACGTTGGTATGGTCACGTGATGCGCATGAAAGACGACAGCTGTATATCAAAGTGCAGGGCAATAAAGATAGACGGTAGCTACGGAGTAGGCAGACCCAGAAAAACCTGGGACGAGCTGATAAATACCGACCTCACACACTTACACCTCTTCAAGACAATGTCACTGGACCGAGACCTTTGGCGGTACTCAGTCATAGAGAAGACCCGCCTTACCTAAATACAAAGTAAAACCTACTACAGTCAGTAGGCATCTCTAACAAAATACACCCCCGTCCCACCACCCCCACCCCATCCACACCGCCCCTCTCAATGTAAAGTTATGTTGGTGCCACAACATCCAGGCCGAAACAAATGAGATCGTGTAGGTGTCACGACAAAAAAACACACAGTCCACGCTGTAATGTGGCCGTGTAGGCAACACGGTAAAAACCTCCCAGCCCTACACTGTAAATGTGGTTGGTGTTAGGCAGGGCATCCAGCTGTAGAAAATCCGCCAGACAGTCCACGCTGTAATGTGGCCGTGTAGGCAACACGGTAAAAACCTCCCAGCCCCACACTGTAAATGTGGTTGGTGTTAGGAAGGGCATCCAGCTGTAGAAAACCCGCCAGACAGTCCTATGCGAGCAAGACAATCACTCTTGCCTCAAGTGGGGAAACCCCCGTCCAAACCCATGCAAGCGTGGAACACGGACGTTAAACGA
The DNA here is from genome assembly GCA_964016885.1 of Eledone cirrhosa. NCBI lineage: Eukaryota > Metazoa > Mollusca > Cephalopoda > Octopoda > Eledonidae > Eledone > Eledone cirrhosa. The sequence continues at coordinate 116,938,665 of OZ024742.1, forward strand.
TGATGATGATGATGATGATGATATATATAATCCTTATCAAGCCCTCTTTGGATTTTAGTCTTCGCATATATTATTACTACACACACACATATATATATAATGAATTTGTTGAACAAATTGTAAACATCATCGAAATCACTGGATATTGATCTAAGCCCTTATTATAACTAACTCCCAAAACTTTTTTCTTTAATTGTGGCCTACTGTTCCATATTACTGAAGTCATGCTGCTATATTAAGCATTACTGCCAACCTTAGCCAGTCTGCCACTGCTGCTGTCATTTTCTGACCAACAAGCAGCTAATGCCACGCATGGGATACCAACATCGACTTGAAAATTTAGTAGTAAGGTTGATTTTTCGAATCCTCTCAAAGCTCCACTGGGTGATGAACATTCCCTTGTCTGAAATTTGCTGGTTATGAATTTATATTTAATCGATAACCACTGGTTTCACCGTGGAATTTGAACGCTATTGTGCCAGTTTAGAAGAGTATTTTTATATCCTGGCAGATTTTTGTGTGCTAAACTAGGCAGATAATGGTTGTTTCAATTGCTGAAATTGTGAGTACTTTAATGTTGATCTGTCGATATGTTTTCATATGTTGATCTGCCGATACAATAATTACACTGTTTTCATAGCTTAGGCTTCTGGTTGGTAATATTGTCTTGCAATTAATCCTATGTGTGTGCTCCAAATGAATTTTTTTAGCAAATTGTAAACAACGAGAGTGAAATCATTGGATATTGATCTAAACCGTTATTATTAATATTATTATTATTATTATTATTATTATTATTATTATTATTATTATTATAGATAGAGAGGGGAGTTAGGTGTGTGTATATATATATATATATGTGTGTGTATGTGTGTGTATGTGTGTGTGTGTGCGTGCGTGTATGTGCATATTTACTAACATACAAGATGATGATGATAGTTACGTTAAAAATCTTTCTAAAAGTATCTCTTTGAAGCTGCAGATTGCAATATGTCCATGTATAAATCCAATGGACCCTAATGAACTTATTCAGAGTCTCTCACGTATTTTCCAACTATCTTCCTGCCTCTGATTAGACAGTCAATATCCCATTCTATCTTAGCTAGTGATTACTTTATTCCATTCAGGGATTCTCCAGGCCTCTCTACCACTAACAGTTTTATAATTCTTCACCATTTTCCACAGAGTAGAATTTTGTATTATTATTATTATGTTATGGTACATGAGATGAATTAGTTATTTTCATCCTACAATCATTATAATGCTACTATTTATGAAAATTCCATACACACACACTCATAAAAAAATATATATATATTCCTAAATCATCATCATCGAATATAATATATATATATATATGTATATGATAAAGAACACAAGAGCGTCTACAACATCAAAAGATTTTTATTGGCTTACAATGTTTCTTCCTTACGTTTTAATATATATATGTATATATATATTAAAAAAATGAAGAATTAGAAACCAGGACTATCCATCATCAGTGATCTACTAGCCAACATAGGTATTTCTTCGCATTACAGACCATAGGGCAATACAATAACTAAATTAAGTTATTGGGATAAAAAGAATTGGGTGGAAAAAGAGAGACAGGTAAACAAACACGAATGGTGAGGTAACGTAAAGAAAGGAAAAAATGAGAAAATCAAGTCAATGATTCATTTTGAACATAAGAACTTGCGAATATTGACGAAAAGGCAAAGACACATCTTGGCCTTATGAATGTGGGCGAGGAAAGAATTTCGTTCATTTTATTATATATATCATATTTGCAACAATACAGCTCACCATTTTGCATTCATATATATATATATATATATATATATATATATATGTATATATATATATAACACTTAGAAATGTCTTAAAAAAACAGACAATGAGTATGATGAAAAATATTGTGCTCTTTAGTCAGAAATTTCATTCTTCAGAGACTTTTTCCAGTGAATAACCATACAAGCTTCTTTCTGCATCATGCCAGAGAAATCATAGTGTGGCCTCAATACTGAACGCCAGCAAGGATAATGGTAGAGGAACAGGAGCAGCTAGGAGTATTGTTAGTAGACATCAGAATCATCATCTTCCCACTAGTTTAGTTCAGACTCAGTTTTCATACATTCTAGAAGTTTGAAGTTCAATAAAAGAAATTCATTCTTTTTTTTTTTCCTCACTATGAAGTTTTCCTCACTATGAAGTTGAAGACAGAAATAGAAAAATAGTGTATATAGATATATTAAATCTCTGTTCAGAGGGTTGGACGCCATGCTTTGACGCATAGAGTTACGGTCCTTGCCATTCTGAGTTCAAATCCCGCCGAGGTTAACTTTGCCTTTCATCCTCACGGGATCGATGAAATAAAGTACCAGTAATGCACTGGGTAATTGCTGGCCTTGTGCCAAAAGTAGAAACAATTATTACAATGCTTTCAAAATTGCCTCAGTACAATTCAAATATATTTTCATGTGCATATATCATCATTTTTATATCAAGTTTTCTATGCAAACATGGATTGTATGAGACAGTATTCTATGGCTTGATGGCCTTTTGGATATCAATACTTGTTACACACACACACATATACGCGCCGCGTACATATTTAGCAGATATGTTAATTGTGTGTTGACGCGTGTCTGAAGTGGGGGAAACAATCTTTCCCCCAAAGCATTAGAAATGAAGTTGATAAGGATGAACTAGGAAACACACAGCTAATTACCTACCTCTTTTAACTAGAGAATGCCACACAATCATATTATATTATATTGTTTTCACAGAAAATATGATTGTAAACCTGAAATAGAGTATTTTTTTGTGATGTGGTGGAATTTCTAAGTGAGGTGGATTGAATGCCTGTGTGTAGAGTGGTTAAGAAATTAGACAGATTCTGCCTGTGTTTGGCTGGCCATTGGCCAGTCAGTTGTAGCAGTACTAAGTGACCATTATGTTTTTGCATTGAAGAGAGACACCTTAGATGATGCTGTGTAGCATATGATATGAAAATAATTGTATATACAAATGTAATTATTTTTATGCTTACATGAGTTATGGTAAGATATGTGAGGCAGGTCTTCTACAGTTGGATACCCTTCCTAAAACAAGCTCTAATTTTTTATAATATGGTATATCTACCACTAATGTTCGACTGCTACACTGCTGGACATATTTAATTGGTAACATAATCAAGGACACTGCTAACTCCTCTTATAATTGGTATTGATATGACTCATATATAAATATATATCATCATCATCATCTTTATTATAATTTTATGTCCATTTTTCCATGTCTGCATGTATTCGATATGTCTACATCAGCAGAGTGGTATTTGTCATGAGGCTCACTGTCATTAGATCAGCCTTCAATAATTGAAACATGAATAAAACAGTCTTATTCTGCTGCTTGTTAGGTGACCAAGTTAACAATTACATTGCATAGTGTCCCACATGGAATAGTTGGCTTTTTTGTTGTCTCAATTGGTGCATAAAATACCTATTATTGTGAGAAATATACTAACATCTTCACTATTAAATTATATTTGATTTACTGTATCTCATCTGCCTTACTTTACTCCTAGTTTGTAACCCATTGATATTATTTTCTGTACTTGTGCAAAGCTGTATTTATTTTTAGCTATCTAGGATAGTGTCATGATAATTTTCAGAGCTTCCAAGATTAGTGGGAGTGAGGGACATATTTTCAAACTGGAGAGCTGGTCTTAATTCTTGCAACAGAGTGGAGACTACAAAAGTCACACTGTGACCAGGTGATGGTAGTAAACCACGCAACAGATTGTCTGCTAACCAAATAGGTCATAGTGGGATTTGAAATAAAAAACAAGAACAAATACAACATAGCATCTCATCCTATGCTCTAACAATTCTACCAATTCATCACCCTAAACTGGTACTATATTCTATCAATCCTAAAAGGAGGAAAGGCAAATTTGACCTCATCAGGATTTATTGTATGTTTAACAGGAAGCTGGGATAAAAGCTAAATTATTCATTTGATGACATGCTTTTATTTTGGGCTTTGTTCCTGATACCTGGTAACATGGCTATTTCACCAACCTCTCGTTTTCACATAATTATAAAGATATTATGAATCCTCACTGGAAGAAGATGGGATAGGTTTAATATGAGGTAGAAAAACAATGAATTGGTATGGAACAAATTACTTTGCATCCTGCATTTCCCTGCAACAATATTGCTGATATTCACTATCAACTCTTACTTTTCCCTTAAACAACGTCTGTGATATGGAGAGGGAAGATTTGTATGCATGGGTGACTACTAGTCATCCACACAAAAAAAAAAACTTTGCCCAGGCATGTCCTTTGGAAATGACCTTTCAAGGTATATATCTATCATCTCACAAGGTACATAGAAAAGGCTTCAAACCCAAACTATCCATTTTTGTCACCATATTTGTAATGAAATAAACTGCTTATGTTTTCCAATTAATTTCGAAAATAATAAAAAATGTTGAGAGATTTAGTAAATTAACTTTCCATTATGATATTATTAACTTAATAAAGGTTTCTTAAATACAATTATAATGAAAGCTGTTAATTTAAAATGAACATTCTAAAATAAGCAATTTCTCTATAATTAATCAAGAAGTGGTCTCAGATGGATTGGTAAAAAAATTGCCCTACCATTTAGTTTTCCTCACAAATAGAAAGAGGATCTTTTTCTTTCTTTTTTTTTTACAATAGACTAGATTATCCTCTTAAATATCTCCCATCCATATAATACTTCAAATATTACGTAGTCGTATAGTTTATTGCTATGAAGTTCATTACAGTTTCCTGGGTTTCTTTTTTAATAAGAATGTTAAATTGGCAGAGACAATAGAACATACAACAAAATGCCTTGCTGTGTTTGTTTTGGCTCTCTGACTAAGTTAAAATCTTACTGGGGTCAACTTTGACCTTTATCCATTCGAGTTCAATGAAATAAAACGCTAGTTAATAGTTGTGGATTTTCAGAATTATTAGAGCATTGGACAAGTTGCCTTGTGTTATTCACATTCTGAGTTAAAATTCATATGTGACTTTGTGACCTTGGGTAGTAAAATTAATCCATCACCTGGTTTACCACCATCATCTGACTCTTGGGTGACATTAGTGGAGTTCATTCTGTTACAAACATTTGGGCCAGGTCTTTGGTTTCAGGATACCTTCTATTTTCTCTCCCATCAGTTCCAGAAATCTTGGAAAAGGTTATGGGAATAGACTATTTCTCTTAGAGGAAACAGTGGAAAGAAAGGAAATGAGCTAAAAAAATGAATCAAGAGTCAAAATAACATTTGAGAAAAATATTCTTAAATAGCATTGAAATTTCAAAATTATTTTGAAGAAGATTCATATTTATTTTCCACAAATTATTAATTTTGATACTTTTAAAAACCATATTATTCAATTTCTTACATTTACTCTATAATTTATTAACCTTTATTTACATATTTATTTTATATGTAAATAAAGTTGTTTATTTACAAAATGATGCTGGTACAATCCCATAACAAAAGGGTATTTTTTCTCTGATAAATTGATGGTAGAATAATCCTGATAATAAAGGTTTTTCTTAAAAGTTAATACTGGTACAATCCTGAGAATTCATTCTAGTATCACATATTGAACATACTTTCTTAATTCTAAATCTACAATTACTACTGAAAACTTTCTTGCAATCTGTGCTGACTTTTCTAAGACGACTTCGAGTAGTTTATACACAAACTTTATATTTGCTCTTCTTATACTTATATTACACCTATCTATAGCATTGTTTATTAAGATCAACTTCCTTCATACAACTCTGTTGAAATTGTCAGGAAATAAGATTAATGAGTTACTTGGACTATAGGAATTACAGCTAAAGGAAAATAAAATGTAGACTTTAGTTGAAGCATTTATCTCTTTCCAGGATTTTTGTTTACATTACTTTATTAGATTTTTCCATGACCCAAGTCTATTCTTTATGATAAGCTTTCTTAATTTTCAGATACAATATCTATAGTATGTTAATCTCTCAACACTTCAACCGATATTTGCAAGGGTTGCATTTACACAACTAAGAAAGGTTGAATTTGCCATAGGTCTTGGCTTGTTGATAAAATCTAATATTGCTTTGCTGCATCACATCAGGAGAACAATTCAAATAAAGATAAACATAGCAGAAAGACAGAGAGTAGGTAGTTGAGAAAATGGAATGGAAACATCTATCTAAAAAGAAGAGAGAGAGAGATAGGAATAAATAAATAAAGACACAGAGGAAGAAAGAGACTGCAGGGAAAATAGCAAAAAAGAGTGAAAAACAAGAAAGAAAAAAACAATTTCAAATATATTGAGTGAGAGAGATGGATGATGGGAGCAAGGGCAAATGTTGAAAGAAATAATATTTAGTATGAAGAAAATGAAATACTTATGAAAGTGTTGTACTGTTTAAAGAAGCACATTCTTGTAGCAAAACAAATTCTAGTTACAAGTGAAGCGAAATAAAAGTAAGTGTAGGGGGGGGGGGGGGGGGGGGCACTTAAAAAGTGACTGCAAAGGGAAGTAGAATATTAAATCTTCTAAGCTAATAAATGTATAAGAAATGTAGCTTTTCTTAAATATCCTTTTATCCTCAAAAAGTTTTGTGCTTTGTATGATTCTTTCTTAATCTCCAATAAAACTTTGGAAACATTAATTTAAAAGGATGTCATAAGTTTATAAGTTTTCCATTGGTTCCAAATAAGTTTCTTCTTTTTTTCTTATCGAGAATAATATAACATTTTCCTACAAATTTCTTGTGTAGTATTTGATGATAGATTATATAACTACACATGTATCTGTCAATTTATCTATCCATCCGTCTGTCTACATATATAGATTTCTATCTCTCTATCTAGCTATCTATTTGTTTGTCTCTCTACCTAACTGTCCATCTTTTCATCTGTTAGCTAACTACTGAGGCATGATGGCCAGTGTGTTGAGTAGAGTTTTTCAAAGTAGGTTCCAAGAAAAGTTAGCTGCTGCAAATAAATTGGCATTCATTTCATGATCAATCTGCTTTTTATTCAGACTTTAAAACATTGATTCTGAATGTGGAGTCCTCACAGATGTATAATTTGAATATTTTGAGGGGAATTTTTCAGTGTCTTACGTTGTATCCTTTTATATTGAGAGGGGCATCAAATCTTTTGACGTGTCATAGTGAAGCATGGAGCAAAAAGGTTTAAGAACCACTACATTAAATAATTGTTTCTACTTTTGGCACAAGGCCAGCAAATACCCAGTGCATTACTGGTACTTTATTTTATTGATCCCGTAAGGATGAAAGCCAAAGTTAACCTCGGCGGGATTTGAACTCAGAATGGCAAGGGCCGTAACTCTATACGTCAAAGCATGGCGTCCAACCCTCTACCGATACTGGCAATCCACCGCACTACATTAAATAATGTAGATCTTAATGGATTTATGACTATAAAATCTAATGTCTCCTTTTTAAAAACACTAGGGCGTGGTTTGACAGATGTGACTGCTATCTTCAGAGGATCAACTAAGTGTATTAGAGCTATTTCATTGGCTTGCCATGCATATATGTTTAATATAAACAAAATATTGATGTGCTTAATCAAACTTAAAACAATTGGCAGAT
>OZ024742.1:116948822-117041322 GCA_964016885.1 Eledone cirrhosa
TCATCATCATATACATATATATACATATATATATATACATATATATACATATATATACATATATATATATATATATATATATATATATATATATATATATATATATATATATATATACATACATATATATATACATACATATATATATATATACATATATATATATATATATATATACATATATATATATATATACATATATATATATATATATATATATATATACATACATATATATATACATACATATATACATATATATATATACATATATATATATGTATATACATATATATATATGTATATACATATATATATATATATGTATATACATATATATATATATATACATATATATATATATGTATATACATATATATATATATACACATATATGTATATATACACACATATATATACACATATATGTATATATACACACACATATATATATATATATAATATACACACACATATATATATACATATAGATATGTGTTCGTGTTGTCTATATACTCATGCATGTATATCTATATACATGTATATGTGTGTGGAGAGAAAGAAAGAGAGAAACAGACATACAGTTAGATATTTCATGTTTGATTTTATCGATTTTAACTCTGTATGAAATCAATATCTTTTCAGTTCTGCTCAATCCAAATGATTAGTTCCGACATAACAGCTTGACTTGGCATTGCTGAGAATGTGATAAACATTGAATTTAAACAGAATATAATATATGATATACGCATTAGTTATTATAATAGATTTACTTGACTGCAATATTGATAAATGTCTTATTATTTGTGCGTTGAGTATTGGATATTTCGACTCTAGAACATATGTTCTAGATTTGAAACATTGTTCAGAGATTATTGAGGTATGGAGAATTTTTGTTATATCAAATATGTCAAGTGACTATATTGTAAAAGCTCCTTCACTGCTGCCCTGAGGGAAAATCTTCAGTGTTATAATCTAGAATGTAAATTTAAATAAACAGCAACAATTACTTCAAATCTCAAATACACAGGGAAATGAAAATCTAGTAATGAGATTAACAGATCAGTTTGTTTTGTTGGGATTTCATTAAATATAAAACACTTGTACAAAACCATCTGTTTTCCTAGCAACAATCCGATTTTAAAATTATCTAAAAATGCATTTATTTAAATTGAGAATAAATTAAGTTGATATATAATATATAAAACCTTGTCATTTCTTAGTTTAAGATATTTAAGAAAATTGACAAAATGTTTTTGTTTATATGATCAGCTGAAAAGAAGATACATTGTTATTTAAAAATTATATTTGACATCTATTAAAATGCATCTCTTCAGAGAGATGCATCCTCATGATGTGGAGAAAATACTTTGCTTATCTTCTAAACCCGATTACAACAGCATATTCTGATGTACACGGGGTGCATCTGAGAGCAATGACTAATTTCTTGGAGGCTGAGGTCACAAGAGCAGTTAAAGAGCTCAGATGTGGCAAGGCTGCTGGGGAAGATGAAATCCAGTCTGAGATCCTAAAAGCCTTAAATAGACAAGGTATTCTATGGTTGACTCGTGCATGCTTGGTGGACTAGATCTCTGGAAAGGCACCTAAACAATGGAAGAAGGAGTGATTATCCCAATTTTCAAAAAAAAGAAGAGAGTGATTGTTCCAATTATAGATGAATCTCCTTATTAAGCCTCCTCAGTAAAGTCTATGTTAAGTGTCTGGCAAAGAGATGCAGGGATAATGTTGACTCCAAGCTAGCTGATGAACAGTGTGGTTTCCACCCTGGATGCAGCACAGCTGACCAAATATTCACACTGCGGATTTCTTTGAGAAATCATGGGAGTATTGCCAAAAGGTATATTCTTGTTTTGTAGACCACAAAAAGCATATGATGATGTTCCTGGGGATATACTGGGGAAGGTTCTGCAGGAGTATGGGATTGATGGCCAGCTTCTTGTTGCCTTGATATCTCTATATAAATGCCCAGTATTCTTCTTCTTTGTGTTCTTGTTCTTCTGCTGCTGCTTCTTCGTCTTCTATTTCTTCTTTCCTTCTCCTCCTTCTTCTTTCCTTCTTCTTCCTTCCTTCCTTCTTCTGCCTTCCTTTCTTCTAAGTCCTCCACTGTCATCATGGGAGTGGCATAGTCTGCAAAATAAATAGCTAATTGCAAGGACACATACTTTTTCAACTGGTAGCATATGATATTCAAAAATATTCATTGTTTGGACATGCTTTGAGAAAATCAAATATATAACTGGTTACTCTTTGAATTCCTTTCTTATCTCATACAAGTGCTACAAGTAAGTACTCGATTTTATTCACAGTCTCCCAATACATTTTTTATTTCTTCAAATACCAGCCATGCAAAGACTTCAAACCTCACCATTTCTCATGGCCAGGCTCATGTAAAATTGTTAATAGGCCCAGGCCCAATGGAAAATTTAGCCCACTTCTGACTGCAAATAAAGTATTAATAATAAGTGCTAAATAAACATATATAACTTATAAATGTGTTATAGTACATAGTGCACATGATATATATATATGTATATATAGTATACATAATATATGTGTAGTGTACATGATGTATATATGAGTAACAGAACAGAATAAGAGAACTTAACCAATTCATGAAAAGACGATTTATCTAATAAAAGTAGACTCATGCCAACTGGTACACCTGGCCTACATGAAACCATCGCTGTTCTGGTCTGTTCATGGAATATTGTTTTCTTTTTTTTTTCTGCTGACATAGATGAGCCTTATATTTCTAAGACTAGTTCCTTACTACTTTTTATATACCGACTTCATCAATGTAGTATCTGCTTCTATAGATTCTTATGAAAAACAGTTTAATAACACATTTTACCCAACATCCAAAATGACCAAGTTGTTCAACATGTTAGAAATAGCAGCCACATTTCGCCAAACCCCCCACATACAAATAAAGACATATTGGAAAATAATGTAATCGTAGATAAACAAATAGTCATGGTGAACATGGTAGGAATGTATTTGAGTATATACGTTTGCTCAGTCTAGATAGACCTGGAGCTGGATAACAGCAGCAACAGCCAAATTTAGCTCTAGAATCTCAGCTTACATTACTGACAAATGCAAGAAATTGTTCAGTGATTCAGAGCCAGTAAAATAAATAAAGCCAAGGTTTAGCTCAGATTCCACTCTGTTGCAATACACTCAGGAATTGATTTGACCTCACCTTCACTAAATTTAACAAACTCTGTATCATCATGAGGACATATACAATTATTTGCCCTGTCAGAAAATCCAAATCCATTGGAGATTTCTGGAAATTACTGGAAACTTTTGTATTGGAAAACTTCAGCCAAAGCAAATTTGCCATCCTTCATTATTATATCTTTATATTTTATTTTTGAAGAACTTGTAACTTTCTGAAAGTATATATTGGTAAAGGGGGAGGAAGATGCTGGTAGAAAGAAGAGATGTCTTATATAACAGCAGCAACATCAGCCATCAGCAAAACAGGATTGTGGATGCATCTGGTGTATATATTTGAAATTATACAAAATTTTAATTTGTATTTCCTTGTGTTTTAGAATGAATTAAAGATTTTTTTCTCCTCCTTTACTATAGAAGCAAACAAAAATTATTTGATTGAGTCATTTAACCCTTTCATTACAAATTGTTTAATGAAAACTGGTGCCTAGTATTTTCAAATAATTTTGAAAATGATATAAATTTGGTGAGATTTATTAATATAACTAACTTTCACATTATTTAAGCTGATGTATGGAACATAACAATGTTTCTTTCAGATATGTATGATGGAAGTTTTAAGTTTAATTATGAGCACTGTAAAACATGCAGTTTTGAATCATGGAACCAGGGATGATTTCATACATTTCTGTATCAAAAGGGTTAAAACGCATATGTAACTTTCTTCAATTTCTAAATGTGCACCATATCAGTATACAGCATATAAGTGCTTGTGTCTGCTGGAAATGAGAAGTAAAATAAACCCTCAAATCATAACCTAATATTTTACATTTAAAAGAAAACATATACTGAATATTGTAGTCCTAGATACACTATTCCTGGAAACAAGACATACTCTCTTTGTCCAGAGAAATGTATCTATTTGGGTTTTTTTTCTTTTATATTCAGTTAATGGTAGAAGGGGAACAGTAGCCATGACTCTTTTCGGGGATTCTGAGACTATTGAGGGGGGAAGTATCCTCAGAACAGACATTTTTTGCTTAAACTTTTAATCTATAATAAATATTTGCTCTACAAATTTAAATATACTTATATATACAAACCTTATTAAGTCCTCTCTGGATTTTGGTATTCATATTTATTCTTACTACTATATATATATATTAATTTCAAATACACCGAAGATTTTGAAATTAACAGCTCTGCATGAATCCCATTGTATTGAGCTTTTAACCATCTGGTAAAGCAGTTTTAATACTCTAGTTAATAATATTATTATTACTACTATTATCAGGACGGTGGATTGGCAGTATTGGTAAAGGGTCGAACACCATGCTTTGCATCATAGAGTTACGGCCTTTTATGATGTGAGTTCAAATCCCGCTGAGGTTAACTTTGCCTTTCATCCTTATGGAGGATAAAATAATGTACCACTCACGCACTGGGGTGAATTTAATTGACTTTCCCTCCCCCAAAATTGCTGGCCTTGTGCCTATATATAAAACCATTATTACTACTATTATATATACTAGCAGAAAAACCGCTATTGGGCGGTTTTCTGCTAGCACATGTAGTGTGCATATTGGTATTATACGCAAATATATATATATATGTAAACTGAAAAGTAAACTGACAATATCTTCTTCTTCATCCACTTATTTCTGAGAGGGTCCAGCGAGTCTGTCAGAAGCAAACATCTCTAACTGATCCAGCTGGATCTCAAAGTGAGACCAGCCAAGCTCATGGATGTTATCCAACTATCTTGCTTAACGTCTACCTCTAGGTCCCTTGCCGTTTGGTTTTTGCCTGTAAAATGTGTCCAGCGATTCTTTACTGAGACATTCTAATCACATGCTCATAATATCGGAGTTGTGATCTCTCAATTCGGAGAAGTAGCAGCTCTATCAGGAGCGACTCTCTGGTCTCTGAGTTATGCACTTTATCGAGTAACATTACTCCAAAGACTCTTTGGATGAATCCCATTTCTACCGCTTTTATTTGTAATTGTATTCTTTTGGTCATTACTCAAGATTCATGATCCTCGGTAAGAGTTGGCAGGAATACCAAGTAGACAGCGAGCTTGGCTTTTACACCTACCCCCATTCACCTGAATGCTGACTGCTGAGGCTGGCGTATTTCTGCATCAGCTTTTGCAATTCCTGCACTTAATTCACCATCCTGCATTTCATCACTCATGAACATGGCTCCAATATACTTGAACTTCTCTAACTGCTTCAGTAGAACTCCATTCACATGTATATAAATTTGAGGGACTTCTGTCCACCCGTCCATCACACAATGTGTATGTGTGTTTGTGTGAATGTATGTGTGTGTAAAAGGAAGGAAAGGGATACTTACATATATGTCTCTAACTTAAAAACAGTGACACACACACATGTCTCTAATTTAATAACGCCGACAAACTCACGGGTGCGCACATACACACACTGTCCTATTATCACTTAAGAGCTTTGACCCGGGCAAACATCCCCTCAATTTTTGAGCCATCTCAGTTGTCCATAATTGATGGGAAAAGATTTGACGGTCTTACTCTGTGCTCCTGGTCAAGAGGCAGGTGCCTTACCTGGGATGTCACAGTCAGTGACTCTTTTGCTTCTTCCTACATCCTGTATGCAGCGGTAAGGGCGAGAGTTACAGCATCCGCAGCTGAACGGAGCAAAATCTTAAAATACTGTGTTCTGTCAGCTAACTAATTCTCCAGCCTGTGGCGTTTGAGATGTTTGGGGGAGTCGGACGACTGACAGCGAGGTTCTTATCTTCACTGGTGGCTCGCCAAACAAAGGTAACTGGTAATGCTCATGAAGGCACTTGGTTGTTCAAACACCTCAGCCTCGCCATCACCCTGGGTGTCACTGCAAGCGTGCTGGCTTGCCTCAAAAAGTATTAGAGAGGTTTCCCAGTGCTCTTCACTATATTGTTATCTTTTGTTCTGGTAGCCTCTTGTTTGTCCACCCCTTTTGCCTGAATATTGTTCTATGGGGTCTAAGATGTGGGTATTACGTGCTTGTGTATTTTTCTCTTTCTTTTTTTCCTTTCCCTTTTCTTTCTATATATCATATTTGTTTGTGTGTTCGTTCTGTAACCTTTATATAAAATGTTTATACAAATAAGTTTTAAAAAAAGAGTTTAACTGTGTTGTTAATAAGTAAATAAAAGGTTATACTTGTTTCCCCCCCCCCCCTTCCAATTCACCAAACGCTGCTATCATGGCTGTATCTGTGTGTTTGTGTAAATGTATATGCGTGAAAGTATGTGTATTTCTGTGAATGTATGTCCGTGAGCAAAGTTAGTGTTTGCGCAATTATAGTTAGAATCATCATCATTCATCATCATCATTTTACGTCCGCTTTTCCCTGCTTGCCAGGGTGGGACAGGTCTTATTCAGCACAGCATCTCTTCACTTGTCACGGTCCTTCGTCATCTCCACCGTGAGCTTCAGCGATCTGAGGTCTGTTCTCACCACCTCCGCCCATGTTTTTCGTGGTCTACCTCTACCGTGTCTGCCTTCAACTGGCATTTCCTGGCACTTCTTCACCCATGCACATCACATGTCCATCCCACCATGCACATCACATGTCCATACCACTGCAGTCTCCTCTCTCGCACACTACATTCTATCCCTCTCAGACACAGTTTCTCTCTCAACATATCCATGCTGGGTCGTTCACGCACATTGACATTGCACATCCAATGGAGCATGCTTGCCTCATTTCTCTCCAGCCGTTGCATATCCTCTGCAGTTGCTGCCCATGTCTCACTACCATGCAGCATCACGCTCCTCACACAGGCATCATATGACCAGCCTTTCATACGCAGGGAGAAACCCTTTGTCAGCAGACAACCCGTCCTTATTCTAGATACTATGGCCTCGGAACCCCCCCCCCCCCATGCTAATCTGATCTCCTAGGTACCGGAATCTACCCACCACTTCTATAGCACCCACATACATTTGAAAAAAAATGTGTCTATCAATGTGACTTCTACTGTCTAATTTCCCTGTACATCTACTGCATACGTATTTCTCCCTACCTGTTAGTTTGCCTGCTATCCCGCTACATCTCTTGTGTACCCAGGATCTGCATTGTGTGCATTTTATAGAATTCATGCCAGTTCCTTTTCTGCATATCGAACATGGTCATTTCCCTGACGGAATCAGAGTTTTGTCCTCTTTTCTACTCATGTCTTAGCTAGGTTCATTCTCAGTCCTCTTGCTTCCAACTGTTGTTTCCATAGCCAGAATTTATTCTCTAGCTCCTCTAGTGATTCTGCTATAAGAACCAAATCGTCAGCATAGAGAAGTTCCCATGGACAGCCAGTTTTAAACACCTCTGTTATGGCTTGGAGGACTATAATGAACAAGAGCGGGCTGAGGACCGAACCTTGATGTACTCCTACTTGTATCTGGAATTCCTCACCAAACTCCATTCCTACCCTGACTTTACTGACAGAGTTTACACTGTCCTCACAAGCCATTCCTCAACACCTAGTTTCCTTAGGGACCACCAGTTGACAGATCGGGGTGCCCTATCAAAGGCCTTCGCTAGGTCAACAAAGGCTAAGTATAGTGGCTTATTCTTCTCTAAGAACCTCTCTTGTAATTGTCTCACCAAGAAGAAGGCATCTGTTGTACTTTTCCCAGGTACAAAACCAAACTGCATCTCATCTAGTTTGACCCTTTCTCTAATTAGTTGTGCTAATATCCTTTCTGCCACTTTCATAACCTGATCCATCAGTTTTATACCCCTATAATTGCTCCTCTCCAGAGCATCCCCTTTACCTTTGTAGCAATTTATGAGAATACTGCTGCACCAGTTTTTGAGTATGACACAACCATATATAGCCTGATTGATGATGCGTGCAACCAGTTTAGTGCCTATGTCCCTTGATGCCTTTAGCATCTCAGCAACTATCCCCGACGGTCCAGCAGACTTACCATTTTTCATTTCTTTAATCGCCTCTTGAACCCTATATTCGTCAATCTCAATAGCTGGTCCCTCTGTCGGATCTACTGGGGGTAATTTCTCTCTCTTCCATTCGTTCTCCACATTCATCAGTCTCTCATAATGACATTGCCAGGCCTCCTTTTTCTGATCATTCGTGACACTAAGTACACCGGCATCATTCTGGACACATTTATCTCCAACTACATCCAGATTTGCACTGACACACTGCCTTGCAATGTGGAACACCACACGCCTCTGATCTTCCCGTTGCAGAACATTGGCAAACCTCCTACTCTCAGCCTCCCTGCGTGCTAAGTACACCTGACGTCTAGCTTCTCTCTTAGCGGCTGAATATCATTCTCTACTCCCACCCTTTTTCCAAGGTTTCCATGGTAGTTTTTTCTCTCTAATGGCCATATCAACTGTGCTGTTCCACCACCAGGTCACTCTCTGTCTGGTTGGAGCTCTGCTCCAGCCACAAGTTTCATCAGTAGCCTGCAGTAAGTTGTCACATAAGAAATTCCAATTATTATCTATGTCATACGACTCTAAATCGTCTTTTTTTTCGTCATGCACATCTTGAAGGGCTTTCCTAAATTTGTATTTTAGTGAAAGGTCTTTTATCTTCCAGACCTTTCTTCTCCACACCTTCCTGTATGTCTCATTCCATCTCTTGCTTACTGAGATATCACTAACGACTAACCTATGCTGTGGGGTACATTCTTTCCCAGGGTACAATATATATATATATATATATATGTCACAGTCACTACTCTCTCTATATACTCACACATACAATCTCTCTTTCTCACTCTAGCAATTTTATAAAATCAAAGAACAACAACATATGCACACGCACACATATCAGCGTGTTGAAAAAAATCCAAATTGCTTCATCTTTCTCTTTCACTCTATCTCTCTATATATAGTATAGCTGTACAGGAATATTGAAATTTGAATTTTTTTAAAAGAAGGGAGTCTTGAACTATGCAATAATATTTTTAATATATGTTTAATCATGTGTTACGAAATTTAGTTGGATGCAGTCTCGCACACCTTTCTTTATTATAGTTAATATATGTATATATTTTTAATATAGAAATAGCTTCTACAGGATTAGAACTGTTTCCTTCAGGAGAAAGCATCAGGAAGCCCATGATTTCTCCCGAATCAAACAGTTCTAGTCCTGTAGAAGCCATTTCTATATTAAATATTTATACTCTGCTATATATTGAGTACTGTGGTTACCCCCAATTGAACCCGGGATAAACTTTATATATATATATATATATATATATATATCATCAGCATTAAACTGTAATAAGTATGTATGTTTATAAAACCAATCAGAATTTTCAGTATGATTTTTTTAGAGTTTAAAACTTAGTAACACCTTACAACAGATACAAATATAAAAGTACATAAATTGTTTATTTAGTGAAACAATATCAAAGTAGTTGGATATTAAATGGAAATTTCATCTCAAAATATAGACATGGAGACATCAAATCATAGATGAACTCCCTACTACGAATATTTTCTCTGTTGTATTGATATATGGTGAATATAATGCTGAAGTGTTGATACTAATTTTAAATGTACAGTATTTGAAATAAATGTGTATTTCAAAAAATCTATGATAATGAAAATCTAAGATAAAATGCATATTTTAAAAACGAAAGTAATTTCACTGCAGCAGCCTTCCTTTTCCTTGGCAGTCATGATGATGTCATCATTGTGGCTTTCTCTGCAGTTTATAACCTATAGATTCAACACTGCTGATCAGACTTTATGTAGAAATCACCATAACACTTGATCTTGAAACTAGAGAACTGTGCACATAAAACAAAATATGATATAAAGTGTTATGAAAAGCATACATGTAAACGGTTTGATTATTAAATCAATGTATATATTGGAAGTGATATTACTACTAGCATATTACCCAGTAGAAAATAGGGGTTTATAATAAAAACATTTAATTAAATAATTTCTTGATTACAACATTCTACATTCAGCCACTTATACCTTCAATTTTCCTTGCTGATCCACCCCTTCTTTCTCTCGCCATTGCCATATTTCATTTAACATTTATTTACATCAATTAGAATAATGTTCGTCCACAGTTTCAAATTATGATAATTTGTTCTATATATGTCTATCTACCGATTTATCAATATATATATATATATATATATATATATATATATATATATATATATATATATATATATATACATACACATTGATTTGATATAGATATATATAGATATATATATATATATTTATATCAATGTATATGTATATATATATATATATATATATATATATATATACATACACATTGATATGAATATATATATATATATATATATATATATATATTTATATCAATGTATATATATATATATATATATATATATATATATATATATTTTGTTATACTTGGGGAGGGTCATATTTGTGTAATAATATTGCCAGAATTAATAACAGAACACACTCACTGTTTGGTTGGTTTTCGCTTCTGTGTCTTTTATATCGGTTAATTTAATTTATTCGGTCCTCAATGTTCCCATTGACTGACCAACTGTCAAAAATACAGATACAATATAGACACAAACACATACATATAGTCTAACAAAGTTCTTTCGTTGCACATCTGCAACATCGTCAGTGGTGCTATTATGTGTCCTCCCGTTGTATTTTATGCCTACGCCATCTTTATTTATTTTTTGTCTTCTCTGCGCATGCCTTTGCGTGTGTGTATAGTGTTTTGTTTGATGTGTGTTCGTGTTTGGGTGACTGTGTATTGGTTATTGTATTCTATCTTAGTTTACTAGTGTGTTTGTTGTTATTGTGCTTGTTGTTATTGTGCCTGTGTATTTATTTATTTATTTATACTTCTCTTAGGTCAGTGTTGTTTGTTTGGGTGTTGTTGTTATTCCATTCATTTTTTCTGTTTAGCCTTGGCCTTCTAAGTTCTATTTCGCTGGCATCTCTGATTTGCCTATCTGCTGGGTCATTTCTATGTTTAGATATTATTTTAATTTCTATGTTGTCTATGTTACCGTCGTGTTGTTGTCTGGCATGTTCGTATAGTACTGCATCGTTTTTTCGTCCTTTTAGTTCCCTCCAGTGTTGGTCTATCCGTTCACCTATGCTACGAGCTGTCTCGCCTATGTATGTTGTTGTCATGTTTCTGCAAGTACCCTCTGTACATCTTATGTTATAGACTACGTTTCTAGTTTTACAGTTTATCCGGCGGTTTACTTTACATATAATACATTTGCTATTAGTACAGTGGGTTTTCTTAAAAGGGCAGGTTTTGCTGATCAGGGATTTGATGGTGGTTCCTGGCTTTTCTACCACCTTAATCTTTAAGTGGATCTTTCTCAGGGCCTTTTTACACTGGTTAGCTAATTTCCCTCCAGGGGTAGCGTCAACAAACATGACACTTTGGTATCTCTAGTTGTCGTACCATGAGGTGGCTTTCCCTATCTTATGTCTAGTCCTATCTAAGCTATTCCATGATTTGCTCCTGTATAATGGGCAAATTCCAGTTCTATGAGGGTCTTATACTTCTCCGTGGCTCCTTCGTATACTCTGATTCTGTCACTTTGGTTGTAGCCAGAGAACTGCATGCGGTTGATGAAGTGTTGGATGTGTCTTTCCATTCTGTTGGGTTGCACATGCGGGACACGTTCTTCATCACTCGTACCAAGTCTGCGATCAGAATATTAAACTTAGCACTACTGGACATTGCTGAGTTTTTGAGTATCAGGTATTTGGAGGCCATGGGTTTAACATAGTGTGAGTGGAGAATTCGGACTCTCTCGTCCATAGTGTTAATCCAGAGTTCCGTGTCTAATACAGGTAGTGTATTGTTAGGGTGTTTGGAAGGGTAGTCGATAGTTACAGTTATACTCTGGTGTATGGAATTAACTATCTGCTGGATGCTTTCCATTGTGCTACGTTCTAAATCAAACTTGTTAGTACTCTCTTGTGGGGATGTCCTTATTACTATATTGATGTCATCTACGTAACGAGAGTACATGATGAGGTCTATGGAGCTCTCATCAAGAAGATTTTGAGTCTCCTTTCCCACCATACCATAAAAAGGTTGGCAACGTCACCAGCTATGCTGACGCCAATGGCTGCTCTCTCATTTTGGGTGTAGATCTTCTCGTTGAATTTGAATATGTGGCCCTTGAGGGTAGTTTTGATACTAGCCCCTATTGCATGTGCGACCATTTTTCTTACCTGATCATTGTTATGGGGGTCCGTATAGCTTTGGTCCACCCAATCCACCTTCCCATGGGAGTCTTTTTTGCCATTGAGGTTATGGTGGGGGCTCTACCTCTTGTGGGTCTACTGGGGCAGAAACGTCTAAGGTCATGGCTGTCTAGGTAGTCAGTGTCATAGGTAAGTCTAAGTAGGAGGCCCAGTTCGTCTGTGTCGACATCGCAGAACTCCACCTCACTCTCAATGATCATCTCCACACAATTTTCCACAGCAAAACAATGTTAATGGATGGGTACAGTGATACCACATCCATACTCCCTATTATGCAGTTGGATAGGTTCTTGTTTTTGTTGCACTCACTGATTCCGCTGAGGAGGTCCTTTGTACTGTCACATACATCTGGGGACATCTTGATTATGGGGTGTATAACCATTGAGAGGAAGTAGGAGATCCTGTAGTTGCTAGCTATATATGCTCCGCATACAGGTCTTGTTGGTGGTCCTGCTGTCGGGTCGTCGACTGTCTTGTGGTCTTTGAGGAGCCCATACAAGGGTGGTATGCCATTGTTAGACACCTGGAAGTTGTTGGCAGTGCGTCTGCTTGGCTTTAAGATGTCGGTCCACATCATCATGTGAGCGTTGAGGATTTTCTCTCTCCCATCATGTATTTGCTGTGCAATTTCGCTCGTGTTGGTGATGTGGGTTGCATAGCCTTGATGTAGTTCGGCATGCTGTCTATTGACATCCTACCAGACTTATCCGTGGGTAGACATACTACCTCACCATCCCTTGTGCGCTGCTTGAGGTTAACCAAGCCTTCTACAGGTTTCCTCCCAAGTTGTTGGACCTCTGGTCTGCTCTGTCTCTTAGTATACCGGTCTACTATTTGTCTAATCTTATTTCTAGCTATGGTGAACTTTGCCTCTGTCTCGTCATCTATTTGTTGTGGTATGCAAACCCTTTTATTAAAGGGTAACCTCGTAGGATAGATATTACCCATCTTATATGTTTTGACAGCTGGATTGACGAATAGTTTCTCTAAGGGGTTGTCATTATATCTATCGTCATAGTTGTGTGTGTTGCTATTATTGTTATTATGGTGGTTGTTGTTGTTCCTATCATTAGCATTATTATTATTGTTATGATTGCTAGATGTATTGTTGCTGCTGTGATTGTTGTTTACTTCACCGTTATTGTTGTTGTTACTGTTATTTCTACCATTATGGTTGTTACTTTTATTATGTTTCTTGTTTTTGTTGGTGTTGTGTCTATCATTAATGTTGCTACATGTATTATTTCTATTATTACCACTGTGGTTGTTGTTGTTGTTGTTACTCGTATTATTACCATTATTACTACTGTGGTCGCTGCTGCTGTGCCTGTAGTTAATGTTTCTATTATTATTATTATTGTGGTTGTTGATGTTGTTGTTCTGTCTATCGTTAGTATTATTACCATTATTACTATTTCTCACTCTCCTGCTATTGTTATTGTTATGACTATTACTATTATAGCTGTTATTTCTATACTCAGAGTTATTGTTTATATTACTACTATCGTTATTATTGTTATTATTGTTGTTGTTGTCCGTATAGTTGTTGTTGTTTACTTTTGCATTCCATCGTATTTTTGTGAAACACTTTTCCAGCTCCCTTTTGTAGATAGCAAATTTTGGTGGTAGCTGCAGGATTTGTTGTTCTTGTTCACTGATTAAAGTGTTCCCATAAATATTTACTGTGTGGTCATTGGTAGATTCTTCCGGTAGTTCTACATCAGTCATATGGATATTGTTGATGTTATCTGGGTATTTTTGTGAATATTCTATTTTTCTTTCTTCTAGTTTTTTTCTTATTCATCCATTCTAATTTCTTATTGAAATGCCTATTGCATTCGTTTCGG
The DNA here is from genome assembly GCA_964016885.1 of Eledone cirrhosa. Lineage (NCBI taxonomy): Eukaryota > Metazoa > Mollusca > Cephalopoda > Octopoda > Eledonidae > Eledone > Eledone cirrhosa. The sequence continues at coordinate 116,963,128 of OZ024742.1, forward strand.
GCGTATTTCGTTTCATGTCGAATGACGCTCATGAAGTCATCCCTCTCGTTTGGTGTGGTGAGATTTCGGACTTCCTTACCGTTAATGCGTTTCTGTCTGCAAAGTTCGTTAATTTTTGTGTATGTTGTTCTTTTCATATTAACTGTTATTGTGTGTTTTAGTCGTTCAGCTTGTGTTTTGTTTAATAATAAATTATTTACTTGTTTTGATATGTTTGTTGTGTATATTTTGAAGGAAAGACAGTGTTTTAAGAAACGGATTTGTTCCCCCGGATAAACTGTAAAACTAGAAACGTAGTCTATAGCATAAGATGTACAGAGGGTAGTTGCAGAAACATGACAACAACATATATAGGCGAGACAGCTCATAGCATAGTGGAAAGATAGACCAACACTGGAGGAAACTAAAAGGACGAAAAAACGGTTCAATACTATACGAACATGCCAGACAACAACACGGCGGTAACATAGACAACATAGAAATTAGAATAATATCTAAACATAGAAATCACCCAGCAGATAGGCAAATCAGAGAGGCCAGCAAAATAGAACTTAGAAGGCCAAGGCTAAACAGAAAAAATGAATGGAATAACAACACCCAAACAAACAACACTGACCTAAGAGGAGTATAAATAAATAAATAAATACATACACAAGCACAATAACAACAAACACATATAAACACACAGTAGTAAACTAAGATTGAATACAATAACCAATACACAGTCACCCAAACACGAACACACATCAAACAAAACACTATACACACAAGCAAGCGCATGCGCACAGAAGACAAAAAGATAAATAAACAGACTAAATAAAGATGGCATATGCATACAATGCAACGGGTGGACACATAATAGAACCACTGACGATGTTGCAGATGTGCAACGAAAGAACTTTGTTAGACTATATATATGTGTTTGTGTCTATATTGTATCTGTATTTTTTACTGTTGATCAGTCAATGGTAACATTGAGGACCGAATAAATTAAATTAACCGATATAAAAGACACAGAAGCGAAAACCAACCAAACAGTAAGTCTGTTCTGTTATTAATTCTGGCAATATTATTACACAAATATGACCCTCCCCAAGTATAACAATATTTGTTTCGACACACGATTTCATATAAAAAACCTCGCAAAACTATATATATATATATTTATATATTGTCTGAAGATGCATAGATAGGTAGCTATAGATAACTACTGTATTACCTTTGAACATTTGTCAACACTGTGTGAGAGAAAGGTAGAGAGGAAGATATCAAATTACTATCAACCTGTCAAAGTTAGCATAAGTTTTTCCTAAATCCACATACAACTTGTATTTTTAAGATATTCTTGAATTATATATGATAGGTTACTTATTGGCATTACTGGAAACATGTAACCCAGTACACATGGCTGGATTGTCAGCAACTCAACCGACAACCTCACCAAGCTTGCCTGTTGAGCAGGTGAATTTTTGGACACCCAAAAAACAAAACCTGTTAAAGGGCAGAGGAGCTCTAGACATTCAACGTCTATTCAATAACTGCTTCGTCTACGCAGGGAGAAGTTGATAAAAGGAGCCCTAAACAAAAGCTTGCTCAATCTTTTAACTAGGCAATCAACCAGGGCTGTCTGGTTATGCACATTTGAGGCCAAAACAAAAGAAAACGTTTGATGTTTGGTTCCTGGAGTGTTAAAAGACTCTGGTACAGGAGTTCAAATCTGAAATGAAGATCAACCTTCATATGCAGTGCACTCAAAATGTATAATATTGATATCTGTGCCATAAGTGAAATCCGACTCCCTGCCACATCCCAAATGGAAGATGTAAGAAGGTACACAGATTTCTGGTTCGGAAAAAAGGAAGAAGACCACTGTCAATCTTGTTGTTATTATTAGATCTGACATTAGATCTGGAACTAATAAAGTACCAGTAATACACTGTTTTAATTGCTGACCTTGTGCCAAAAGTAGAAACAATTATTAGATTTGACATTGCTAAATCCCTAACACCATTCCCCAAATGTGTCAGTGATCATATGAATCTTTCTCTGGATCTAGTAAAAAGCACCTTTGTTGCACTAGTGAGTTGTTACATCCCAACTCTCAATTCATCTAAGCAAGATATTGAAGCATTCTATGATTAATTCACATAGTGGTCTTCACTGTTCTATACAAGAACAACCTCATCCTAATGGTAGATTTCAATGCTAGAACTGAAAATGACTATCATATATGGTATGAAATCCTTGATATTTAAAGAGTTGGAGCTATGAACATAAAGGGGCTAATGTGTGACTTTGGGTGGACCAGCAGTACCGTTGGTAGTGGTTAAAACTGCCAACGTCCATCACAATGGCCGATGACCTTGGAGTTCTGTGTCCTTATATATCAATACAGTGCCCTGACGGCTCCTCGAGAGTCATGCGACCGTGTCATGCCATGCACACGCGTGCGCACACACACATACTCACACATAGGGTGTCCCAAAAAATATATACACACTTCAACAACATTCTAGTAAATGTGTGGAGACATTTTTAAGGACATCCTGTATATATATATATATATATATATATATATATATATATATATATATATATATAAAGATATATACACATGGAGATATACCAACACATCAAGATGGATACCAAAATCATACCAACACCAGTCAACGCAAATTATGTCAAAATTATCATAGATAATCTGCAAAATGTTTTATACAGGCTGAAATGGAAGGCACTAATATTCCTTGGAGAGAGCCACCACTGGTCCCGATCATTTTAATTTTAAGTCACGCAAATATCATCCTACAGTTTGAGACCTACGTAGCGGATGTATTACTAATTATTAATAATATTATGCTCCATAAGTACTATGACCGTTTCCAAACTAAACTTTCGCTTGACATTAATAAGATTAAATCTAGGAATATTTTCGTTTTCTCTTATAAAACTAAAACCTTATACAAAGTAGCTAAAGTTAAATATAATAAGCTATTATTAGATAGATAATATGAGAAAGCAAAAACTAGTATCTTTAATAATATTAACAACGAAGCTAAAGACATTGCTAGATACTTAAAGATAGATAAAAGAACTAAAAGCTTAACTAAACGTAAAGTTTATATCACCTTGAAAGACCATAAACAAGACTGTAATAACAGACCTAGTTATAGATTGATTAACCCTACTAGAACTGAACTGAAATAAGATTAGCTAATAAGAAGATACTAAGAAAGATAAATATACGTACTAAAAATAACACTGAATTGTTGCAATGGAAGAATAATTCTTCAACGATAGTCTAGTTCAATAATATTCCAGATAAAAATGTCAAGTTTACACAAATCGACATAACATATTTTTAATCTTCCGCCACTATTTTTCTATGATCGAAAGCTTTAGAGCGGGCCCGTCACTTTTGTTCAATCACTGAACAAGCAATAAGAGTCATTATGCACTCCAAAAAGACCTTCCTATTTAAATTTGTTAAAAACATCAAACCCAGAGGATCTCTTCGATGTATCGATGGGGTTGTATGACTGTGTGGATGTGTGCGATTTGGTTGGAGTATTCATGCTTCATACTCTTAAAGGAAAATTACCCAACCCCATCATTGGGTTCTACTGCTACGAAGGTATGGTAGTATCCCAAATGGCAACGGCCATTCTCTGGATAATTTCTGCAATTTTTTAGATATTAACTTGTATTTAGCTATTGATACTCATATGTCTAGTGAAACTCTAAGATATATCAACAGACATTCCTGTTACCCACCAGTAATCTTTAAAAACTTAGTCTCAAACATTAGACGTAGGATCTTCGATTTATATTCCTCCAATGAGATATTAGATACGCTTTTTATAATAGATTTAATAATGGACAATATGTGATTAGAGTTTTTACTAACATTGGTAAGGTATTCATTAACTTTGTGTAAAGGTTTATATATACCAAAATTTAGTTCAAGTGTCAGAAAACGGGATAAAATCGACAACCACATTTCAGGGTCAATTGTACGTTCAGCTAGGTTTTATCAAGGAGACTGACGTGAATATGAACCTTGCTCACTCGAAATACAAGAAGTGACCTATTAAATTTGAAGCACGACTGGATCTTCAATTGCCACCATAAAACTTTAAAACAGTTTCTAAATATAATCCAGGTTATTCCATATTATCGTCCGTTATCTATGTACATCTCCAACTAACCAACTCCGAATAAGATTCTCCTTAACTGCAGACAACAACTGCGAAGCTTAATATGCACACACCAATACCAACATATACATACAGAATACATAAGATATACAAGAATTACTGTCAGACATACACACCAGAGAACAGAGGAATAACATTACAAATTACGGAATATTCACACCGATGGTTAACCTTCAAGTAAATACTTCCAAATACGATTCGAACTTATAATCTCCACATTTATATTTAATGTAAACTATACAACCCACACTTAAGCACCGTGTAACTATAACATTTCTAAGTCTCTCATACAATTTATCCTATCAGGATCATAAATCTATATGTACTACAAAGATCCACATCAGAAGTCGCCTTAAATGTTTGTATAACATGGAGCCATGCTGTCACATATCTTCCTTAACTGACATCAATAGTGGTTGTTTAAATGACAATTTTAACCTTTTCTTCTTCTTTTGTATCTTTTCCTTTTCTCCCTTTCCTCTAAACTGCAACTTCTCCAGCCCCCATATATCTCTCAATATCAATACGGAACTTAACACCAACGTTTATATCCCACCTTCTCTACTTTTAATACAATTTGCACTTGTAACCGCTTACCATTAGTTTAATGACTCGCACATCAACGATTGGCCAAACAGTAATGAACTAAATACCATACTGCAATCTAATGCATTCTTGTCAACCTTCTATGATTACGAAGGTCAGCATAATTTTAGACTTATAAGCACTTCCCATTTAAGTAATGATCCAAGCGCACCATTGATTTTCCAAATTCCAGTATACTGGCCATTCTAATAACATCTTACACATTTCATCAACCCCTTCCCCATTAACTTACGCAGAAGAATATATGCATGTGTGCGCGTATGTATATATGGATATCGATATAAACTCATAAATATATATATATATATATATATATATATATATATATATATATATATATATATATATATGCGGGAGGTATGTGTCTATGACTCTGATAATCATTATATCATTTTTCGGAAAATTATTTCTGACTTGATACTTGGAAATTAATCTCAGCCGTATGGAATAAATGATTATGTAACAATACCGATATCATAGGCTGTTAAGCAAGGTAAAACATGTGACAGTATCAACTATTATTGATAGACACAATGACATGATACCCATTAATTCAATGGGTATCATGTCATTGTGATTTTCTACAACTCTCTCTCTCTCCCTCTATGTGCATAGCGTGCTCAACCGGCATACCGCCTATGGAAGCATCTTAGCTACCAATAGACATATATATATATATATATGTATATATATATATATATATATATATATATATATATATATATATATATATATATATATATATATATATATATATATATATATATATATATATATATATATCAATATCAAGGATCTTAGACAGCCCAAACTAAAGAATGAATTGAAACTGAAATCTCTACCATGCAGCTCCACATACAATCCCCTCCTTAAGAATGAGGCCTGACACCAGCCTCCAAAACATTCCTTTTCTAAAAAGAGATCAAAGAATGAACTAAATCCTTCAAATGTATAACATCATAATGAGTAAAAGACAACCCAAATCAATGAAAAACATCCCAACACAAGTCAAAGTCCAGTCGACCAAAACAACGAAACAAACAGTAAAAAAATGCGGAAGTCCCAACTGTGGTATATGCGTCAACCTAACAGAGGGATCGGAGTTCTACTTCAAACAAGGGCACCGCTTTACAGTGAAATACAATTTCACATGCGCATCAGAAAACCTGATATATGTGTTAACTAGCTCAGGCTGTCGAGAGCAGTACATAGGACAGACTGAAAATAGTCTCCGTCAACGTATAACCATTCATAGATCCCGAATTAAAATACGGGAATACAGAAAAATAGCACTGAGTGAGCGCATTGACACCTGCGCCTCTAATGAACTACTCAATTTCAGAATTTTTCCCCCTCTACAAATTTAAAGACAATGCTTCCTACATTCAACGCATTAGCAAATAATCACATTTTATCACTAAATACAAACCTCTTTTAAATGCATCCACCACAGACGAAACTGCAACGAGCAGCCAACATTGACACCAATGGACAGATTAAGGAAGATAAATTTCTTCAGAAACAACCACACTGCAAGTCAATTTCCAACACCAACGGACAAACTAAGAATGCCAGCATTACCGACTGAAATATCAAAATACATATATTTAGAAATAATTACTCCCTCAGTCAACTTTAAGAACACTCAACTATTTAGGTCAGTCCCACGGACAGCTCCCTTTACTAATATAAATAGTGATACTATTACTACTACACCTCCCCGTCGTCCCCTTCTGCTTCGTCCACGTGGGCATCTTCATACTACGGAAGTGTAGAATAACATTGGAAGTTTGGTAAGGAACCAGGTGGACCATAACGCGCCCGAGTACTCGATACTTTGGGTAGTAGAGTGGATAATAGGCTATTTCTGGAGTCCAGAAATAGCCGTGGAAACGGCTTGAGATCTGCCGTCAGGCTCCTGAACCTTTTCCTATATATATATATATATATATATATATAGCGGGTAAAAGGATGATTAACGCGAATAAACGATACACTAGGGTTTATTCCAAGTTTTAACATATTTTTCATCCCCTAATAAGCAATGAATTCTAGTCTTGAGCCTGCAATCATGAACATGAATAATCCATTACCTATTGTGAAATTCCATTTTAAATACACAAAACAGTGCAGTCACTAGGTAAATTATCAATATATGAGTATTTTGATAATTCACTAGAATCCGTGAACCTAATACTGAGACGTTGTACTACACCCTTCACTTAATTTTTGTTTTCTGTTTTAACTATATATATATATATATATATATATATATATATATATATATATATTTCTTTAGGTCGTTTTAGAAGCCTCAACAATGCAGATGTGTAAATCTCTGGGTAACAAGATCCGGTGGTGGAGAGAGAGATATAAGTGAATGTAGGTTGAGATGTGTAGTGTCTAGAAGAGTGTAGGAAAGAGCGTAAAGGATAACAATAATAATAACACAAGATAGAGTTACCTTGGGAGAGATTTAATTGTCCCTATATATTTCGGATTTACATCCATCAACTGGTGGGTTTTTCCAGGGGCGGGGAAGGTTGTCTGTCGGAAAGGTGCGAAACGTGTCCTCCACTGTTCGTTGTTTTGAATATCTGAGGTATTCAGCAGAGCGTGCGTGCGCGTGAAATGGGATCGGTCAAGCAGAGGTCAGCGGCCGAAAAAGTTCTTTCAAACCAACCACCTCATTTCGCTTCTCTCGGATCAGTTATTTATTTGTGGCCCTAGGCGTTTGATCCAATGTGCTTCCTTGATTCGTAATGTACCGACGTTTCTTTCTGTAAACAAACGATGCAGCAACACACATACAGTAGCATTCCACCATACGAACATACTACACTGCTAATACAGACGAACGAGGCAACAATACACGCACACACACTCAAGCGAGACAACAACACACGCACACACATACACACAGTAACATTCACCAAACAGGCAGAGAATACTATCACAACCATACACTATTCAAAAGGGCAGATAATTCAATGGACTGACAGCTAACGCCACCCCACTCCCACAATTGAAAGAACTATTTCGGCCGCCGACCTCTGCTTGACCGACCCCATTTCACGTGCACGTGCGCTCTGCTGAATACCTCAGGTATTCAAAACAGCGAACAGCGAAGGACACATTTCGCACCTTTCCGACAGACAACCTCCCCCCCCCCCCCCGGAAAAAACCCCAGTTGATAGAGGTGAATCCGAAATATATAGGGACAATTAAATCCTCTCCAAGGTAATTCTATCTCGTGTTATCATTATTGTTATCCTTTACGCTCTTTCCTACATTCTTCTACACGCTACACATCTCAACCTACATTCACTTACATCTCTCTCTCCACCACCGGATCTTGTTACCCGGAGATTTACCCATCTGCATTGTTGAGGCTTCCAAAACCACCTAAAGAAATATACCTTATTATTCCACAATGCTTCAAGCAAACTTCAATACGCTCATATATATATATATATATATATATATATATATATATATATATATATATATATATATATATATATATATATGTAAATATGAGAATAAACGTGCTGCGTGGTTGCTAATGTTTACCAAATTCACAGACTAGATTCCTTCTTCCTCCCGTTAGACCTGTACGGAATACCTTCCTTGCTCACATTCCAACCAGGTTTGATGGTCTTTATTCTCTCTCGTTCACGATTTCACCGAACTTATATTCATGGAAATTTGGGACTTGACTCCTTCTTCCTCATTTTTCGTTGCTTCACTATCTTTGTTTGTTTACACTCTCGTGTCCCCTTTATTTACGTGTCCCAACGACTTTTTTTAGCCGTTGCTCGCACCAACCGGAGGTATATGGTCTTTAAAGCGATGAAATACCAATGATGGTTGGAAGATCATATATATATATATATATATATATATATATATATATATATATATATATATATATATATATATATATATATATATATTTCGTTTCTGAATTTGTTTAGCAAGATTCTTTATCTGAAATCGTGTGTTGAAACCGATATTGTCATACTTTGGGAGGGTCATGTTGCCAATAAGAAACACACGCACCAGTTGCTTTCACTTCAATTTAATTTATTATATATTTATAAATTTACAAATTTATAAATTTCTGGTTGTGGAACCAACCAACCAACCAGAAATTTATAAATTTGTAAATTTATAAATATATAATAAATTAAATTGAAGTGAAAGCAACTGGTGCGTGTGTTTCTTATTGGCAACATGACCCTCCCAAAGTATAACAATATATATATATATATATATATATATATATATATATATATATATAAACGGAAAAAATGAAACGAAATTTCATTTCCCACTCTTAGTACGGCAGTTACTTAAATATAAGTATGTACACATACATACATATATGTATACAGACGTACAGTAGTATGTATATATATATACATACATGCACACATATATATATGTACGTATGGGTTCACCGAACATTTATTATAATGCTCGGTGTGTTTGTAAACAAACATCCCGTATTAAGCCGTAGTGTCTAGCAACCGTCGTTGCTCGTTTGTTCAACACTGACAAAGAAACGCTGTACTAGTTTCAAGCTTATTAGCTATCATCAGCAACGTATACCTTCCTGCCAGATTGTTGAACGTATATACTTACCTTATGCATATTAAGTGCTGAGTAGCGCAATTTGCATATGGAGTGGGTTAATCGGTCGGGTGCACCGAAAACGATAAACGGAAAAAATGAAACGAAAGTTCATTTCCCACACTTAGTACGGCTGTTACTTAAATATAAGTATGTACACGTACATACATATATGTTTGTTTACAAACACACCGAGCATTATAATAAATGTTCGGTGAATCCATACGTACATATATATATGTGTGCATGTATGTATATATATATACATACTACTGTACGTCTGTATACATATATGTATGTACGTGTACATACTTATATTTAAGTAATAGCCGTACTAAGAGTGGGAAATGAAATTTCGTTTCATTTTTTCCGTTTATCGTTTTCGGTGCACCCGGCCGATTAACCCACTCGATATGCAAATTGGGCTACTCAGCCGTTAATATGCATAAGGTAAGTATATACGTTCAACAATCTGGTAGGAAGGGATACGTTGCTGACGATAGCTAATAAGCTTGAAACTAGTACAGCGTTCCTTTGTCAGTGTTGAACAAACGAGCAACGATGGTTGCTAGACACTATGGCTTAATACGGGATGTTTGTTTCCAAACACACCGAGCATTATAATAAATGTTCGGTGAATCCATACGTACATATATATATATGTGTGCATGTATGTATATATATATACATACTACTGTACGTCTGTATACATATATGTATGTACGTGTACATACTTATATATATATATATATATATATATATATATATATATATATATTAAAATAACAGATTAAAGTTTAAGCAAAGAATATATATATATATCATCATCATCATCATCATCGTTTTTAACGTCCATTTTCCATGCTAGCATGAGTTAGACGAGTTGTCCTATTGTGAAATAGGCCAGGATAGTTGATCCTATCTTGCTCGTACAGAACTGATTTTGGCTTGGTTTCTACAACTGGATGCCCTCCCTAACACCAACCACATTTTGTGAGTATTGGGTGCTTTTTGTCATGACACCTACACGACCACCATACAGTGTGGGCTGTGTACTTTTTGTCATGACAGCTACACGACCACTTTATAGTGTGGGGCGGGCGCTTTTTGTCGTGTTGCCAGCACGACCACTATTTAGTGTCGGTTGGGGTCTTTAGTTGGAATAGTGCGTGGAGATGAGGAAGGTGAGTATATTGGCGTGTGTGAGGGCGGAGTGTTAGGACGTTGGAGGTGTTTGTGTGTGTGTATATAAATATATATATATATAAGTTAAAAAGTTTAAAATGTACATCCACATATGTATACTGAAATACTAGTATGCATATGAATACACACACGTATACATATGTAGATGTACCAAGTTTTTCACTGGTCACTTTACTGTGAGTGTCCAGCTATTCTGTATGTAAACACACAGACAAACCGGTTTTTAGAGTCATACTGGTTTTTGAGGAAACACCTTTCCTCTATTCTCCAGAAAGCCAGACAAGGAATATTGAACTAGTTTCGTTGTTGTTACAACTCATCAGCAATATTTACCTATCTTCCGGCCTTTCTGGAGAATCGTAAAAGCACATATCGTTATATGCTTTTTCTATGAAAATTAGTAGTGGGCAGACTAATTTGCATAGAGTGTGAGTACGTACCGGTTCAACGGAGACGATAAAAACAAATAACGAAACGAAATTAAATTTCGTTTCGTTTGTAACTCACTTTTGTATGACTGACGCTTAAACAATTAAGTTAAAAATGTACATCCACATATGTATACTGAAATACTAGTATGCATATGAATATATATATATATTTATGCACACACACACAAGCTTATATATAAAATTATAAACTAATTTCGGCAGGATAAATACGCGGAAACAAAAACAACGATAAACCTCTATTTTCCTGCAGCAAATTGCATTTGAACAGAAGCCCCCTCAATTCAATCTATATATGGACAAATTGACAATCATATTAATCATGTATTTCCTATCTCATTTTGCATATATGTACTGTATGTATTTTTTGTGTATCTTATATGTGTTTTTTTTTTTGGGGGGGGGGGGGGGGTCCATGTGATAGAAATACTATCTATGTACCCGCCTAACTACTACCTTTCATACTGTAATTTACCCTCCGTTCTACTGTACGGTACTATCGTTCCATATGTAGGTATATATCTGTAACATTGATGCCCCTTTCAAAACTTCTTGCTCGAACATCTCCCTACGTATTAGTTAGTATAGGTGCACATATTTTTTTTACTCACTTCAATCTAGATTCTCACTTGTAATTTTTTTTTATTTTTTATTTCTGATTTTTTTTATTTTTTATTTTTTATTTTTTATTTTTTATTTTTTATTTTTTATTTTTTATTTTTTATTTTTTATTTTTTTATTTTTTATTTTTTATTTTTAGTTTTAATTTCCACTCTCATAATTTCCACTGTGAAACCATAATACCTAGAATTAAGTATATTTTCTCTTAGAGGTTGATGGTCAATTCTACTGCCCATGCTTAATGTAGGGTAGTATTGAGACCTATTGATACTCATACTCTCCCAACCCCACTAGCTTTCGGCTGACTGCCACTGACGGGGTGGCTAGCGTTAAGCTATATATTACAGGCCTGAATAGGTCATTGTTTGGTTGAGATGGGGAATTGCCTAGGCGAATTTCGTAGAACTCTGGAGTAGTTGATGATCAACTTCCTTCGGACCTGCGCCTGCGCAGACCGGTGAGGGTAAATTGGTATTCACAAGGGAACGGACGAAGAACCTAAGAGCACACGCTTCGTCCGTTCCCATGTCGATTCAATTTGGATTGCCTCGGAAACATAACCTTATTATGTATCAAGCTCTCTGACGATGTCGTGACACTGGCGCACGGAACAGTGTGGCCACTGTCGCCATTGAAATATGTATCACAGCATTATTATTAAAGGACTTTAACATCTGAAACTACTTCGCTTTTTCTTATTCTATATATATATATATATATATATGTTTGTATGTGTGTGTGTGTATACATATAAACCATGTGTTTTTAGAAAGTGTCAAGCGGAATTCTATAATTGAATTAGATGATTTCACCGTAACATTGACTGAATAAAATTGCCTAATAATAATAGGGCATATAAGAACGTAAAATGATCGACATCACCTCTGATGCCTATCTTTTCCCGTTTAGTGGGCTTATTATTAAGCGATTTTTATATGGTTAAATTTAAGGGGAAATCCTCTAATTCCTTATATACACACACACACACTCTCTCTCTCTTTCTCTCTCTCTATATATATATATGCGTGTGTGTGTTTGTGTATTTAGAAATAAAAGGAAAGCACAAGCGGGGACAATCCCTTCTTCAGTTGTTTGCTGGAGATAACGCATTAAAGACAATATATCTAACTCTAGTGCGTCAATGACTTATGGAAGTTATTGGGTAAAAAAAAGGAGAGAGAAAAAAATGAAACAGAAGGGAAAAAATATATATATATGAGAGGGAGAGAGAAAGAGAGATAGAGAGAGAGAGGGTGTGTGTGTGTGTGTGTTACTTCCTTTATAATATAAGAAAGTTGAAAAATATTATGAAGTCAACCAAGCTAAACAGAAATAAAGTATATAAAAACAATTGTTTACTAGTTCCTTAATATTACAATGAAAACAGACATTAGCAGTTTGTTTGATGCATTAGTCTGTGGGAAAACATAGAACACTTAAAATCATATTGATTATTAAGTTTATGTTAAAAAATTCTCTACTAGTCTCATTTTCATTGCGTAGCATTAAATTAATTTTTTTTTTAAATAGTCGATTAGACTTCCTTGTTATATTAATATCTGTATTTTTCTAGTGTGTTATTGTTTATCTTTATTAATAAGCAATACTTTTGTATAAAATTTCAATATTTGCTATTTTGTCGGTAGGTTTGACTTTTCAAGATAACAAAAGGCTGTTTGTGCCCTTTATAAGTCTTCTTCTTCTTCTTCTTCTTCTTCTTCGACTGGGCACCACGCATCTGGGCGGATAAGAAAATATCAACTTCAATGTCTCATATATAAAAAAAACAGAGAACCAAGCCTAAGTGGAAGATACTCACTGAAAAGCTTTGGATTATTAAAGAATACCAACCACCAGTGAAGTCATTCTTCTCTTTTTTCGAATATACGTGTATCTTACTGTACCATAGACTTTCCTTCATTTTCCACAATTTTACGACCTGGTACAAGACAGAATGGTTGTAGCAAATTCTCTCCGCGCATACTGACCCCCCAAATGGCACGGGGTTGCTTTTTATTCTTTATCTTGGGTTGGCATCAATAATCTGAAGAAACAGGCCAACTTGAGGTTAAATGAGATGAGATTTTCTTAAAGCCATTCCACTCTCATTTCTTGCTAGAGGAGGACATGGCTTTGAGTTGCTCAAGCAGTAGAGAGATATCTTGTTTAGCCAAACAATCCAACCATATTGACAGGGGTGGGTTAGTCCAATGCATCTGGTCAGACTACTACTACATTCACGCAAACCAACCACACAAACAACACACAATTCACCTGGTTCTTCGTTGTTTTCCTGTTTTATCAAAGATAGATTCGACGTAAGCTATTTTCTTAAAAGTTCTTTAAGTAGTGATCATGTTTTATTTGTTTATTCATCGGCATTTCACACATAGATTAAATATGGGACAACTTTTACCTTATGTATAATCACACACCAAACTATCAACGCTGCTACTACAATCTCTACCATGCTCAAATGAATAACAAACTCAAACCAATTCCTTTCATCATTACATCTACTCTACATTCTGTCTCTACTACTAAAAATCCCCTTCGCTACATAACACCACGCTACGTGGCCAAAACACAGTCGAAATCACGAACTAAATCCCTCAAATCAGAGACATTATTACAAGAAAATTCTCAAAAACTTTCCATAATAAATTAGTACGATTCTTTAAATAATACCATACATGGCATGAAACAACAAACACGAATCCATAAGGAAATGATTGATTCTCTTGTTGCCAAAACAAAGAACAAAACCTCCCTTAAATCAAAATTTCATCGTACATAATGCATTCAAAGATTGGAACGAACTCAAAATAGAAAAAAATATTTTAAAAAAAGAGACCAACTGAAAGACCTTTGGAAGCAATTACTAAACCAAAGAAAAGAAGCATAATTGAAAACCTTGAGGTCACGTACGAAGAATGTGGGAGTAAAGAACACGTTATCCTTCCGAGAAAATTCTGAATTAAAGAAATAACATCGAAACCAAACAGAGACAAGAATACGGTTAAATTTAGCTCTCTACCCCGTCAACGAGTATCGAAATTTAAAAAAGAATTTGAAAAAGGCAGCACCGCCATGCGAGAAGAAATCAATAAAAGAAGCAGCAGCAATATCCGTGAGAAACTCCTTGATATGTGGAATCTCAACATAATCATGGAGGAATTAAAATCGAAGCAGATCTTGGAGTCGAAATTCTATGGCGATAGGAATTTAAAAAAAAAAAATTAAATAAAAACAAAAAGAACAAACAAGTAAAACCAAGAAATCAACCCCACAAGATACCCCCAAGACCCGGATTTCTCAAAAATATAAAAAGAAATGAAAAGTTTTCACCGTAGCAAACAAACATCAGACAGCGCAAATGATAATCATTTTTCCACCAAAGAAAAGGAAAATACACCACCTTTCATACCTACATATGCATACACAAATACACACACACACACATGTATATATGCATATGTATGTAGGTACGGATATATGTATGTACATAAATGGAGCCTAAATTTTCTCTCATATACACATATAAACATATATACACACGATTTTATGAATATATACGGTACCTATATATTTTCTTGAAAGAAAATATTGCATATGAGAAAGGAGAAAAAATGTAATTTCAATATATATTCTTTTACATAAAGGACTGATGTTTCATTAGTGACCGGAAACTTATTTCATTGATTTTTAGTTCAGCAACATTTAATACTTTGAAGACAAACAAAACACAAGTGCGTTAAGTTAAATTCCCTCTAAGTAAACATTTATTCTGTATTATTAAAAGCTAATAGCTCAACTATTAGATGGCAATGTTATTTTCATACAATTCGTTTCTGAATATTCCTTCTTCTCATAAATTGCAGAACAAGAATTAAAAAAATAATAAGAACTAAAAATAGGAATTAGAAATATAGAACATTAAAAACTGCAGTCTTAGATAGAAATGAATTTAATATCTAGATGTGAGTTAAGAGTTAGAAGTTAAAGACTGCATATACACTAATGATGTCACAGACATACACGAATGTACTTTCAGCCATGCCTGTGGGGTTGTAGTGTTCATTTTGCAACCATACGGTCCAGTCCCACTGTATTGCATAATCTATTATAATCCCAGGTTTACTGATACTGTTATAGAGAAAATCGGTAGACGGAAACTGCAGAAATCACAAATATATATATATAGTATTAATAAATAAGGGAACAAAGAATCAGTGTTGCATCTTTAATTACATATTACATATGTTTCACTGTCGATCTACTCGAGGGATTATCTATATGTATATGATGCAACATGGATTCTTTGTTCCCTTATATATTAATGTTAGTGATAGTCTGCACCCCAAGAACATCGAGTACTCATTCTGCATACCACCTATGGTCGCAATTAACTTGCACCTTGATACATACATATACATACACACACACACACATATATATATATATATATATATATATATATATATAAAGATTCAGGACCCCGACGGTTGAGCTCCGGCCGTTTCGACAGGTAGATCGAAACAGCTGGAGCTCAACCATCGGGGTCCTGAATCTTTTTATATTACCCACTCTAATACCCCAAGTATCGAATACTCTGGTGGGTTATGGTCCACTTGGTATCTTACAACACCCTCTCTTATTTATATATATATATATATATATATATATATATATATATATATATATATATCCACACTAATACACACACACAGTTCAATAATTTGCGTTCCAAAATCGCTACCAAGGCTACCTAACAATTTGTCTTGTTTACTCTCTTTATATACAGTTTTTTTCTTTATTTAACTTGGACTACCTTTTATTTTCTGTATCCATCATTTGTGATCCTGCCTCTATTTTTGTACTCCTGAAAAAGGGCTAAAGCCCGACAGGTCGAACTTTCTTTCCCCGTTTCCATATATACAAATAAGACTTTTGTACTTCTGTTTGTTGTTTCCTCGAACTATATATGTATGTGGGTGTGTATATATGTAGCGAAATCTGTCCGCGCCTTGAACTTTGGGTGATACCTAAAGATCAAAACATTTATTATCTATAACAGTATCAGTAAACTTTGGGTGATACCTAAAGATCATAACATTTATTGTGTTAACAGGTTGATGTTTTGGCTGCCCCCTCAAGGTGGGGGACAGGAAGTGATAGTTATATAAAGCCTGTGCTATCATCCCACTCGAAGAGATACATCGGAGCACCCCACTACAGAACAAGCTATGTAAGGATTTACTGCCATCAATAGACCCCAATGGTCTACAGAAAAAGAGAAACATCGAAGCACTAGGATACACAACAAACTATGTAAAGATTCACCACTATCAACAGACCCCATGAGGCCTAGAGATACACACAAAGCGATTGGAACCCTACTCCTACAGATCATGTGCAAGCCACAGTGGTCTACAACTAATTACAGACCATTCAGAGATATACAAGCCATATCTCTCTCTCTCTTACTAACACGGTCTCACAGCTACCATCACGGTCTCCAAATTTCAACAACAACAACAATTATCTGCCGCTCGATGCTTTCACGCCAACAACAACAGACTACAATAGCCTCACATCAGAAACAATAACAACGTTAACAACTCTTGGTAACTGTTTTATATGACCTTTTTAATTGATTCATGTGAAGTAAACTATATATAACCAAATCATTTATTCTTTATATTCTTTATAACTTTGTTATAAATATTTCTAATAACCACATATAACCATTCTAACTTTTTACTCGTTAAATATATATATATATATATATATATATATATATATATATATATATATATATATATATATATATATATATATATATATATATAAATAAATAAATATATATATATATATAAATATATATATATATATATACAACAGCAGCAACACCAACAACAACAACAACAACAGCAACAACACCATCGTCTGTGTTGAATGTGTGTGTATGTATTTGTTTATATGCGACAGCAATAACAGCATCAACACCATTGTCTGCAGCAACAGCAGCAGTGAAATGAAGGACAACAACAATAGTAACAACTACAATAACAACTACAGCACCAACAACTGCCACCACCATCACTGACCATCCACCACCACCACGCTGATACCATCCACCACCACCACACTGACACCATCCACCACCGCCATTACCAGCGTAAACAAACAATTATTATTGTTATTGTTATTATATACAAGCCGAACTGGACTGGGAAAGGTCAACAGTTGACATGATAGTGATTTTGACGATTTTGATTTTGATTTTGATTTTGACTTTGATTTTGTATCAGTACTGTCGGTAATATATGTATATATATATATATGTTTGTGAGTGGTGTGCGTGATTGTATGCATGAATGAGTGTTGGTATGTGTGGTTGTGGTTTGTATGCATGAGTATTAGTGTGTGAGTCGTGTCAATAAGTTTCCCTTTTTTTTTTTTTTTTTTTTTTAATGACCATGCTGTAAAATGGAGGGGTAGAGAGGGCCCTTGAGTC
Organism: Eledone cirrhosa; assembly: GCA_964016885.1. Lineage (NCBI taxonomy): Eukaryota > Metazoa > Mollusca > Cephalopoda > Octopoda > Eledonidae > Eledone > Eledone cirrhosa. The sequence continues at coordinate 116,981,382 of OZ024742.1, forward strand.
TAGTAAGACATCCTCTCTAGTGCTGGTGGCACAAATAAAAGCACCCAGTCCATGCTGTAAAGTGGCGCTGGTGTTAGGAAGGGCATCCAACCAGTGTATCAATGCCAAAAAGCTTATCAGCACAGCAACAAAACAGCATAGAAAAATATGAAGACGTCGCATCTCAGAGTTGCAACACTTAATGTTGGCACTCTCAGAGGTAGGTCTGCTGAAATAGCGGAGATGCTGGAGAGAAGGCAGGTGGATGTGTGCTGCGTGCAAGAGGTGAGATGGAGGGGTGCCTCTGCGAGACTAGTCGTAGGCAAGCGTCTTAGCTATAAGCTATTCTGGGTAGGTAAGGATGATGGGTTAGGGGGAGTAGGCATTTTCCTGGCTGAGAAATGGATCAATAAGACAATAGAGGTAGTTCGAGTTAGTAATCGAATAATTAAGCTTAGATTAGTTGTAGGTAGGAGACTACTGACAATCATCTCGGTCTATGCTCCCCAAGCAGGCCTAGGCAAAGATGAGAAAGACTGCTTTTATGAGCAACTTTTGCAAACAACCACAATGACAGAGGACGGAGACATCGTTATGCTAGCAGGAGACTTCAATGGTCATGTTGGACAGCTCCAGGATGGTTACACTGGGGTACATGGTGGGCACGGTTACGGTTCAAGAAATGAAGAAGGAGTGAGACTTCTTGAATTTTGTGATGCAAGTACATTGACTATTTGCAACACAAACTTCCAGAAACCTGCCAATCACCTAATAACCTACAAATCTGGTGAGCACATAAGCCAGATTGACTTCCTGCTAGTTAGGCAGCGGGACAGGCAGATAGTGTCTAATACCAAGGCATACCCTGGGGAAGAATGTACCCCACAGCATAGGTTAGTTGTTAGTGATATCTCAGTAAGCAAGAGATGGAATGAGACATATAGGAAGGTGTGGAGAAGAAAGGTCTGGAAGCTAAAAGACCTTTCACTAAAATTCAAATTTAGGAAAGCCCTTCAAGATGTATATGACGAAAAAGAAGACGATTTAGAGACGTATGACATAGATAATAACTGGAAGTTCTTACGTGACAACTTGCTGAAGGCTACTGATGAAACCTGTGGCTGGAGCAGAGCTCCAACCAGACAGAGAGTGACCTGGTGGTGGAACAGCAGTGTAGATAAGGCTATTAGAGACAAAAGACTAGCATGGAAGGCTTGGAATAAGGGTGGGAGTAGGGAAGAATATACAGCCACTAAGAGAGAAGCTAGACGTCAGGTGTACTTAGCACGCAGGGAGGCAGAGAGTAGGAGGTTTGCCAATGTTCTGCGACGGGAAGATCAGAGGCGTGCGGTGTTCCACATTGCAAGGCAGTGTGTCAATGCAAATCAGGATGTTGTTGGTGATAAATGTGTCCGGGATGATGCCGGTGTACTTAGTGTCACGAATGACCAGAAAAAGGAGGCCTGGAAATGTCATTATGAGAGACTGATGAATGTGGAGAACGAATGGGAGAGAGAGAAATTACCCTTGGTAGATCCGACAGAGGGACCAGCTATTGAGATTGACGAATATAGGGTCCAAGAGGCGATTAGGGAAATGAAAAATGGTAAGGCGGCCGGACCATCGGGAATAGTTGCTGAGATGCTGAAGGCATCAGGGGACGTAGGCACTAAACTGGTTGCACGCATAATCAATCAGGCTATATATGGTGGTGTCATACCCAAAGACTGGTGCAGCAGTATTCTCATAAATTGCTACAAAGGTAAAGGGGATGCTTTGGAGAGGAGCAATTATAGGGGTATAAAACTGATAGATCAGGTTATGAAAGTGGCAGAAAGGATTCTAGCACAACTAATTAGAGAAAGGGTCAAACTAGATGAGATGCAGTTTGGTTTTGTGCCTGGGAAGAGTACAACAGATGCCCTCTTCTTGGTGAGACAAATGCAAGAGAGGTTCTTAGAGAAGAATAAGCCACTATACTTAGCCTTTGTTGACCTAGAGAAGGCCTTTGATAGGGTACCCCGATCTGTCATCTGGTGGTCCCTAAGGAAGCTGGGTGTTGAGGAATGGCTTGTAAGGACAGTGCAAACTTTGTACAGAGGTACTCTCAGTAAAGTCAGGGTAGGAATGGAGTTTAGTGAGGAATTTCAGATACAAGTAGGAGTACATCAGGGTTCGGTCCTCAGCCCGCTCTTGTTCATTATAGTCCTCCAAGCCATAACAGAGGAGTTTAAGACTGGCTGTCCATGGGAACTTCTCTATGCTGACGATCTGGCTCTTATGGCAGAATCAGTAGAGGAGCTAGAGAATAAATTCCGGCTATGGAAACAGCAGTTGGAAGCAAGAGGACTGAGAGTAAATCTAGCTAAGACAAAAGTGTTGATGAGTAGAAAAGAGGACAAAACCCTGATTCCGTCAGGGAAATGGCCATGTTCGATATGCAGAAAAGGAACTGGCATAAATTCTATAAAATGCACACAATGTAGGTCCTGGGTACACAAGAGATGTAGCGGGATAGCAGGCAAACTAACAGGTAGGGAGAAATATGTATGCAGTAGATGTACAGGGAAATTAGACAGTAGAAGTCGCACTGATAGACACATTTTTCAAATGCGAGAGGGCGCTATAGAAGTGGTGGATAGCTTCCGGTACCTAGGAGATCAGATTAGCATGGGAGGAGGGTGTTCCGAGGCCATAGTATCTAGAATAAGGACGGGTTGGAAGAAGTTTAGGGAGCTGCTTCCTCTGTTGACGAAGAAGGGTTTCTCCCTGCGTACGAAAGGCCGGTTGTATGATGCCTGTGTGAGGAGCGCGATGCTGCATGGTAGTGAGACATGGGCAGCTACCGCAGAAGATATGCGACGGCTGGAGAGAAATGAGGCAAGCATGCTCCGTTGGATGTGCAGTGTAAATGTGCGTGAACGACCCAGCATAAATGTGTTGAGAGAGAAACTGTGTCTGAGAGGGATAGAATGTAGTGTACGGGAGAGGAGACTGAGGTGGTATGGACATGTGATGCGCATGGAGGATGACCGATGGGTGAAGAAGTGCCAGGAAATGCCAGTTGAAGGAAGACGTGGTAGAGGTAGACCACGAAAAACATGGGCGGAGGTGGTGAGAACAGACCTCAGATCATTGAAGCTCACGGTGGAGATGACGAGGGACCGTGACGAGTGGAGAGATGCTGTGCTGAATAAGACCCGTCCCACCCTTGCAAGCAGGGAAAAGCGGACGTAAAATGATGATGATGATGATGATGATGATATATATATATATATATATATATATATATATATATATACATTAGACAGAGATAGAGGATATCTGTGTGTATGGTGACTCATAAGATACTAACCAGACTGTCTCATCTCACAAATATTTTAATTATAAAATGATGCAGTTAACACTGCAAAATTGAGTTGGCCAAACTGCAATAGTGGTTTAATTATAAAATGTTGTGGCTAAGACACAGCAAAACTGAATTGGCTAAGCTGCAATAGTAGTTGTATTCTCTTGAATGCACAATTTCAAAAAATAAAAATAAGAGATTTTTCTATTTTACATCAATGCTAGAAGAAACTCTATAAAAAATATTATTTAAGTAACAAATCTAGTGTTATCTCAAAGATAAAACTTTCTATGCTTCAATTATCAAAAACTCTTGTTATCAAATTCATAATATTTTTTACCTTCAGATAATCTGTCAAAGTTTCATATCAATATGGTGATATTTTTTTCCCAGACCTCTCTCTTTCTCTCTCTCATGCTATCCATCATTTTCTTCCCCTCTCTTTCTCTCTCTCTCATGATTTATGTCTATTGCTCTTCATATCTTGTGCTCTCCTTCTCTTATTCCTTCTTTTCTGCTCTCTTTCCATCTCTTGCTCATCCTCTCATATTCTTTATCTCACTGATGGATGAAATGTAAAATTCACATTTATAAAAATATTTCTGTATCAGGTTATATATATTCAGCAATTTCTATGATTATATGTATAGTCTTATGTCTGACATGAAGAAGTATTTCTACGATCAGGGGCAGTCCATCAATGATCTAAAAATATTTTAGGGGTATCTAGTACATGATTCTTTAATGGGTTCTTTCTTTATTTAACCCTTTAGCATTTACATTATTTTATATTTGCTATTATATTTTCATGGTAAAGGCTTTACCTCATATAATTATCTCACATAATATCGATTCTATGAGATTTTGATATTATATATTTTGAGAACAATACCTTAACGTAAGTATAAGCAGCCAGTTATGGCCAGTTTGAACAGATAGGAGTGAGGGAATTCTGGCCTGATATGGCCGGTTTAAATGCAAAAGGGTTAAGATGGTAGGATGTAACTGCTATTTATGATAGGCCAAGAGACAATATAGAGGTTCCCTGATTAACTTGCTTCTATGATTGGTAAATATTATGGCAATCAAAGACAACATTGAACAGAGAGAACTATTTAGCCTTGTCAAGAATATGACAATATCTCTAGTGTTTGTGCCATGATAAAATAAATTTAGTACACCCTGTAAACTCTTTAGTATTAGGAAGGGTATCCAGCCAGAAAAAAACATACCAAAATTCGAACATATGATGGTATTCTGAACCTTCTAGAATAATGGTAACTCTATCTAGGACCATATTGACCCATCAAACACAAGCCAGAATTGAAAATGAACTTAGAAATGATGATGATAACCATATTGTTGTTAACCAATTGAAATGTCATAATAATATTTATGTTATAATGAAACTTGTGTATATGCAGTATAGGACATATTGTTATTAAATGGGTTAAATTAAACCAATCAAACAAGAAAAATGAAGGATAGAAATTTAAATATATGCTGTATTGCTGACAATAGCATCAGTGATAAATGTATGAGCAAACAAAATTGCATTTCTGAAGAATGGAAGAATAGCATTTGTTGTTTAAACTTTTTGTCACAGAATTTTGATATTTTCTTCAATTTCTATAATTATTTTCGCTTTATTTACTGCTAATCTTGTCATGTGAGATTGTTTGTTGAGCTTAAATATTATTCTCCAAACTGCTTATGCATCAACATTATGCAGCTAATATTTATCTTTTGACAAGATATTCATGGCAGTAATAATATATGATAGTTCAAGCCAATGAGGGAGCCTCTATGCTAGAAATGGCAGCCAAATTCCACCGTATTATGTAGAGAATCTAATCAAATATACATATGTATATATATATATATATATATATATATAGGAACGAGTAGGACACCGACGGCTGAGCTCAAGCCGTTTCGACGGCTAATTCTGGACTAAAAAAAAAACGGCCTGAGCTCAGCCGTCGGGGTCCTACTCGTTCCTATTACCCACTCTACTACCCTAAGTATTAAGTACTTTGGTGCGTTATGGTCCATCTGGTTCCTTACCACATTTCCTTCGTTATATGTATATATATATATTAATTCCAAATATTAACAAAATAGATATTCTTGTGATCAATTATATTTTATTATACATATTTCAGAGGTACTGAATTAAGTTCAACAGTACGTCCTCATCAGATAAAATAAAATGATACATGCCATAGCCTCTACCATGTCAGGGTATATCATGTATCATTTTATTTTATCTGATGCGGACGTACTTTTGAACTTAATTCAGAACCTCTGAAATATGTATAATAAAATATAATTGATCACAAGAATATCTATTTTGTTAATATTTAGAATTAATATTAATAACTCTGGAAAATATTTTTTGTAGAGTGCTTCCAATCTATTGTAAAACTCATTCTTTGATGTATTCATTGAATCTTGTTTAACTCTTAAATATATATATTTATATATATATATATATATATATATATATATATATATATATATATATATATATATATATGACACTCAATTGCTTTAACTTGAGTATCTATATTTAATCAAAGCCAACCATGAACTCAAACTAATGTTAAGTATATCCTTACATTTAAGACATCTACTATTCACTATGCCCCAACCCTCCCGGCAAAACAACCACCAACCTCACCAAGTGAGCTACATTATTTAAAAGTAATTGTTGATTGATTTATGCTGTTACCATTAGCCACTACATAATTGCAGTTGTTGTTGTTACTCTACATATTTCTACAGCCCTCAGAGCACACTTGCGTTTGGCAGCAGAAAATGTTTGTAGGGTGCCTCTTTTCAGTGCCATTACTGATAGCATCTGAAGTCACATGACAGCAAAGCAAACTTGTTAACTGCATACTTGTTAACTACCATACTCTGAGCGCCTTGCTTCCTTGGGCATGGATACATTGAAGCTCCGACGCCTGGCAACTGACTTGGTAAACACCCACAAAATTGTTAACCATGTTGCCAACAACAACCCTGAGTACCGTTTTGATTTCCATGTGTCTAACACATGTGGACATACCCACAAAGTAAGAAAACAGCACAGTTCCCATGACTTTTGGAAACATTTTTTCACGCTCAGAGTTGCTGAAGCATGGAACAAACCTGCATCAGTTGTTAGCTGTCGAGACACTGCATCCTTTAAGGCCTCCATGCTTCCCGAAATCCACCAACATGTACTTCCCTGACATTTGTACTATACATACACCTTTGACGAGTTGTAGTGCACCTGAGCACTTTACACAATAATTTCATTATTATTATTATTATATTATTATAACCATGCTGGCTTCTATATAGATATATATAAAAAAGAAGTTAGTTTCTCCCAACACTGGAGGGTTATCAGATTAGTGAAAATACCAGTATCCTTGATGTTCAAATGACTAAGAGTACAAGAATCTCTCTCAAGATGACACCTGTCTATAATAGGTTTAACACCTCACTACTGCTGGTACTCATTTTCAGCTGAGTATATATTGTGAAAGGAAATGTTTTGCTCAAGAACACAATTCGCCACCCAATCAAGGAATCGAACCCACAGGATTATGATCGTAAGCCTAACACCTTAACCTCAACTCTATGCACCTTCATACATATATACATATGCTGTATTTAAAATTCATATTTATCAAATTGAAATATGCTTTTTAGAATATAATAGACATTTAAGTTACCTAAATAAATTTAAGGACAGTGCTCACCCTTTTCATTTTCACATTAATCTTAGATGTTGAAAGTAAGAAAAAGATTGTGACATTTGAAAGGATGAGTTATAAAAAAATATTTTGCATTTTATATACTGGACATTGAAATAATGAGTGTGTTAAGACTGAACCATCCTTAAATAGGGTAAAATGAAGGGGATTGGCCATGTAACATAACACCCTGCTTTAAGTGAATATGGTCATGCATGAACAAGCACCAGTAAAAGAGGTATTAGAAGACCATGAAGCAGGAGGTGGTGAACAAAATCAAGAAATGGACTCTTGCTGTGCACCTATGGTGTTGTTGGGCTACAATTGTAACGCCACTTATTTTATCTATATATTATTTTATTTTCCTTGCTCAGGATTTTTTTTTAATCAAAATTACTTTTCTTTTATTCTAAAGTGTTTTTGTCTCTATTTGATCTTTGAAATTCTTGACTTTGTAATAGCAGAAGATTGTATAATGATTCAAGTTGCAAACATTTTGTCATGCTATACAATGGTCATTAATATTTTAATGTAGCGCAGACAATTGTTATTGTACTATGAATAAAAATTATTCCTTTCTTTACATAACACTGATGCTTTCACCATAGTAAATGCTTGTTAATCATACTGGGAATATTTTGCAAGTTTCCATTACTATTGTTCACACTACACTAATTAATTTTAATACAAGTGAAAACCAGTTTTACTTTTTTCATTTTCTTTTTTATAAGTCTTCATTTTTTTGTTTCATTCTAAATTATAGAATTCTTTTTTTTTTTTTTATTTTGAATTATTTCATGTGGTGTTTTTTAAGACATTGGAAGACAAGAAAAGGAAAAAATGATTATATTTCAAGAAGTCAGGACAATATAATTTTTACAAAAAGAAAATATATCTTGTGTTATTGATTAAGAAAAATCTTACACCACAGAACATTCAATGCATAACAAAGCATTTATATTTATTTGTATAAGATTTAAGCCACACAGCTTGTTTAGAATTTATATTTCAAACAAAATTATGTACATGTGTGTATATATATATATATATATATATCTTCATTATTGTTTATCTTCTATTTTCAACACTAGCATGGTTTAAACCGGTTGTCCCATTTGCTTTTTGTTGTGTCACTTACATACATAGTTATAGCAATATATTATTATCTTGTCTGTTGGGCAGAGCTGAGATCTACTGTTCAACTGAGAATGTGCAATTTGTTGTTTAGTGTTATTCTTTATTTTTTCTGCTTACATACTTCTATGTCAGCACCTCTCACGGCATTGTATATTTCACTCTAACACTTCTGCCAATAAATAAACCTGTGCTGGTACATTATTTGGGACCCAAAAGAAAAAAAAAAACAAAGTTGGTTTAATGGGATTAGAACTTAGAGCATATAGGACCAAAACAAATACCACAAGGCATTTTTTCTAATGCACAAGCAACTCTGCTAATTCACTACCTCTGCAGTTTTTAGCAGTTGAGAGAACATGTAGAGGTTCTTTCAATGGTTCATCTCTACCATATATTTTAAACTTTGGAAATTAAATTATTTTCTTATCCAAGTTATGTAACATCAAGGAAGATATTAAGTTTTTTTTTCTTTTGTTTGTTGCATTTGTAGAGAAATTCTTTATAACTACATTTGTAAAATAAATTTGGAAATGTCAGCATTCTTATATAGATGTGTATGTATGTGTATTGGCATGGGAAAGCAGAAGTAAAAAAAATGATTATATAAGTATGCCTACATGTATGTTTGTATGTATGTTTATATATATATATATATATATATGCACATATAAATGCTGACAGTTACAATATATTACAAGCTTAGTTATTTCTCAGATTAAACTTTATTTTTTTAATATAAAATAAAATATTAAATAATGAAATTAGATTTTTTTTCCTAACAACGAAACAAGTAAGCCATAGATAAAATTCTTTATAGTGTTAAATTTCCAAATACCTTTTATTTTGTCTTTTTTTGTTTTCTTGAACATCATTCTTTCTTTTATTAGCTTTGGTTTGGTTTATCATTCTTCTTATTGACTTTGCTTTTTAAATTTGATTGGCAATAAATTTCAGTCATTCAGAACTTTTTTTGTTTATAAAATTTGATTGAATTACCTATTTGATTCACTTTTGTTTGCAATATAATTATATCATATCTTTTGTCTTATGGGGCAGTTTCTGTGGAAGCTCTTTTGCAGTATAACAACAACAAATATTTTAAAGATATCTTCTCTGGTAAAGAGGCTCATGACAAGCTTCTAAATTTTTCTCGATTATCTGCACCCCCTCACCAACTCCCCATTTTCATTTCCTTATCCACCATTTTCAAGCCATGTTGTTCTTGGTCTTCCACATTTTTTCTTACTTCCACATTAATTTACATTCTTTCCAGTTTTCTTTATTGTTCCACATTCATCATCTATGTCTTACTCCCATAAATCATGCCAATTCTCACATCTGCATCATACATATTTCTCTTCATTAGCACACCACGTAATGCACAGAACTTCATCCATGCACTCTAGATACTGTTGTAGTGTAATCTATTCAATATGTCTCCAATATAAGAAAACGTTTTCATACCTTTTATCTTTGCACCAATATTAAGATCCAGCTCAACATCTTCTTCCTCTTTAGCTCCCTCTGTAAGTATGTTTCACTTAAAAGTAGTTCCCACTTGTTTCATAATCCATTCACACCACCACATTTTCAATGTACCCCTCTCCCCTAGTGCATATCATACATTTAATGGAATTCACACCAAGTCCCTTCCTGCACACAGCTACCTTCCTGTTTTTTCCATCTCACCAAATGATTTACCACATACCATCACATTTATTTTACCACTATTCACCTTCAACCTTAATTCTCCATCAACCTTAAGCCTCCATAATTCCTTCCACCTATTCATCTTCTCCTTCTCTCCAACCATGCTCTCAACTGTTAACATCAAGTCATCTGCATAGAACAAATCCTTTACATTTTGGTCTAGTACCTCCATCACAATTACAAATCGTAGTAAGCATAATACAAATCCCCTAATGCATTCCAACCTTCACGTCAAACTCATCTGTGTTGTCCTTCGTTTTTACAACTGAACACATTTTTTTTCATTCATTGTCATCATTACTCTAGTCAACTTTCCTACATCCCCAAATTTCTCAATCACCTAGTCACTACTTTACATTGAACCCTATAAAAAGCTTTATTCAGATCAACCCCCATAACCAAATTCTCCTTTTTGCCCTTCTACCTCTTCTGTAATTTCCTCACAATAAAGAATTGCATCTGCTGTGTTCCTTTTTCCAGCCCAAATCCAAACTGTATTTCATCAATCTTCATTTTTCCCTTATTCTCTTTTCTAACACTCTTTCAAATACCTTCATTCCATGTTCCAATTGTATAATTGGTCTATAGCAGCAATCCTATAGGATCACCTTTCCTCTTATACAAACGGATGGGATTATTCAACTCCCAATCCACTGGGTTATGGTCTTCTTTCCTCAACAACCTACAGATCTCTAACATGTGCTTCACACCCACTCTCACAACTCATGTTGGCCCTCCTACTCTTCCACTCTTACTCTTCATTTTTAATGCTTTCTCAACTTCTTCAGCTATCTCCTCTTGTCGGTCTGAGAACTGGATTGCTCCTTATATTGCAATTTCATTCATTCCCCTCATTCAAGAATCTCTCCATATAACTATTCCCACTTTTCTTAATTCCATCTGAGTCTACATCAATTTTTCCCTCTTCCATCCTTTAAGCAGATAATCTCTGTCCCATCATCTCTCATATGACACTTTAACTATTCTGCCAATTCACCACACTTTGACTGCTACTTCATATAATGGCCCAAAAAGAATGGAAGCAAAGTTGGCCTCTATGAGATATAAACTTAGAACATAGTGGCCTTTATCAAGTACTGGAAGACATTTAGTCCCATGCTCTAATAATTCTAAAACATTAGAACAAAATCAGTTGAAACTAACAGTGAATATATTTGTATAATATCAATAATTTCTAAATCAGAGCATATTTCTTGTGGAAATATTCAGCATGTACGTTGTGTATCATTGCTGAAAATACTGGACAGGATAATATTTCCTGTAATAATTTATTGATATATTTCAACATGGAATTCACAAGACCATATTCTCTGATCTAAAATGAAATTTCATAATTTTCTATATATAAATCTTTCTATTTGCAGGAATTTGCAGGCCATGTATTTCGCTTAACTGCTTCCATTATTTCTTCTAGTTGTATTTCTCAAGTCTATTAAGATACATTGTTTAATCTCTCCCCACTCCTTCTCCCTCTTAATATCTCCCCTCTCCACATCCTCTTTCTTTCTCTTATCTCCTCTCCCTCTATATTGCTTTCTTTCTCTCCCCAACCATCTCTGTTACTTCTCCAAATATACCCTGAAACTTCTCCACACACACACATGTGAGTATATACCTTCTGAAAATTTAGTTACTATGAGATTGACGTTATAAACCTTATTTTCTGCTACTGTTCCTATCCAACAAACGTTTGAATCATAAATCATCTAAGCAACCACAAATTCAAAGAATAGGTTTTAGCTGAAGGATGATTAGTTTCCTTTCAGAGTTTACATTATTTCATTTTGAAGTCAGAAAAGCTACCAGAAGTTGGATATATAGACACAAACAGGTATGACTCTTTAGTGAACAAGTTTCTTTCCCAAATTCTTACTTCAATGACATTGAACAGCAGTTTGTCAAAGTGGGAATACAATATAGCTAACTACTATAGCCCTAGGTGTATTGTGTGTTAAATCTGTGCAGAAGTCCATTAATATATATGTGTGTGTGTATGTGCACATTCCTCTTTTGTAGTTGATCAATGAAAGGGTTGTTTGTTTTGTCATGCCTTTCATTTCAATTTTATATTTACAAATGCTACACAGGCATCTCGTTCTCTCTCTACATACATATGTATATATATATATTTATTTAAAATGAAGAAAAACCAAAGTTAACTTAAATTCATTCTTTAATTTCTACATACGTCTCTATACAGGTGATAATGGTATATGTTTATGTAAACAATAATTTAATTAGAAACAGTTAATTAGGAATTATTACACAAGACATAATACTTATAACATCTTGTATCATCAAGAATTATAAAAAGGGATAAATTTTAACCCAATACAAATTATAAGAATAAACACTATAAACACTATAACACATGTTGGTCATTGACAACCATTTAATGAACATACATGTTGGGGTAAATACAAACATCATTGCTGAATCAGATTTTCCTTGCTTCTTCTAATAGAATATCTACTGAACAATAACTGTCAATAAACCACTATGTTACCTAATAGCCAGGTAGTTGTTTGCTCATATACATAATGATTGGTGATGTGGTCAGTTCTGCTGATGCTAAATATGATTTTACGAAATGCTCATAAACTCTATATTTAATGTTCTGATAACCATTGTTTGTAGTCAAAATGGTACAATAGAAATTGAAAGGTAGCATTTTATAAGAGCCAATACATTCATGCATGTACATGTCTTCTGAACACCTGTGCTAACTCACACATTTTGGATCAGTGCTTTGTGCATGAGACTATCAGAATTTAGAAGAAACTTCTATGGACTGTCACACACTCCTTTCATTCAAGTTATTTGCAGAAGGTGCTTTACCATGGGATTCAATATGCTATCGTATGATTGTAAAGCAAATTTCTTAAACCATTCCGTGATATCCCATGCTCTAATTTCACACAAATACATTCACATACAAACACAGACATACACAATATTGCAGCAATAGTCACATAATTTCAAATGTGATGTAGAAACATTATTTAGATCAGAGTCTGTAACATGTTTTTAGAAGTGGCTTTAAAATTCTGACTGCACAAAACACCTCTTGTCATTCTCACTATTTGAAAGGCAGGGAACCAATGGTTGGTCTATTGAAAACCTATAGCCAACAGATCAATTGTTCACAAATGTATTACATAAATAACATAAAAATTTAGATTTGCTATATAGATTTTGTTGCTAGATTCTTTTTACATGTTAGAATTGTATAAAGTTTGGCATGACTAGGCAAGGCAAAAACGTGATGTCCACCATTTTTAAACAGTCACTACAATTCTAATTCAATTTCTTGTTTTGCAGTATTTGTGGTTTTAGAATCCACTCTAGTAATACTTATATATTACATTCCTTACTTCTTTGTGAATGAAACAGAAAATAGGTTTGCACTGCTTAATAGATATTTACGAAAATAATGTGTAAAGAGAGTCACTGAAACCAAATCATATTTGTTAACTGACACCATCAAGATTATTCACCCTTTTATATTTATATTTACATTCCTTAGCTTCATTCACAGTCTTGCATTGTATTTCTCATTTCTACAAACAGCAGGTCTGCTTGAAACATCACAACTCCACCTCTACGTGCAACACACAAACCTCTCTTGTTTTATATATTTTACAATCTAGATTATAAATGAGCTAACTATTTTGATTTTAAATGTAAAATGATATTAAACATGATAAGCATCAATTTCAGACAGGAAAGATAAACAGACCCAGTCAGAAGGTTTCAAATTCATACATATAATGTTTAATATCATTTCACCATTTAGATTATATATCGTATCCAATAAACACACTTAGGCAGTGGATTGACAGAACTGTTTGAGCATTGAACAAAATATCTTGCAGTACATGTTCTGACTCTATACATTCTGAGTTCAAATTCCATGACATTTTCCTTCTATCCTTCTGTTGATAATATAAAGTACCAATACAGGATAATGTATGAGCTGAATTGTTAGAGCATTTGACAAAATGTCTTGTAATATTTATTCCATCCCTTATTTTCTGAGTTTGCTTGCAACAAAACTGATACCAAAATGTATTACATTTGCTTTTCCATTGGTTGTGTCAGAGATATGAAGAAGGGAAACTTGCTGTTTTGCCAAATACTGGAATAAAATAATAATAGTAATAAAAGAACCTTACCCAAACCCATAAGGTAATGGACAGTCAGTTGTCAACAAAAAGAGAGGATCTATTTGATTTTTATACCAAATTATCAATTAATCCATTAGTAAGTTGGGTCCATCTCATCCTAATATGGAAAATAAGAAATGTCCCCAGCAACAGATCTCCATGACACTATGTCCCAGACAAATGTACATATTTCACTCTCTTTGAATTAGATGTCATGACTGAGGCAACCAGGAATATGTTTTGCAAAGCTTCGTTTCTGTCAGACTGATTATTTTTCCATGTTTTGGGACATACTGACAGTATTCATCATCCTCCTCCTTTAATGTCCACTTTCCTTGCTTGCAAAATTTGAATGGGTCTTTATCGATCATGTCTGTACTGAAGCGGAGCCACAGACCTCCCAGACTGGCTGGCAGTTCGCATTTCACTTACATACGGTTCCACATTTTACCAAATGCATTTTATCATGGCACCAGCACCAGAGAGGTTGTCACGTCTGTGACACAACTGGAGCGTACCCCCAACCCTTTGTTTGGCAAGATTTCTATGGTTGAATGCCCTTCCTATCACCAACCACATTACAGTAGATAATGGGTGCATTTCTTGTGTAGATCAGCATCACTTGAGAGGTTGTGTTTTTGATACAACTGAACGTTTTTGGGGGGCATGGTTTCTACAGCAGGGTGCTCTTCCTGTCACCAAACTCCTTTATGACACCATCAATAGAGAGATTGTTGGTCATAGTCCCAACAGAAGAGCCATTTGCTTAGAAGAGGGCTGTAGGGGAGTGACGTAGATAGTTAAAAGTGTAAGTGGTGATTTGGCAAAGGAGAGAGTAAGCAGACGGGGTGGCTGATTAGTGTATGAGAGAGATTTAGTGGTGTGGGGGATGTGGTTGGTAGGTCAAGGGGGGAGTGAGAGAGAGATAAGTAAGGAGTGATGGAATGGGGGATAAACCAGAGGTAGAAAGAATAGCTACTAGGATGCAATAGTGAAGATATCTAAGGGTTTTACTTTTAGGCCTCTCAACTCTAGGTTCTTCCATGTTTGAAATTTTGTCTCTAACTCTTTTATGAATTCAACTATGAACACTTGTTCATCAGCCTATTGGAGCTCCCATAAAGTGCTAGTTTTAAACTCCTCAGTGATGGCCTGAAGGACAATGATAAACAGGAGTGGACTGCGAACTGAGCCCTAGTGGACTCCCACCGGCACTTCAAACTCATTATTGTCCTCATTTCCAAATCTCACTCTGCTTGTTGTTCCTCTATATATGACCTGCACAGCCCTCACAAGCCATTCAGCTACATCTAATTTTCTAAATTCTCGCCAGATTACAGAGCATAGGATCCTGTCAAAGACCTTCACCATATTGACAAAAGCCAAATACTGTGGCTTACGCTTAGCTATGTACCTCTCCTGTAGTTGACTCATCAGAAAGAAGGCATAAATCCATACTGCATCTCATACAACTTGATTTTGTCCCTAATTATTTGTGCTATACCCTTTCAGCAACTTTCCTGACCTGGTTCATTAACTTCATACCACTGAAGTTCACTCATGTGCATCTCCTTTGCACTTGTAGTAATTTACAATGATATTCCTCAGCCAGTCATTAAGTATGACCTTTTCTTTTACTACTTGATTAACTATGCATCTGACTAGCACATATCCTACCATGCCAGATACTTTTAAGCATCTCAACAACTATACCAGATGATCCAGTTACCATCTCTGCTTTCAGATTCTTCATTGTTTTACCTATCACACTGTTAACTTCAATACTGGTCTTTCAGTTGAGTCTGCATGAAATTCTTTGAAACCTATTTAAATAAGCATTTTGTTTTTTTTTTGTGCACGGCATATTGGGAATGAGAACTTGGAAGGTTCAGCATAACTGTTAAATAACAATAAACCAATCAATTCAATCCTTATTTCAGGCTCCCGAAAATTACTTCAAGCTGTCTAATTTTTAGTGAAACTAAATACATATGAATAAGAATTGTTACATACATATATACTTAAATATACTTGCTATATATATGTATACTTATATGCATAAGTACATAATCATCTATATATTAATACGCTTGTACCTACGTACCATACGTCCAACACTTTCAGTAATTACATAGTAATTTATCTGCTGTAGAAGAACATCCGTATCATACATACAATAATTTGGTGTAATTCATTGCGGCTAATATTTTCTTTCATTGTCTTATCATTCACCGCCCAAGAACGACTTCAACTCCCAACAGAAGAACTTATATATTTTATATTACTGTCGTGAGGTAAATTGAAAATTGATAATACACTCTATTTTTACCTCCGCCAAATAAGTAATGCTTTATCCTCAGTTAGTGTTTTTTTTTTTGTTACAAGTTTTTTATTTATGACACACAAACTCACTGCATTACCTATTTGGCAGAGGTAAAAATAGAGTGTATTATCAATTTTCAACTTACCTCATGACAGTAACATAAAATATATAATTTCTTCTGCTGGGAGTTGAAGTCGTTCTTGGGCGGTGAATGATAAGACAATGAAAGAAAATCTTCTGCGCAAGGCATTACACCAAATTATTGTATGTATGATACGGATGTTCTTCAATGGCAGATAAATTACTATGTAATTACTGAAAGCGGGAGACCTTTGGCGGTACTCAGTAATAGAGAAGACCCGCCTTACCTAAATACAAAGTAAAACCTACTACAGTCAGTAGGCATCTCTAACAAAATACACCCCCATCCCACCACCCCCACCCCATCCACACCGCCCCTTTCAATGTAAAGTTATGTTGGTGCCACAACATCCAGGCTGAAACAAATGAGATCGTGTAGGTGTCACATCAAAAAACACACAGTTCACGCTGTAATGTGGCCGTGTAGGCAACACAGTAAAAACCTCCCAGCCCCACACTGTAAATGTGGTTGGTGTTAGGAAGGGCATCCAGCTGTAGAAAACCCGCCAGATAGTCCTATACGAGCAAGATAACCACTCTTGCCTCAAGTGGGAAAACCCCCGTCCAAACCCATGCAAGCATGGAACACGGACGTTAAACGATGATGATGATGATGATGACACACACAGTCGGACGTACAGTACTAGAAATATTGTATATAGGGAAGTGCTTTAAAGGATGTTTTTTATGTGTACTTTTATGAAATTATTTTAAATAATCTTATATTATTATACATAAAATAAAGGAAAATATAATTGTCTATTCACCAAACTACTGAAAATCAAACAACTTTGATTAACTGATAAATGTTCATTGGATAATATTTAAATTTAAAAAATTATCCATGAATTTTTTCATGGATCCAGCTAGTTAATATTAAGGTTTGTAAGTGACTAACAGAAGAACTCAATGCTGGTGTCGTATCATATTTATTATATATAGGGATTCAATGTTTGTGTTTTATTTCCCTAGATTATTATTCACAAAGTCATCTGCTACACACACACACAAGCACAAATATATGTATTCTGTCATCTAACTTTTAGAACATTCGATTGTGTCACTGGAGAATATGTGACCGCTGCCTCTATTTTATGAAAATATGTCTTCTGACAGACATTTCCTTAGCATTTAGGAATTTGTAAATTTAGCTTCATATAAATGTGTGTGTGTGAGTGTATGTATGTGTGTGTGGTCTAAATGATATTCTTTTAATGTTTCTATCCATTCCTGAAATATGACACACTAATGGCCTGGACCTTCATAATCTCATGTTCCAAGTAAATTCTCTCAATAGATATTGTCAAAAATCAATTTCATGAAGAATTTTAAAGTATAACCAAATACATCCAGTTCCATGTAATGACACATTTGACAAAACTCTGGGAATTTGTAATATCACTCTTAAAATAATACTAAGAATAAAAATAAACCACGTTGGTTCAATTCCATCATGATTTATTATACACTATCAAAAATATTAGAAAATCACATGTATGGCCCAACTGAGTGTTTGATCATTGGTATGCTCATTTGAAACTAACCTAGGTTTAAATAACAAGAGCAACCTTCAATTTTAGGGCATGGTAACAAATTAATTGCTACACCTTACTATTTCTTGCCAAACATTTCAATGTATAAATCCATTCTACATACAAAAGTCATTACATGCATCTGCTTTATTCAGACAACTTAAACATGACATAATATAAATAGTCGCAGCAATGGGTATTCCAGTTGTTTGATTAACTAAACAACCTATTCATTGAATTATAGAGTAAGTGGCTGAGTATTCCACAGATACCTGTACCTTTAACATAATCCATGGATAGAATTAGTGTGACACAGTGTTTGACAGAGCTAGCTCTTTGAATTACAAGTATAGTTCAGCTGATAGCATTTCACAGATTTCCATCTTTCCATCAACTCTGGAGAAGTTACAGTTATAATTGAATCTTCTTAACTCGTCAGCATTTAAACCAGCTAGAATTCTCTCACCTCTTTCTGTTCAAACCAGGTGTAATTGGCCACTATAGAAATATTAAGGTATTGTTCTCAAAATAAATATGAAAATCTCATAGTTTCGATATTATGTGAGATAAAGACTTTACCATCAAAATACATAAGTAAATATAGAGTAATGTAAATGCTAAATGGTTAAAGAAGGAAAAACATCAATGTCGTAATGTTGATAGAATTATTAAGTAGATTTACAATATTATACATTGATTTCTAAGGTAAAGAAGAATTATTTTAGAAAAGAAAATTTCTCAGATGCCACCTCCCACCACATATAAAGCAGTAGTTAAATTAGTGTAATATATTTAATGCAGTGAGAAATTTTTGCGAATTATTTGAGAATTTTTGAGAATTACTTGCAAATAATTATTCAATGATAAAAAGACAATAGTCATCAATCACAAATATTTCAATTACTCCCCTGAGGACTGGAGAGAACACCAGACATTTTTAATTTTATTAAATCACCTTAGTAAAGCATGAGCTTCACAGTACTTGCTGAAGTAATAATGAATGAATAAGTAAATGTACAAAATTGTATTCTAGTCTATCATCATTGTTGTTTCACTCATATGAAATCATCAGGAACCTGATGATTGCTTATGAGTGAAACAGTTCTAGTCTTGTAGAAATCATTCCTATATAAAATAAAGATGCTTATACACTACCAACATATTGAATACCTTATCTAACTGTGATCATTTTCCAATCCCCACTGAGAATCCACCCTTTATTATATATATATATATATATATATATTAGAAAGTGAACAACACAATATATAACTACTCCATTACCAAAGGTTTTAGGACTCAAGACAACATTAACATACATATAGATCGTTCATCAGACAGAGAGTCCTGAAACCTTTGGTAATGGAGTAGTTATATATTGCGTTGTTCACTTTCTAATTAAATAGCTCTGTTCTATACATAGAGCACTCTTTTTTCCTTTGCTTTTTCTTCGGAAATACTTAACGCACACACACACACATATATACATACATATATACATACATATATATATATTAAAAATTTGAATCTATGTGTGCTTGTCCATGTAGATTTCTGGCTGAAAGACTAGGGATTTCCTCTCAAAAATGGCACATATTCAGAATCAGTATAATAACAGTATTTCTATGCTACTTTTGGCCATCACCCTATGATGCTAATTGGAACCACCTTATAACAGCTATATAACCATACTAGCTAGGATAAGAATAAGGTTGAAATGTTTAGGGAGCTACAACCTCTGTTAACAAGAAATGGATTTTCTCTGGGCAAAGGGTAAATTATATGATGCCTGCATGAGAAATGGAATCTTGAATGACAGCCTGACATGGGTGGTAAATAGAGGATGCTCACTTATTTTCTCTCCAGTCCCCATATATCCTCTGCATTTCTCATGCAGGCATCATATAATTTATCCTATATATATATATATATAATTCACAATATATATTTATCATCATCATCATCATCATCGTTTAACGTCTATCTTCCACGCTAGCATGTGTTAGACGGGAATTGTCCCACTTCATGCAAGATTGATTGGGTGACCGTGTCTCGCTCATATAGAACTGTATCTGGCAAGTTTTCTACAGCTGGATGCCCTTCCTAACACCAACCACATTTACAATTAACACACACACATACACACTGACAACAATGATTTTTAAAAAAAGTATTAATGAAAAATCAAATATAGCATTGCAAGTTCGTATTTTTCTCCTGTTAGCTGATATAAGTTAACTTTGCAATGGACTGATATCTCCTCCAAAAGAGTGTGCTGTACCTTAAGTTGTTTAACAGATTAAACTGTGGTCAGGTAGCCTCTAGCCTAAAAAAAAAGAGAATTCATAAGTCTTTTCTAGTATTTAGGTATGAGCCTTTATATTCTGATTTCAGATCCCACCTAGGTTGATCAGAGATTATTAGATAAGTACCCATTGAATACTGGAGATCATATGATTGACTGCTTTCCCCTCTCACTCCAAAACCTCAGTAGGTTAATCACCCCTTGATGGATATTTTATTATGTTAATTAACTTTATCTGTATAAATGAAATTGGAAGAAATTTAAACTTTGTAAAATATTTTCTTTGTAGGAAAATATTTTATAAATACTGACAAACAATTGATTCATTAAGATCATAAAAGAAACATTTTTTTACTGTATTTTCATTTATTATTTTGGCTTTGGTTGTTGTTGTTGTTTTATACCCCAGGCTAACTCTAATCAAGCTGAATTATGGCAAATATATAATCTTTTGGCTATGTGTAATCAATAGCTCCATTGTTCTGTCTCTTGGAGGAAAACCTAAGTTGTGCACTTTGTTAACACAAAAATAGCAGCAGTATAATAACTTCATTAGCCTCATAACCTCTTTACTGGTATATGCCCCCCTACCAAAAGTAAGCTGAACTTTGACCTACTTGCCTGCATTCACTATGGACTACTGCTGCTGCTTATCATCCCAAACATTGTGAAACCTGGTCAACATTATTCAGTCTTATATGAAGAAAATAATATTTGGGTATGGTTTGAAGCAGATTTATATGCTATTGTTAGCAGTTAAAGTAATCCTGTAATGGTTTCCACATCTCTCCAGTTGCATTAATGTATTGATGTTGATACTGGTAGAATTGACTTTAGATTAAATTGTATTTCACTGTTTGGTCAAAACAGAATGCAAAGAGCTGGAACAATTACCACAACACATTACATCCAAACTCTAACAATTGTACCAATCCACTGTCTTTGAATAGTAGATTATTCAATCAAAAATAAAAGGCGAAGTTGACCTTAATGGGATTTGAAATCCTAGAGTAGAGAACGCTAAAACAAATACTGCAAGGCATTTTGTCCCATACTGTAACAATTCTGCCATTTCACCAACTTTTTACATACCTCAAATGATAATTTCTTTATTCGAGGTTGATATATTAGATTCAATGAATATTATATGAAATATATTCTCACAATTTATTATGGGTTATAAAGACATGGTTGTATTCAGATATTCATTCAATGATATCATCACATCACTTTGTCAGACACTGGATATAGACTTTGCTAGGGAAGCTTAACAAGGGGATTCCTCTATAACTAGGGGAATCTCTCTTGTCTCCCTTTTAGAAAATTGGAATTATCACTTTTGATTGCTATTACTTTAGAGTGTTTCCAGAAATACAGGCCACTAGAGCACACACAAGTCAGCCAAAGTTTACCTTCTCTATTTAGAGCATTTAATATATTGGGCAGGATTCCATCCTTATTAGAGGAATTTGCCACATTTGAGTACTTTAATTGCTCTGGTGACCTCAGCCTCGAAAAGGTTAGTGATCACTTCCCGATGCAACTCATGCACATCAGAAAATGCTGATGTGAGTGGCTTTAGGGGATCAACAAAGTAGTCTCTCCACCTCATGTGGATGCACCTATCTTCAAAGAGAATATCCTGTAACTTCTGCTGTAAGTTGAGCTGGATCTGCAGTTTGGTAGGTTTTCTTTTCTTTAGGTGGTCTTAGATGATGATCAGTTGATACATCAGCTTCTCTCTTAACACAAACATCCAGCACAGAATCAAATTCAATTACTAATCTCTGTTCCCAATTTGCTTTAAACCATGTGCTGGAACGTGTTCATAATTGAGAATCTGTTACTAAAATAGAGGTCTAATAAGGCTTCTCCATTTGCATTTAATTGGGGGTCACTGTTCTCTCCAATCACTCCATTCGATTTCTAGTGATCACTGCTAACATGTGCATTGAAGTCTCCAATTAGGATATATGACTTCGACATAACTTCATCTAAATCTGCAGTGACTTTGTCATGGAAGATCTGAATTCACTCTCTCTGTTTGGTGCATAAAGCCACATTATCCACAGAGGCCCTTCATTAAGCCTAAACTTTAAGAGGCAAATCCTCCCTCCCAATAGGACCCATTTCATAACACATTATGACAGCTGGAGACTTATTAGAATTTTATGATTATTATTTTAGGTTTGGTTTAATATATATATTAACGTGCCTTAAAATTAACCTGGCTAAGACTAAAGTTCTAGTTTGTAAGAAAGAAAATAAGGCGGCGGTCCCTTCCGGGAAATGGCCATGCTCAGTGTGTAGGAAAGGCGTAGGTAGAAACTCCATTTTATGTCCCAAATGCAAAGTATGGGTGCATAAAAGATGTAGTGGGATCACAGGTAAGCTAACTAAGAACTTAGATTTTACATGTGGGCGGTGCTCTGGTGCAATAAGTAGCAGCGAGTGCCCACAAAATACTAACTCTTTCAATTGCGCAGAGGGCTCTATAGAAATAGTGGACAGCTTCCGTTACCTGGGTGACAAAATCAGCAGTGGGGGAGGGTGCTCCGAAAGTACAGCTAGAAAGTAGCTAGAGTCAGAACTGGATGGAAAAAGTTCAGAGAGCTTATACCACTATTAGCCGCTAAAGGGTTCTCCCTAAAAATGAAAGGCAGGTTGTATGATGCCTGCATACGAACAGCAATGTTGCATGGCAGTGAGACCTGGACATTGTGCGCAGAGGATATACGCAGACTAGAGAGGAACGAAGCTTGCATGCTCCGCTGGATGTGTAATAGTAATATACGTGAACGGCAAAGCATAAACGAACTAAGGAAAAATTTAGAAATAAGAGGGATCAGATGTTGTTTACTCGAGAGAAGGCTACGTTGTTACGGACACGTGATGCGCCTGAAAGTCGATAGCTGTATAACAAAGTGCAGGGCAATAAAGATAGACGGTAGCCACGGAATAGGCAGACCTAGAAAATCCTGGGACGAGCTGATAAACTCCGACCTCACACAATTACACCTCTCCAAGACAATGTCACTGGACCAAGACCTTTGGCGGTACTCAGTAATAGAGAAGACCCGCCTTATCTAAATACATAGTAAAACCTACTACAGCCAGTAGGCATCTCTAACAAAATACACCCCCGTCCCACCACCCACACCCCCATCCACACCACCCCGTTCTATGTAAAGTTATGTTGGTGCCACAACATCCAGGCCGAAACAAATGAGATCGTGTAGGTTTCACGACAAAAAAACACACAGTCCACGCTGTAATCTGGCCGTGTAGGCAACACGGTAAAAACCTCCCAGTCCCACACTGTAAATGTGGTTGGTGTTAGGAAGGGCATCCAACTGTAGAAAACCTGCCAGACAGTCCTATGAGAGCAAGACAATCACTCTTGCCTCAAGTGAGAATACCCCCGTCCAAACCCATGCAAGCGTGGAACACGGACGTTAAACGTTGATGATGATGA
The DNA here is from genome assembly GCA_964016885.1 of Eledone cirrhosa. Lineage (NCBI taxonomy): Eukaryota > Metazoa > Mollusca > Cephalopoda > Octopoda > Eledonidae > Eledone > Eledone cirrhosa. The sequence goes on from OZ024742.1 coordinate 117,005,269, forward strand.
TGATGATGATTAACAAGCTGTTGGGTGAATTTCTATGTAAGCATAGCTTGCTACAGTAGATAAAGCAGCCACATCTCACTTTAGGAGCTTTAAAAATAGAAAGGATGCACTAGATCAGGCATGTCAAACATGCAGCCCGTGGGCAGCATGCAGTCCTTTACAGGCGCCCTGTGGCCCGCAGAAAGTTTTTTACAGGGTGAGCATGTTTTCTGATACTGATAAGAAGGTAGCTTGGAAGTGTCACTACGAGAGGCTACTAAATGAGGAGAACAAGTGGGAAAAAGATAGTCTGCCCCAAATCGATCCAATAGAGGGACCAGCAGTGCAAGTTGAAGGTAGTATAATAAATAAGGCAATCAAAGATATGAAGACAGGCAAAGCAGCTGGGCCTTCAAAGATAGTTGCTGAAATGCTGAAAACATCTGGATCGGTGGGACACACTATGGTCTCCCGGATAGTAAACCAAGTCATACAGAATGGGGTCATACCAAATGACTGGCATAGCAGCATCATCATTAACTGCTACAAGGGTAAAGGAGATGCAAATATAGAGGCATTAAATTAATTGACGAGGTCATGAAGGTCACAGAAAAAGTTATAGCGCAACTGATCAGAGAGCGACTTGATTAGATGAAATGCAGTTCGGGTTTGTGTCAGGTAAAAGTACCACAGACGCTCTTTTCATTGTACGACAACTACAGGAGAAGTACCTAGCTAAAAGTAAACCCCTATACTTAGCTTTTGTTGCCTTGGAGAAAGTCTTTGACAGAGTCCCCCGCTCAATTATCTGGTGGGCTCTTATAAAACTAGGTGTTGATGAATGGCTCGTGAGAGCTATACAAGCCATGTATAAAGAAACAGTCAGCAAGGTTAGAATTAACAACGAATATAGTTAAGAATTTAGCATAAAAGTTGGTGTTCATCAGGGCTCTGTCCTTAGCCCCCTCCTATTTATTATTGCCCTTCAGGCTATAACAGAGGAGTTCAAGACCGGCTGCCCATTGGAACTTCTATACGCAGATGATCTAACGCTCATAGCTGAATCAATGGCTGAACTAGAGAAGAAATTCCAAACTTGGAAGCATGGCCTAGAATCAAAAGGCCTTAAAATTAACTTGTCTAAGACTAAAGTTCTAGTATGTAGGAAGGAAAATAGGGCACTGGTCCTCTCTGGGAAATGGCCATGCTCAGTGTGTAGGAAAGGAGTAGGCAGAAACTCCATTTTATGTCCCAAATGCAAAGTATGGGTGCATAAAAGATGTAGTAGGATCACAGGTAAACTAACTAAGAACATAGATTTTAGATGTGACCGGTGCTCAGGTGCAATAAGAATAGCAAGTGCCCACAGAATACTAGCTCCTTACATTGCCCAGATGGTTCTATAGAAATAGTGGACACCTTCCGTTACCTGGGTGACAAAATCAGCAGTGGTGGAGGGTGCTCTGAAAGTACAGTAGCTAAAGTCAGAACGGGATGGAAAAAGTTCAGAGAGCTTATACCACTATTGGGCGCTAAAGGTTTCTCCCTAAAAATGAAAGGCAGACTGTATGATGCCTGCACACAAAGAGCAATGTTACATGGCAGTGAGACCTGGGCATTGTGTACAGAGGATCTGCACAGACTGGAGAGGAACGAAGCTTGCATGCTCCATTGGATGTGTACTAGTAATATACGTGAACGGCAAAGCATACCCCACTACCCCCATCTACACCACCCCTTTCTCTGTAAAGTTATGTTGGTGCCACAACATCCAGTCCTAAATAAATGAGGTCGTGTAGGTGTCACGACAAAAAAACACACAGTCCACGCTGTAATGTGGCCGTGTAGGTAACACAGTAAAAACCTCCCAGTCCACACTGTAAACGTGGTTGTTGTTAGGAAGGGCATCCAGCCGTAGAAAACCCACCACACAGTCCTAGACGAGCAAGACAACCAATCTTGCCTCAAGTGGGGCAATTCCCATCTAAACCCATGTTAGCGTGAAAGATAGACATTAAATGATGATGATGATGAATATAAAATTAAAAAGAATAGTTGTAATGTGCACAATTAGTTGTCATGTGTGGCCCTTAAACAAATCATATGAGACCACCCATGTGGCCCTCGGGGAACCCTCAGTTTGACATGCCTGCACTAGATAATATAACCATAGAAACCCCTAAAATAGGATTGTCACAGATTGAATGCTTTTAATCATATATCTTCTCAATCAAAGTTTCATCATTTGGCCCTCAAGCAGTAGTGGCACCATCATAATACATGGCATATCTTTTGCATTTTAAATTTGGTTGAGTCGATTTTTCTCCTGGTCTAACAGCTGATTTCTTACACAGAAAATGACTGATAATCAGAGGGATAGAGAGAGGCAGGGGAGGGAAATTGACTCTTGTACTATACAAGTACTTTATTTGTTGACTCTTAAAGGATAGCAGGCAAAATTTATACTAGTGAGATTTAAACTCAGAATACAAAGCATCAGAACAAATACCACAAAGCACTCAATCCAACATGCTAATGATTCTATCTTTGGGAGTGGAGATGGACTAAACAACAATATATATGTCCATAATTTTGTATTACAGTATTTTGCAACCTACAATATTTACAAAGTATAGATTTTTCATTAGTCTAGAATAAAAAAAGCAAGAAACCTAAAGCAACAAAAATTCACAAAAATGTATTTTGAGGTATGTATGTAATTCTAGCTGTGAAAGCTAAACTTTGCTGTTTATCGTAGGAAGAGATTAACAAGACTATTTTTCCATAATTCTTTGTAATTGGAGATTTGGAGAGAAACTAATTTCTGAAAATAAATACATAAATACATTTTAAGAGTCTGTATCTTAATCCTAAGTATATATATCATTATTTAAGTCTTGATAACATAGAGATTGCCACAGGAATGATGTAAAGAAACAAATAGAATATCAGAAAATAGGCAGAGCTTCAGAGGCTAAATATATTGCAAAATGCCAAATGTGTACATACTTAATGATCCTACAAAATATCTAGGAATTAAGCATCATGAAAAGAAGATTCAAGGAGAATATCTGTTTGACAAATAGGTTGACTAAATGTCAGGAATTGATGATTTTAAATGTCTTTTAGAATGTATGTAGATGATTCAGAAATTCAGTTGAGAATCATTATCTCAGGTTCAGTACCACAGCATAGCTTCTTGAGCAAGTACTTTTATTTTTACTATAATTTTGTATCAACCAAAGATTTGTGAAGGAAATTGAGTAGCTGGAAAGCTATCATGTGGATTTTATATAGAATTCATAGATCCAGCCTTATCAAATATTGTGACACTGATATTGCTTTAGGATTATGTTAAAGGTACATGTATCTGTTGAATACTCTGTCATTTACATGTTAATTCAATGAGTCAGACACTCAGTTGATAGAAAACACGATTGCATATTGTTGAAACTAATAGAAGATTCATAATCACAGAATACTCATGGTCTCAGTAAAACTGTGATAAAAATATTGTTAACCAGTTCTAAAAAATCTATATATGTGATGATTCTCAACTATTATGAATGAAACAATCACAGTGATACCCATCACACTGAGAGGGTCAAAAGTGTAGTCAGTTAGAAGCAGTAGTTGCTAAACAGAAACCACAGAGAAGCAAGATACAGTAGGAAATAAACAAAAAGACAACAGCTTAAATGGAGATGGATTTTCTGTAATCTTATGATAAATAGAAATATAATCTTTCATCTGCTATAAATACAGCTACAGTTTTCCTCCACGTAGCATGATCCTATGTCAGACTGGCAATATCCTCAGATCCCACCAACAACTTAACAACTTGTGAATTTTCTCTTGATATTTTTCTGCTGTCATGTCTTACTCACACCATGTTACATGATCTACATATTGCATTTGCACTTGGGATTAATTTCTGGGTCTCTCAATGTATGACTCAGAAATCCGAGCTTGCAGGAGACAACCAAATGGCACATGGTCACAACATCTGATGTCCAGGATAACTCTCATTGATATTCTTCTCCATCTTCTTGATATAAACAGAGACAAGTTTTCTGTAAATTTCTGGCTTCATGATTTCTAGATTTACACTGCAGTATTGATACTAAATAAACTAATATGACGATGGTATTATTAGAATATGATTATCAAAAATTAATGTAACAAAAAATAATTTTTGATTTAAATTAAAAATAATTTAAATCATTTTAATTCAGACTGCAAAATATTCCATATTAGAAAAAAACAAATTGATTAGGGAGCTTCTACTCAGTGACCCAACATACTAGAAATAGCAGCCAAATCCCCATTAAAAAGACATGTTGGACAATGCAGTCACTGATTTACAAGCTGATGAAATGGTCATTGCTGAGATGCCTTTGATCATAGGTTTGATCATTGCTTACCACAACAGTATATAGGAATCAATTTGGCAGATGAGTTAGAGCATTAGACAGAATGCCTATTCCGACTTTTCATATTTTGATTTCAGATCCTGCTGAGGTCAGCTTCTCTTTTCATCCTTCTATGGTCAATAAAGTACAACTCTTAGGCAGTGAACCTATGAAATAGATCAAATTTTGGATTTGAGGCTTTGTGACATTTGCATTCTGTCATGACTCACTTGGATGGTAGACTTTATCCTCCATTCAGCTTATCACCAGACATTTGAGTATCTTCAGTGAAGTCTACTTTGTTGCAAGGATTCAGGCCATCCCCCCAGTTTGAAGATACCCTCCTCCCTTCCTTAAGTCTCAGAGGCCCAGAAACATGTTATGGGCACTGCCCTTCTGCTAGGCTAAGTGATAGAAACAAAATTTTAAAATGAAATAATTGTGATATTTAAAGAAATGTTATTTGTGTATGTATATCTACATTAATTTAAACCTTTTGTAACCAGATATCTAATGAAGAAACCCTGCTTATGGTATTTAGTTAATTTAAAAAATAATTAAAACTTATTATTAAGCTTGTGTAGGATTGTGGATTGGTAGAATTGGTAGAGTGTCAGATAACATGCCTTTTCATTATTTGTTCAGACTCTTTACATTTTGAGTTCAAAAGCTGCAGACATCTAATTTGTCTTTGATCCTTCTAGGGTCATTAAATCAAAGTACTGGTAAAGTACTGGGTCCCCTTCCCCCAAATTTTTGCCTTATGCCGATGCAAGAAAGAATTAATATCTGGTGTTTGCAACATAAATTAACAAAAGGTTTAAATTTAAATAGATTTTAAAACAATGTTTTGTATCATAAAAACAAGCTTGGTCTCATGCAGGTTAGTATTAAAAGGGTTAATTCCTTGGAATGAGTCTCTCAATACATTCTGTCAAATGAAATAGATATACCATGAAGTAAAATATATGAGTGATAATGAGAACTTCTATGTGATTGCTAGACCTGCTAAATCTAGCTGTAAAATCACTTCCAAACCATATCTTCCTGACTTACAAAAGGACATACTAGATAATGTACTCTGGGGTACACTAAGTTTGTAAAGAATGTTGGCAGGCTTGATTTAGGGGCGAAACAGCATAAGAAAAGATTTAAATATAGCAATGGCATTTTATTATATCCATGTGTATTTAGTTTAGAATAAGGCTACCATATCCCTGCACATCAAGTGAGGAAATTAAAAGAGTTGGCACCAGGAAGTGCATCTGGTCACAAACCTTGCCTCAAAACGAAGCCCATGATGAGTATAATTACATATGAACATGGTGTATAGGTTGGATTACAGTGTCTTGCTCATACATTCTATTTTGTCATGGTTTCTACAGCTGGATGCCCTTCCTAATGCCAACCACTTCCTGGTATGTATCTGGTTAATTTACTTATGGTACCACGCACGACCAATTGACGGTGTAGACTGGATACTTTTTTTCATCTCACCAACACTACCACTTTAGAGTGTGGGATGAGGGAATTTTATTGTAGCACATGCACAAAAAAAGAAGAAAGGAAAAAGGATGGTGGTATTTAGTTTTTACTTTTTACCAATCTTCAGATATCTATTTTACTTAATTTTTTGACTAAGGAAAACAACTGTTCAGGTTTTTCTATGAAAAATATAGTCTTCATTTTTAGATTGGAAATGGATTGGATGCTAATGCTGAAGGACAAAACTAGAAACTCTTTATTTGAAACATAATTCTATTTCTGATACATAAAAAATGATGAGGAATAATTTGGATGTATCTTATTACATTGATTATATATTTTCTTGATATTATGATTGTTCAAAAGAATTACATTGTAGTTAATTGGAAAATCAATTTCATTTCTACAACAAAGATTTTATAAATCTAGATGATCTGATTGGCAGCACTCTGATTTCTAAAAATTGTTCAGAAATCAGTAAATGCTAAGGGCAAAAAAGAAGAAACAAACATTTCATTTTAGACTGGTTTAAAAATATATAAAATAAGGAATATATTGCCATGAAATTATTATTGCATAGCTTATATTTCTTGATAATTCTAAAACATTTTTGTTGTGACCAAAGAAAGACAACATTTCTGCTATTATGGTAAAATGCTCTGAAAAGATGTAATGCATAAAATTAACAAAGCAAATAAGCAATAACAATGAAAATAAATCTGAAAGAAAAGAAAGGAGACATACACACTCCATCAATCACAAACTACAACAGGGAATTAGTGTTTCTCTATACAAATGTTTGAGGTTACCTAAAACATCCGTAGCAGTACTGCAGGTGATAGCAAAGCTGAGGTGATTGAACAGCCAAGCACACTTAACAATATTACTTCATAATGAGGTAGTATCAAAAGGAGCAACAAATCATATATAAAAGGCTTCATAAAACATTACATCCAATCCATGCCAGCATCAAAACACTGATTTAAACACTAGTGATGTGCATGATATTTATATTGAAATATATTCTTAGACATTTGTACATGAAAATTTATTTATTTAAACCTATTCCCCTTCTTCTTCAACTTCTTTTTCTTCATCTTCTTTTTCTTCTTCTTACTGAGAGGGTCATGGGGGAAGAGTCCTCAATCACTCCTTTCAGCATGTCCTGTCAGAAGCAACCATCTCCAACTGATCCGAGTGGATCCCCAAGGAGACCAGCCAAGCTCATAGATGTTATCCAACCATCTTGCTTGGGGTCTACTGTCGGTTGGTTTTACCTGTGAAATCTATCTAGTGATAATTTTATAAGACCCATAATATCGGGGCTGTGATCTATTCCTTTTTCTTCAAAATGTTCAGTCTTTCTGACAGTGCACTTATCTATTTTGAAGTATCTTAAAATTATATATATATATATATATCATCATCATCATCATCATCATCATCGTTTAACGTCCGTGTTCCACGCTTGCATGGGTTTGGACGGGGGTTTTCCCACTTGAGGCAAGAGTGATTGTCTTGCTCGCATAGGACTGTCTGGCGCGTTTTCTACAGCTGGATGCCCTTCCTAACACCAACCACATTTACAGTGTGGGGCTGGCAGGTTTTTACCGTGTTGCCTACACGGCCACATTACAGCGTGAACTGTGTGTTTTTTTGTCGTGACACCTACACGATCTCATTTGTTTCGGCCTGGATGTTGTGGCACCAACATAACTTTACATTGAAAGGGGCGGTGTGGATGGGGGGGGGGGGGGTGTATTTTGTTAGAGATGCCTACTGACTGTAGTAGGTTTTACTTTGTATTTAGGTAAGGCGGGTCTTCTCTATTACTGAGTACTGCCAAAGGTCTCGGTCCAGTGACATTGTCTTGGAGAGGTGTAAGTGTGTGAGGTCGGAATTTATCAGCTCATCCCAGGTTTTTCTGGGTCTGCCTACTCCGTAGCTACCGTCTATCTTTATTGCCCTGCACTTTGTTATACAGCTGTCGTCTTTCATGCGCATCACATGACCATACCAACGTAGCCTTCTCTCGAGTAAACAACATCTGATCCCTCTTATTTCTAATTTTTTCCTTAGTTCGCTTATGCTTTGCCGTTCACGTATGTTACTATTACACATCCAGCGGAGCATGCAAGCTTTGTTCCTCTCTAGTCTGCGTATATCCTCTGCACACAATGCCCAGGTCTCACTGCCATGCAACATTGCTGTTCGTATGCAGGCATCATACAACCTGCCTTTCATTTTTAGGGAGAACCCTTTAGTGGCTAATAGTGGTATAAGCTCTCTGAACTTTTTCCAACCAGTTCTGACTCTAGCTACTGTACTTTCAGAGCACCCTCCCCCACTGCTGATTTTGTCACCCAGGTAACGGAAGCTGTCCACTATTTCTATAGAACCCTCTGCGCAATTGAAAGAGCTAGTATTTCGTGGGCACTTGCTGCTACTTATTGCACCAGAGCACCGGCCACATGTAAAATCTATGTTCTTAGATATATATATATATATATAGGGAGTACGGACTGGATCAAATTCTGTCGATCAGTTGGTTATTGATTATGCAAAGCCCGCTGATGAAGCCACATGCACCGATTATGCATTGTTGCATAATAAATGCAGAATGTAGATAATAGATGCTGTACACTTTCTTGCTGCATTAAGTGTGGCCGAAACTCAAGTACAGGTATAGATTTATAGTACCCATTTACATGTGTTGTATTGAGGCAATTAACAATGTGTCTACTCTGGGATTTTTACATAACCTTACTTATTGAGTACACTGACATGCAACTGGTACAGGGAAACCTTATGCTAGTCCCGTCAACTTCTTATATATATATATATATATATACACACATACATATATATATATATATATATATACACATACATATATATATATATATATATATATATATATATATATATATATATATATATATATATACACACATATATATATATATATATATATATGTAAAAGGTAAACTGAAATAACAACACAATCTGTACACTTTATGGAAGGGATATATTAGGTTAACGCTTGATATAACAGGAAGAGGGTCTTAACGTTTCAGAGGCTAGTCTTTCTTCAGAAGAAAGAATGAGAAATAAGATAGATTGAGAGGACGGGCAGGTTGGAATTGGGAAAAATGTCTTTAGATAAAAATAACATGGTCATATCTCTTGCAAAACTGTTGGTGCTGGCGTTTTGTGTATGATTTATTTTTTAGAAAAGTGGATATATATATATATATATATATATATATATATCTTTGTGTTTGTGTGTATTAAATCTTTAATACTCAATATATCAACAATGAGCTAATATTGAATTTTGTACATTCTTTAAAATCCTTTTGTGTGTTTCTCTCCAGAAAATAACAGCTTTTAATTATAGCTTAGTCTTATCATTTTTATCAGCAATTTCTCCAAATATGTTTACACTGATGTGAACTAAATACTTTATATGATCAGTAATTATTACTAATGATATATGTGGTTTGAAATTTATGTACTTTTGGTTTTATGTTTATAACTGTCGCCCACCCCCACAAAAAATAGTTTTCCTTATATGTCTGATGATTAAAATGTCCAATAGATGAGTTGTTAGCTGTCAAAAGTTGGAAAAGATAAATAGCTGAATGTACTTTTGTAATGAGAGAAAAATGGCAATATATATTCTTTTATTGTTATTCTGTAATTAGAAAAAGACATGGTAATATTTTGATACTTTCAAGACAATACTTTTGTGTTTCAATTAATTTTGAAAATAATCAAGAATTTTGAAGGATTTATTAAATTAACTAACTTTTTCATTGTAAAGCTAGTGGTTGTTTTATAATTTAAAACTTCAAAATCATCATCACTATCGGCCCATTTATACCTATTTTCTTATGCTTTCATAGCATCCCTCTACGTTAACAAAGAAAAAGGTGTTGTTGTTTCATTAATGTGGTTGAACATCGTGAGATATGAACTTTCTGTCTCTACCCAAGTCTTCCTTGGTCTTTTTTCACTTGAACTTCTAGCAATTCTTTATACATACACATTATAATGGAAGGTTTTAGTTAACATGTAAACATTCAAAAACCAAGATAAAAAACGTATGATCTGAGGTTCTCTGAAGTAAATGAGCAATCAAAATGGGTAACAGTAAAATTGTTTTATCTGCTATCATTCTTTGCTGGCTTATCTTGACATAAATACTTTGATACCAACCCACTTGGGATGACCCCTAATTCTATGATACAAAACCTCACATTGTAAATTTTTCATATTTGAATTAAAACTTCACATCACAGTTTTATATTTAAATATTTTGTTTATCTATGTTTCAATTACCAGATTGATAATGAAAATATTAGTTATTATAGTAAATCACTGTCTCCCTTTCAAAATCATTTCAGACAGCCGTGTAATATAATTCATTAGAAAGAGGGCAAAACAAAGGTTAAAAATTATGGATGTATCACATGAGATTTGTTTATCATTTAGTTATCATGGGATATTTATTAAGTTTTATCATAAGCTATTACAGATATTTTTAGATCACTACCACACAAAATTAAATTGAGGTTAAGAAAATAATTATTTGTTTTTCTATTTAAAATAGATACATTGTTCTGTCTAGCAAATATGGCAGCACTGTCTTTCCCTCATCTCTATCTTGACCATACTCCTTATTTTTCTCCCACCCTCTACTCACTTACATCCCACTCATTATCTCTGAAATTAAGACCAACTACCAATACTCAAATTACTTTATTCGGACACCTACTTTACACCAAATATAGTTGAAGATACTTGCTATGGTTACACATTTGGATCACACATAGAACAACATAGATGTGAAGCAAAAATTTTAACCACACACACACACTCATGCATGTGTGTGTGTGTGTGTATATATCATCATCATCATCATCATTTCATTTTACGCTCACTTTTCTCTGCTTGCAAGGGTAGGATGGGAACTGATTCTGGCTTGATTTCTACAGCTGGATGCCCTTCCTAACACCAACCTCATTTACAGTGAGTGCTGGGTGGTTTTTTCCGTGGCACCTACACGTTCACTTTACAGTATGGGCTGGGTGCTTTTTTGGCGTGGCACCTCCACGACCACTTTGCAGTAGAATGATAGGGACCCCAGTCAGGATGTTTGTTTACAAACAAACCGAGCATTATAATAAATGTTCGGTAAATCCATACGTACATATATATATATGTGTGCATGTATGTATATATATACATACTACTGTACGTCTGTATACATATATGTATATACGTATACATACTTATATATATATATATATATATATTGCTTGTCTTTGTTTACAATGAAACTTCTGTTAATCTTAATATATTTGGATGGAACCAAAGAAAGATGAAATAGATTTTTCAGAAATTGACTGAATAACAGGAAAAATGAATCACAAACACGCTCACATTCCCTCACACAAACATTTACATACTCTCAGCACAAACGATATTAAAACTGACAGCAACACAATTACAATTTATACTTATGTTTCACTTTAACACCTTATATAAGATACTCACGTTTGTCTATATCACCAGATATACTTACGTTAAATCTTGTTCCTAACACTAAATATATTATAACCTATCTCATGTATAAGAATTATATATATTATATCTTATCTGTTGCCCTAGATATATACTTATGTTATAGCCACCAGATATACATTATCATGTCTGTAGCACCACATATAAGTATGTATGTACATATGTATTCATATTTATGCATGTGTTTATGTATGTATTTGTGTGTACTGTTAGATGACCAGGAGTGATAGACCCCTAGTTCTTGTTAGGACATCATTCTAGGAGAAGGAAAACTTTGATGTAAAACCTGCAACTTGATGGCAGCCAATGATATTGATCTATTCTTTTTGGCTACCTGTCACCATTGTTTTGAGAGTGGGATTGGTCTAGTGCAAGATCATTTTTTTTACTTAAAACACATCAAGTACAGGCATCACATGATCTAAACATCTTTTACATGAGTTGCATGAACATGTCTAGCCATAGCTGAAAAAAGCCAAATGCCTAAAAACGATGAACTCAAACACCTCGTTTATGTCAAACCATGTGTCACTGAAAGTCAAGGTTACTACTACATTAAATAATGTCCATTAGAGTAGTGTGGTGGATGGTTAAATGGTACTCTCCATTCCACTGAGGCTAATCACAGCTGATGACACGATCCTAGATGCTTACATAATGTTTACCTAATTTCTGCCCATGGTGGTTCCACTTGGACTGCCAGCAGATGGAGTCACAGAACCTAATGCATTGGTCTGATGGTGTAATTTTCTACCCACACGAAATCGTTTTTCTCAACTAATTAATGTATAAGAGTACGCTCTAATTTTTCTTGGGATCGTGTCTTAATAACACAGACTTAATTAAATTATTGGGTGAATGAGAAAATGAGTCAGTCCTATTCAATATCTTTGTTTAATTATTATTATTATATATATATATAAATTCATGTATATATATATATTCATGTATATATATATATATATATATATATATATGTATGTATATAAATATTCATATATATATATATATAAATTCATGTATATATATAGAGAGAGATAATTAGATACACATATATATACATGTATATATATATATATATATATATATATATATATATATATATATATATATATATATATATATGCTCCGCGCTGCTTTAAACGTGTCTTGGAGGGAACACCCAACAAATAAGGATCTCTATGGCAATATACCACCTATCAGCAGGTCAATACGTGGACAGAGACTCAGATTTACTGACCACTGTTGGCGCAGCAAGGAAGAAATAGCAGGTGATGTGTTGTTATGGAGTCCACCTCATGGAGCAAGAAACGCTCGTCGTCCCAAGAAGACATACGTCAAGCAACTTGAGGATGATACTGGATGCACTGTGGAAGAACTGGCAAATGCTATGAGAGACAGAGATGGATGGAGGAAACGTGTCGTAGAAAGCCGAGCAAGCTCGACCTGATGAGGATGATATATACATATGAACAGATATATATATATATGAACAGACATATATATATCATCATCATCATTATCCCCATTTTACGTCCATTCTTCCACGCTGGGTTTGATGGGTTGTCCTGTTGTGGGCAGTGTCCAGTCGGCTGAGCTTGTCTTGCTCATACGGGAACTGATTCTAGCTTGATTCTACAGCTGGATGCGAACTGATTCTAGCTTGATTCTACAGCTGGATGCTTTTCCTAACACCAACCTCATTTACTGTGAGTGCTGGGTGTGTTTTTTGCCGTGGCACCTCCACGACCACTTTGCAGTGGAATGATAGGTACCCCAGTCCTATCATCTCATTTCTATAGTTGAGTAAATTGGAGCAATGTGAAATAAAGTGCCTTACTCAAGGAAACAACACATCATCCGGTCCGAGAATTGAACTCACAACCTTTCGATTGCAAGATTGCAAGCCCAATACTCTAACCACTAAGACATGCGCCTCTGTTTATATATATATATATTAATGCGAAGAAATACCTATGATGGCCAGAAGATCACTGATGATGGATAGTCCTGGCTTCTAGCTCTATTTTTTTTATTCATATGTATCACATTCGCAACAACACAGCACGCCATTTTTCATTCATATACATATATATAATTATTAAAATAACAGATTAAAGATTAAGCAAAGAATCGCTGCTTTCACCCTTAACGGGATCTTCTGAAACTAAAAAAATCAATCTGTGAACGCAGAAGTAAATATTTCGAAAAATGTTGCAACCGAAGGAAGACACGAAGATGATACTTTGGTTCGTGGAGACGTTCCCTGGCAAAGAACAGAAAAAAACGAACATTACACATCATTATTTGGAACAGTGAGAACAATTACATGCAAAGACAAAACCACGTTCATGGTATAAATGAAGTCGTAGACTAATATTTTATTTAGGTGGTTCGTGGAGACCGAATGGTTCTCGGCTTCAGAGTTAAGAATAAGGTAAATAAATTACAGAGGTTATTGAAATCAACAATAATTAAATATATACATGCACGCATTCATATATGTACATACACATGCATACGCGAAAACACCCACCATGGGTATGCAAATACAAGCACGTACACAAAAACACGCGCGCACATACAGAACCCACGCAATGCCTGTACCCGCACACATACGAACGAATACACCAAATACACATAAAAATATATATAAAAAAATATATATATATATGTGTGTGTGTGCGTGTATATATATAATTATATAAACGTATATAAATATTCATGCATAAATACGTATATAACGCGCGCACACACATACCTACATGTAAATACACATATGTTCGCTAAACGTACCTCAATCAAAACACAAAGTATATATATATATATATAAAATGTTCATGAGACATTGATTTGACTAAAAATACTTCTTGAAGGCATTCAGTCTCTTATTGATATATATACATATAAGCATCTCCTATTTACAAGATTGTGTGGGCCTTTTGTGTGGGTATCTTTTCTGGGATTTAATCAATTAGTAATGTCGTGTTTCATCAGAGGTGAAAGGTGCATCCTGCCATTTGGTCTGATGCTGATTGATGAGGCAGTTACAACAACCAAGACACCACATATATATTTTCTTTTCTAATTTATGCTTCTTTACATTTTAATCATTAGATTGGCCAGGCTTGTAATACAAGCGGCCAAAATGGGGTTCCTCCGAAGGGTCTTCGGAGTACATTACTTGATAGTGTGTGTGGCTTGGAGATCATAGAGTCACTCCAGGTAGAGCTGCTGCTACTTCAAATTGAGAGATCATAGCTGCAATACTATAGGCATATGGTTAGAATGTCTCAGGAAAGAATCGCTGGACAAATTGTATGGGCAAAAAAAGAGGAAAACGATATATATATATATATACATATATATATATAATTGTTTATACTTATGGCACAAGGCCAGCAATTACTCAGTGCAATACTGGTACTTTATTTTATCGACCCCGTAAGGATGAAAGGCAAAGTTAACCTTGGCGGGATTTGAACTCAGAATGGCAAGGGCCATAACTCTATACGTCAAAGCATGGCATCTGACCCTCTACCGATACTGCCAATCCACCATAATGGATGGTAAAATGTACTCTGTATACTCTGATAAGTGGTTAGGAAGAGCATCTGCCCCTAGAAACCATGCCAACATTTTGAATACATAATTTAGTCCTTTGACATATCTAAGAGAACAATAACTCTAAATTCGAACTGGCCAGAACCATAAAAACGTGTCCAATAGAAAGTAGAAGTATGATGATCATGAGGATGATAAAGATGGAATATGTACATTTTTATGATTAATATGAAATATACTATGATATATATATTTCTCAGGATAATGTAAGCTATATTTAGGTAAATAGATAGCCTGTATAACATCTCACTATTCAAGGGTTAGTCTGCTTCATAATCCACAGACAGAATGGAGAGGATGTTGCCTTGGTGGGTGGAGAGGGAGACATGCTGGAACAGCCACTTCAACTTGCGTGGCTTGCTCTTGCAGGTAGCTAACTTCATGCCAAGAATGGCAGAAGACTCAATTGACACAGGCTCGACCATAATTCCAAATATACAATGCATTTTATCTTTAGCATGAGATATATAATATTTTTTCTACATTATATGTAACATTACATATACTTTTTTACCATTACGGCTTCTGTTATTTTCTTTTAGAATTATTTGTGGGGTTTTTTTCTAGAAACTTTTTCAGTTATGTACAGTATGTGTAAATATATTACAGCACTCTGATGAACTCTTTTGTCATCTTATAGCAAAAGTTTGTTTATTAATTTTTTCAAAGTGGCTAATGTTTCATGTTTGGTTTATTTCTCATTTGTTTAAGTGTTTTTATTATTTCTATTTGAATATTATTCATTTTTTGTCTATTTTGTCTACTAATTCATGTATGTATTCATTATCAATAAGATAACCTTGTATATGTAACATCCTTGGTGTATAGTGCACTATTACAGTATTTTAACTGTATGAAGATTTGGTAGTTTTACTTGAATAAGTCGATATCTTGTGTATATATATAGGCATTTACATTGTGGATATGGACAATGGGCCAAATACACATACATACACAGACATGAATACATCATCAGCATTATCGTTTTATATCTGTTTATATACAGAATAGAAGTAACTGCGCAAATAAGTGGTCGTGGAGCAGTCGTGACAAAAAAAGTACCCAGCCCACACTGTAAAGTGGTCGTGTAGGCGCCACGGTAAAAAAGCACCCTCTACTCACTGTAAATGAGGTTGGTGTTAAGAAGGGCATCTAGCTGTAGAAATCAAGCCAAATCCCATATGAGCAAGACAAGGTCACCCAACCTGCCATTGCCCACAACAGGACAATCCATCTAACCCATGCTAGTGTGGAAGAATGGACGTAAAATAGTGATGATGATGATGACATGTAAACATGAAAAATGTGTGTATTTCCTTGTAAATTGAAAAACTGATAAATACTTTGAATCAATTTTCATATCTCGTTGTTTTCCTCATCAGCAGGTATGTATACAATTTAAGCAACCACAAGAAGATACATAGCTGAGGAGCTTAGATTTCCCATCACTTATAGTAGTATCCTGAAATGTATGTACTAATTGGCATATTATTATTGTTTATGCTGGTTGTTAATTAAGATATAAAGTTGTGAACTAAACAGCCAAAATACATGACGATTATATCTGTATATATAGAATAGTGGTAACTTAGACTGCATTTGTATATAGATTTAGACATTTTTATTATATAGACATATGAGTTTATTTCTTGAACGCAACGCAAGCTCTTCTCCCATGAAACAACCTGAGAATTTTGTGATAATAATAATAATAGAGTAAAGTTCCTTTGAGAGAGTCACATACAATTCTATATGCTTTATTAATCTACATGTGAAAACAAAAACTGACAAATTGTATTTTCACTTGAATTTCAATAGAAATAAGATGGAATTACACAAATTACTGGAATGTGTACATCTCCCATGGTGATAAATCATTAAATCAGTAGAAATATTTTTTAATAATATACTTGCAATGCATTTAGCAGAGACCACATTATGTATATTGGGGCCTTTAGCACAAACAAGTGAAATGAAAAGAAATAAGACAAAGAAACACAGAGAAACATTAACATGGTCTGTCCATGAAAAGTATTACATTAATTTTCCAGAACATTCAATTTGGAATATGTATTCTTCACAAATGTGAAGGAGACAATACAATTTTGAAATGCTGAGTCTTATTTTTTAAGGAAAACACTCTGAATACTGATTATTATTCTAAGTTTGGATTTAAAATCTACAAATGTCCTCCAGAACATATCACAATTATTCAAGTGAAACCTTTTTAGTGTGATAAAGTAACTTAATTTTACAGATCTTTCTAATCAATTTTAGAAGGACTTAAAATGCAACTTAAGTGTTTGTAACAGCAAAAATATTTTTTATACTTTTGAACAATTGTAAAAACCTGTATAATATAGCTAAGTCTAAATACTACAAATTCTTATCTGATATTATTACCAGCTTTGACTTTCATCCTTTCGGGGTCGATAAAATAAAGTACCAGTAATGTACTGGGTAATTGCTGGCCTTGTGCCAAAAGTAGAAACAATTATTACCAACGACTATATAACATGAACAGTTTTTAATTATACATGACATAAAAGCAGAAGTAATAATGATCGTTGACATTAGAAATATTGTTGAGACCCTGGCTTTGTAAAACTCATTTATCACCTTTTGAAGGTTACAATCCTAATTTCGTGAAAAAAAACCTTCAACAAAACTCATTAACCCTACAAAAATTCAAACAATTTTTAGATAAGATAAAAAAAAATTAAGCTTTCATCCCCTTTATCCCTTTGGGAAAATACTAATTCTACAATCAATTGGTTTTATTCAATACCTAATAGTCAATACCAAAGATTTTCACAGTTTGACATTTGTGATTATTACTCTTTGATTACCAAACCAATTTTAATGGATGTTTACAATTTTGCTAAGAATTTTATATTAATTAGTACATCAGAAATAAACATAATTTTACACACAAGAAAATCTAATCTGAAATCTAGTCTTAATTTTTTAAAAATGTCTATAATGTTTTTTTCAATGTTAGTATGGGAGCTAATGATTTGGTGAAAAATCATGATATTGTAGGATTATAAATCCTAAGTTTATTATATGCTAAGTTTTCCTCTATTCTCAGTGGTTTCTACAGAAATGAAGGTTTATCATTTTTTTAATTCTTTTTATTGTGAAATAACTGAAATGAATTTCATAACCTCTAATGTCAAAAGGCCAAGAGTATTCTTAGCTCTATCATGGGTATGAAAACAACCTTTGTTTTAGTGCCACAATAAAATGAACCCATCAAAAGTGTCTCATTTTCACTATTACTATTTCTCATTGCACTTATGCCTATAACACTGACACTTAGAACAGTTAAAAGGGGTTACCAATGTGGAAAGAAGGAACTATTCATAAACCATCTTCTGTTTGTGGATGACACAAAACTGTTTGAGAAGTTTAAAAACTAGATGGATTCATTGGGTAAAACAGTCCAGATACAGAGCAGTGACATCGGTATGGAATTTGAGATTTCCAAATGCTCTGTGCTTAATATGAAAAGAGTGAAAAGCTCTTAAAATGTAGCCTCCCTCCCCACTCTTAACATTACTTTCCCCAGCCTAGCAGTAGACACAATGTGTGCTCTAGTGTTGTAAATGGGGCAGTGCTGGTGCCACAACAAAATATGCCTAGCACACTCTGTATAAGTCTATTGCTGGTACTATGATAATACACATTCAATCCACTCTGGAAATTTGTAGTTTTGATCCATTCTCTAAGCTTCTACTACTGTTGTCATGATAAAATGTTGATAGTACATGGTGTAATGTAGTTGTTAATAGGTTGAATATATGAGCAACATGCTATCATAAGGCTGATCAGACCTCAGACTATGTTGACCCATCTAAAGAATGAAAGCTTGTAATATAGACATTAAACAGTGATGATATATATGTGTTTATATATATATATGTACGCATGTGTGTGTGTGTGGTGTGCAGTGTTATAAACTAAATAAGCTATAGCTTAGGGCCACTCACTCAGGTTTTAATTTTTTTACCTGGACATTTCTAAAGAAGGGCCTTAAATTTCATTTACCTTAGGTAAATGTATGTATGTGTGTGTGATAGAATAGAAGTAACCATAGTGTAGATAAATTTACACGTTTTTAGCAAACAAATGTAAGTATGCAAAATATTTGATCATCATCATCATTTTACGTCCGCTTTTCCCTGCTTGCAAGGGTGGGACGGGAACTGATTCTGGCTCGATTTCTACGGCTGGATGCCCTTCCTAACACCAACCTCATTTACAGTGAGTGCTGGGTGCTTTTTTGCCATGGCACCTCCATGACCACTTTGCAGTGGAATGATATGGACCCCAGTCCCTATCATCTCATTTCTACAGCTGAGTAAACTGGAGCAATGTGAAATAAAGTGTCTTGCTCAAGGAAACAACACATTACCCGGTCTGAGAATTGAACTCACAACCTTTCGATTGCAAGGCCAATGCTGTAACCACTAAGCCATGTGCCTTCTTTTAATTTACAGAAATATAAGTATATTTGACATGTTTACATGTCATATATATCCATATAAAACATGGAGAATGAGATATCAATTTAACATGTTGTCATTTATCATCATTTTTATGTCCATTTCTCCATGATTGCATGGGTTGGACATGTCCATTTCAGCATGGTATCTCTCCATTCCTCATGATCCTTTGCCATCTCCTCTGTGAGTCTGTGAGCCTCAGAGATTTGAGATCAGCTCTCACTATTTCTGCCTGGATCTTCCTTCCACTGGGATTTCATGGCACCTCTTCACCCAATAATTATCGTCCATGTACATGACATGTCCATATCAATACAGTCTTCTCTTTTGCATACCACTTTGGATTCCTCTTAAATCTAGTTTCACCCTCAGTCCATCCAACTTCTGCCTTTCTCTCACATTTACATTGCACATCCAATGAAGCATGCTTGGTTCATTTCTCTCAGCTTACTCATCTTCTGCAATCATGCCACACAGCATCACACAATATATATATATTTGTAGGTAATCAACGCCATAGGAATTATATTCATTATGGCCCCGACTGCTCACATTACATGGTCAATGAGACAAGATTTGAACGTGAGGCCATGTATATATATATAGATATATTTTTTTCACGTATGTATATTTGCTATTAAAAGCTTAGCTGTAGAACAAAGAATCCCAGTAATAAATATGTGTTGCTTTTTTTACTTGTGGAAAATCAGAAACAATTTATGATTGGCATTCAATAAACCAATGGCACTTTGATGAGAAGATAAACTGTCATTTATTCTTATCTTTAAAGAAATTTTTGCATTGAAATTCTGAAAAATTATTCTCAGAAGATTAAATGGTCTTACTTTGTTTTGGTTTCTCCTGGCATATGTTTTCATTCTAATATACAATCTTCAGAATTTAAAGAAAACATTTAAAACACAAAATGAATGTTATTGTGTTTAAATCACATTCTCATTAAATTAATCCTTATGTATTTTTTTGTTTTTGTTTTTCTTTTGAAATGATATGGAAACTCTTGACAGTTTTTTTTTTTTATACATATTTGGAGAAGGTAAACCAAATTGTAACAGTAATTTAGATGCAAAATTTATCAATAGTACTTAGAAATAGATTATTCTCTTTTTGTGTTTCATTAGCTTTGATATGATACAGCTTATGACTTTGCTTGGGGTTTGCAGAGATTTAAATATAGCTTTATTATAGCCACATGCCAATCCATATTTATTAGCCATACTAAATGTTGTGAGGTGTATTGGTTATATAGATTGTAAATAAATATTACTGCTTACTTTAAACAGTGTTGATATTATGAACTGACATAGAGACAGGCACACATACACTATATCACTATATCCCGCTCTTGCAACTGCTGGACTTTCAAAACAGGGAAGAATATATAGTTTTCTCAGCTGTGTAAATGAGGTGATTAATCTCATTTGTATATATAGTGGAGGCACATGGCTTAGTGGTTAGAGCATTGGCCTTGCAATCGAAAGGTTGTGAGTTCAATTCTCAGACAGGGTGATGTGTTGTTTCCTTGAGCAAGACACTTTATTTCATGTTGCTCCAGTTTACTCAGCTGTAGAAATGAAATTATAGGGACTGGGATCCCTATCATTCCACTGTAAAGTGGTCATGGAGGTGCCATGGCAAAAAAGCACCCAGCACTCACTGTAAATGAGGTTGGTGTTAGGAAGGGCATCCAGCTGTAGAAATCAAGCCAGAATCAGTTCCCATCCCACCCTTGCAAGCAGAGAAAAGTGGACGTAAAATGAAATGATGATGATGATGATATGAAGCTGTATATGTTGGTTCAACTTAGAATAGAATAGAATTAGAATTTAGCTGTATACAGATATGTATTGGAATTTCACATTTCTAAATAAATACAATATATTTAGAAATAAACATTTAGAAAGCTGTAGCTATGCCAAAACACCAGCAGCTAACGCCACCTCAAACAACTCATTTACACAGACGAGAAAATTATATATTCTCACCTGTTTTCAAAGTCCAGCAGTTGCAAGAGTGGGAGGGATTATCCTGATGAGAACCAGTTCAGTTCGAAATATTGGTTGCTCCGAGATGGTAGAATGAACTAGTCTCTAAAGTACTACACATTGTGATTGAACCTGATTACTAGATGTGATCAAACTTTTAATCCCATAGCCATACCTAAAAACAGGAAATACAGTTGTATTGAGCATTAAAGTTCTTTTTTCATGTTTGTCAAATGGTGAGAAGATGAAAACCAGTGCTCATAATCCTTTCAAAAATTAGCAGGAGTATTGGCAGAAAACACATCCACACATACACATATATTCATCATCATCATCATACGTCTGCTTTTCCCTGCTTGCAAGGGTGGGACATATATTATATATATATCTGTATGTGGTTGACGACAGTGTTTTTGTCTGATGACTCTGAGATAAACAGGTGACACTCCAGAGTAACAAGACTCACATTTTAGCCTTAATAATAATGAATACACACACACATACACACATACACACACACGTGTGTGTCTGTGTGAGTCCTGGGATCAATCAGCGTAACCAGTTACATTAGTAGAGTGTAAACATTAAGTTTAATATAGAAATGGTTTCTACAGGACTAGAACTGTTTCAATCATTATGTATATTGGGCTTCCTCCAGAGCATCTCACCTGAGGAAGGAGCCCCATAAAGTAGAGTAGCTGATGCAGTGAGTGTTACTGGCTGTTCTCCACAATAATGCCTTTACCATTTTATCTGCTGGGTGCAGCTGAGGCATACTACTTAGACTGGGGTGTAAAGTTTACCAATCACTTTCTGATACTTTCACTGTATATTTTTTCTCTTTTTTTTTATTATTATATGTAAAAATTATATAAGCCAGTTGCTGAGGCTTCATCTGAAAGAAAACTGAAATCAACTGAATAGAAGAAAATACCTGATCCTAAAGAGAATTGTTAGTCTTTGTAAGGCTGTTTAGTTTCAAGAAAATTATATATGCAATGTTGGTATTGGAGATCATCAAGTATTGTGGGTTCTATTATTTGTTGAGGTGGAGGATTCTAGTTGTGTTGTACATGATTAAAGAAGGCAAGCTTCCAATCTGCTTCTTTCATATGTGTAGTTATTGTATCTTGAAGTTGTTATGACTCCATTGAAAGAGGCTTTTCAGCTGTTTTTAAACCTGGAGAGATGGGCTCAGCCACGTTTAAAAAATTCTCAATATATCTCGTATGTTACTATGGTGCCTTTACAACTCGACCAAGAGTTTCGGGTACTTGTATATATCTGCTCTGAAGTGTGTATTATTGTTCTTTAACTCCAGGTCAACCTTAATTCAGAATACCTATTAGCAAAGGCATTCCAGGTGTAAATAACCCATTATTTTCAAGATATATATAGCTACTTCTTTAAAGAATACAGGGTTGATTTGAGGGACAGTTGGCTATTATTTTTAGCCTAATATGTGACTAAGTAAAAGTTGCATACTTGGCTTGCAGGAGTGTGAGTTGTAAAAATGGAATTAATAGTAAAGCAAACTTCTTAGCCATTAGGCTATGCCTGCATGTATGGTATCCCAATATCCTATGATACACACAATGCATACACACAATACAATAAACACAATGCAGTAGAGATCTAGGAGAATGGTATTATCACTAGCTAGTACATGCCATTTCCAAATTAAATGCAACAGCATGATGCTAACTTTATAATATAATCCAAGTGACAAAAATGAAGTTATACAGACTCTTAGGCAGCATCATCAAGATTGCATTTGAACTAATAATGACCAAATCATTATATTGTGAACATAGTAAATTGTATCAGAGTGAATATTGCCAAGTCCTAAATGTCATTATTTGTAGTAGTTGTTTAGCTCTGAATTAACTGTAATCAAGCAAACATATGGTTAAAAACATCTCAACCCTCATCATTTCTTTCTTTCATTTTTTTTTGTTTTCTATTTGTTGAGACATAGAGAATCTAGTTCTATATTATCCACTGTGTACTATTTATCTTTAAGATGGTAGTGTGTGATATGATGGAGATTTAGTTGATATTACAAGCAAGTTGACCAATCATATAGTCTTCCATGTTGACTGATTAGGTTTGACTATCTCTATTATAGTACAATAGCATTAAGACATGTTTAAGTGGGATAACAATCAATAATTGTCAAAAACATTTTTATGATTAATTCTTTAATTCTTCAAAGGCTATCAATTTCTATTGAATACACAGCAGTAAGATATATATATATATTCCACTTTAGACAACCTAAAAACTAAATTTAAAGATATAATGATTTAGAAGCTTTTACAACTTTGAAAATTCTTTCCTATTATATGATTGATTGCCATTGATCATAACAGATTGCTGTTTTGTTTTAATATATCAAAATTAAGAATATGAACTCTCAACATTTATATGGCATACTAGCATAGAGAATTCAATTGTTCAAGCAAAAGATTTATGTTTCATATTTATAATAATTACTGTAAGAAAATTAATGGCTGACATTCTTCAACATAAGGTCTTATGTTCTTAGTGTATGATTTGTTAAAACTGAATAAATAAATTGCTGTCATTTATGACTGCACTGCCATAAAAGATCAACAAATGTTTCACTGGTGGTTATCATTAACTTAGAAGAAAGCATTAAAAAATTATTTATATTTTACTTATTTCATTACATGTAACAATATACGTTTCCAGTTTCAATTTATTTATTTATTCATTTAAGTTTAGTCAAACTGTTAAGTTGGCACTATATTTATAATTCCATCTCAAAATAAATCTGTATGAAAAAAAAAAAAAAAAAAAAAATATATATATATATATATATAAGGCTGTTTACCAATGAGTAGAACATGCAGCTTGGATTGGTAAACGATGATACAACAAATTAATTAAAGCACTCAACGTTATGCAAATCATCCATCATGATGTGATATCTAGTAGCTGGTGCAGGAATGGAGTAAAGTATACATTAAAATAACAACAGAAGGTCGAACTGGACAATTTACTAAGGAATTTTAATTCTGCAAGAACTTTTATCGATATAACACAATATTAGCAGGCCATCCTCAAATCAAATGATAATGCTGGGTCATTGTAATATGTATAGTGCTTTTGCGGAATTAAAATTCTAAAGTAAATTTTCCAGTCCAGCCTTTTGTTGTTTTAATGTGTGTGTATAAATATATATATATATATATATATATATATATATATATATATATATATATATTTATATATATATATATATACTACAAATATTTAGATGCATACAATTAATATTTAGATTAGAAAAAAACATGTAGTTCTTCAGGTGAGATGCCGTATTTGAAAAATACAGTCATCATGCGGAATAGCAAGTAACAAAGAAAACAAAAAGTCAAAGTGAGAAAGAAAGGAGGTAATTACTGGTTCTACATTAGTTTCATATTTCCCTTCAGAAAACCATTTGAAAAATATACACAAATTATATGCTTGTAGACCTGGACATATATATATATATAAGAACATGTACCGCCCCCTATACATATATATATATATCTTCTTCGTTGCCCACTTATTCCTAAGAGGGCCATGGGAGCAGAGACCTCAAACACTCCTTCCAGGAGGTCCTATCAGAAGCAACAATTTCTAACTGAGCCAGCAAAGCTCATGGATGTTATCCAACCGTATTGCTCGGTGTCTACCCTGGGTCTCCTCTCGGTTGGTTTTGCCCATAAAATCTGTCCAGCGATTCTTTCCTGAGATATTCTAACCACATAGTATTGGAGCTGTGATCTCTCAATTCGGAGAAGTAGTGGCTTGACCTGGAGTGACTCCCTGATCTCTGAGCTATGCACTCTATTGAGTAACATTACCCCAAAGACCCTTCGGAGT
Source organism: Eledone cirrhosa (assembly GCA_964016885.1). Lineage (NCBI taxonomy): Eukaryota > Metazoa > Mollusca > Cephalopoda > Octopoda > Eledonidae > Eledone > Eledone cirrhosa. Next base: position 117,030,763 of record OZ024742.1, read on the forward strand.
AACCCCATTTTGGTCACTTGTATTTGTGATCATATTCTTTCAGTCATTACCAAAGATTCATGACCATAGGTAAGGGCCAGCATGTATACCGAATTGAAGATAGTATGTTTGACATTTACACCTACCTCCCTTCTTCTGATTACTGAATTCTGAAGCTGGTGCATTACCACACCAGCTCCTGCAATTTTTTAGCTTAATTCAGCCTCCTGTCTTCCATCATTCGTAAACACAACCCTGAGATATGTGAACTACTCCACCTGCTTTCGTGAAACTCCATTCACATGTAGAGCGCACCGTGCAGGCTTCCTTGAGAGGACCAGTGTTTCTGTTTTTGCAGCACTGATTTTCATTCCAACCATACAGCACTTGGCATGAAACCTATCAAATGCAAGATGGAGATCGCCTTCTGTCGAATTAACACCCTGTCATCTGCAAATACTAGCCAACTGATTTTACTTTGTCAGTCGTGATACTACTTCCAGCCTGGTTGTGCATGTTAATCCTCTTCATGAAAATAATGAATAGGAGAGGTGACAGTATGCACCCTTGCCAGAGTCCAACTCCCATATTGAGTGGCTTTGATTTAGCACCATTTATCTGAACAAAATTACTTGCGCATTCATAGAGAGACATCAGAGCAACAAGAAGCTGACCATTGACCCCATACTCCTGCAAAACCATCCACAGCAGATCACGAGGAATGTGATCATATGCCTTTTTGAGGTCTATAAAACAAGAATATACCTCTTTGCAATGCTCCCATTATTTTTCGAAGCCCTGCTGCAGTGTGAATATTTGGTCGGTTGCGCTGCGTCCAGAGCAAAAACTACACTGTTCATTAGCTAGCTTGGAATCAACAATATATATGTATATATATCAATATATGAACAACACAAATATATACATTCACATGCAGATACTGGGCTTTATATGGGTAGAAGCTAATATTGAGTATAAACTCATGCTAGCGTGGAAGATAGACGTTAAACGATGATGATGATGAGGAAAACAAAGTTGTGAGATAAATATGTGAAAGCTTTATAGTTAATGCTTAATCATGCATGCATTCACAGAAACAATTATTTTCCAAACGTGTGTGGTTTTGTGTTCAAGAAATAGATGTGCAGTGAGGATAAGACCATATTCAGTCAATGACTAATATTATTCTAAGTATAACAATGACTAACATTATTCTAAGTATCGGTAGAGGGTCAGTTGCCATGCTTTGATGCATAGAGTTACGGCCCTTGCCATTCTGAGTTCAAATCCCGCCGAGGTTAACTTTGCCTTTCATCCTTACGGGGTCGATAAAATAAAGTACCAGTAATGTACTAGGTAATTGCTGGCCTTGTGCCAATAGCAGAAACAATTATTCTAAGTATAACAGGTAATAAGGGAGACAACTCTGAACATGTTTCAGGTTTATTAAAATTCCGCAGCTAAACATAGATGTCTCTGTACATGCTGAAGTTAATGATTGGAGAATCACTAAATAAATGTCTAATATAATGCTAATACAATTAAAACGTGTTCTACTTATCACACAAATATAGCTGCTTAGCGTTTTAATACACATTGCATTAAAAATGTTAACAGTAACTTATATTAGTTTAGGTTTTAATCCTGTAAAAACATGACTAAATACTCAATGAGATTTGTAATCTAAAGAATTGGATTGTCTTAGTAATTCCTCAAACCAAGAAACTTATCAGTTTTGCCAGAATTTAAATAGGTTAAGAATTTAATATGGATTCAATGCATTAGTTCTTCTTTGATTCCATATATTTGACGTTGTCAACATTTGAATTATCTCCTCCTACAACACTTTGTTTTACCTGGTTTCATTCAATCCCCACAATTTCTTTCTTTTTCTCACTTTCTGGGATTCCTTGATGTTTTTCTTCTCTGAAAAGTCTGAATCTAATGATTTAATACTGTAAACATACATATTATACCAAGAAATAATATTCATGACAGCTACCTGAAACTAAAGTCATGACATGACAATTTTAGGCAACTTATAGTTTTGGATTCTGGAAAGATCTAAAGAGTACCATGAAAATTGAAAATGTGGTAATCTCAAATGCAGGAAATATCTGTAACAACAGTTGATCATTATACATAATAGCTTAGGAAATTCAATAAAATACCCTTGGAGATGAAACAAATGCATTCAGCAACAGCTACTGACCACGTTTTTGCCATCTCTAGGGGTATTTTACTCAATTTTCTAAGCTATTATTTATAGCAATTAACTTTTGCTACAGTCATTTCCTGCATTTGCAATTCCCACATTTTCAAATTTCAAATCAACCAGCATTTTGATCATTTATAAGACTATAAGTTAATCACTTTGATACCAACCCACTTGAATATCTTTCTTCCCCTTCAATACAAAGCTGTTTGTTTTAAGGTGATTATAATTTATCTAAAATTCTTCCATCATACATCAAAACATGTTAATGTATGCTACAAAGATGTATGCTACTAATGATAAGAAATTTAGCTATGTTACTAAAGTTTTATAAGTTCTTGCTTATTTCAATTTTATTTGAAAATCATAATTAGTGTCTTTCATTAGTATTATAGTAATGTAAGGATGAAATAAATTACATGGTTTTGTGATTAAGAAAATTGGTTTGGTGTTTCTTGTTATTTTGTTGCCAGTTCAGGTTCACCAATAGCTTGTGAGTGGAATTTACTAAGTGGAAACCAGAACCACATGTGTGTGTGTCTCTCTCTCTCTCTCTCTATATATATATATATATATATACATATATATATATATATATATATATATATATATATATATATATATATATATATATATATATATATATATATAAGGAAAAAAGATGAAATCGAAAATGCAACTGGAGCCTTTTTAAGAATATTTATTTGTTTCCTTTACCGGTTTCACAGTTCTTATGCCTTTCAAAAGTAGAATTGATATGGAAGGTTTGTGGTTTTTCTCACATCAGATGCAAGAAAAACCACAAACCCTCCATCTCAATTCTACTTTTAAAAAGGCATAAGAACTGTGAAACCGGTAAAGGAAACAGATAAATATTCTTAAAAAGACTCCAGTTGCATTTTCGATTTCATCTTTTTTCCTTATACTTTCACTCGTGTAGGACATCTCATTTTTTTTCATTTAAAAAAACCCCTCATTTTCTGATATATATATATATATAAATATATTGTTTGTGAAGAAGACGGCCTGATTGAACCCATATATGAGGTCTGATAGTATACAGTTATATAACTGCTATATATAAGAGAATATATCAATATGATCAGCCCTCTGAAGAGGGCTAGACAAGGATAATATATATATATATATATATAACAAAGGAATTGTGGTAAGGAACCAGATAGACCATAACGCACCAGAGTACTCAATACTTAGGGTAGTAGAGTGGGAAATAGGAAAAAGTATGACCCCGACAGCAGAGCTCAAGCCATTTCGACGGCTATTTCTGGACTAAATTAGAACTTTTAGCCTGGTGAATAAACAGCCAAACTTGTCAAGGGGGTACTTCCTTATATGGGAAGATTGTAGTTGTCAAGAGGATTGGTTAAAATTTGTTGTAAACACAAATAAGTCTATCATGGCATTTGGTGGGAGGTAGGGGTGGCTGAACCTGCCTGTAGAACAATAGGGTGTGAGTGGAGCGGTCAAGCATTGAAAGTGATATGTATACAGAGCAGATTCTAAGGATAGTGTATGAAGTGGAGGAGGGAGGTTATAGAATAGGTAAATCGAATGAGAGTAGGAGACAATAAAAGATAATAGAAAAAATATATATATATAGTGAGAAATGAGTAAAAAAATCACAATGCTATCTTACAATTACAGGTTAATAAGTTGAGAATAGAAAAAACTTGTAGAAATTGAGCAGTACCATAACTGATACAAAATTAAAGGGTTTTAACACGTCTGCTATAAGTAGAATCTGCTGTATACATATCACTTTCAATGCTTAACCGCTCCACTCACACCCCTATTATTCTACAGGCAAGTTCAGCCACCCCTACCTCCCACCAAATGCCACGATAGGTTATTTGTGTTTACAACAAATTTTAACCAATCATCTTGACAACTACAATCTTCCCATATAAGGAAGTACCCCCTTGACAAGTTCGACTATTTATTCATCAGGCTAAAATTCTAATTTAGTCCAGAAATAGCCGTCCGACCGGCTTGAGCTCTGCCGTCGGGGTCATACTTTTTCCGATATATATATATAGACAGCAAATTGGCAGAGTCTGTCAGAATGCTTTCTGGTATTCATTCCAGTTCTCTGAGTTCAAATCCTGGCAAAGTCAACTTTAAAAAAGTACCAGTCTAGTACTGGGTTGTCGATTCTACCTCTCTCCGGAAAAAAATCTGCTATACTCAGGCCTGGAGAGGGATGGGCTCCACCAGGCTTAAAATGTCAATACAGCACCCCTACAACTCTATCAAAGAGTTAAGGGACTATATATACATACACATATAAATACACGCACGCGCACACACACACACACACACACACACATGTATATATAGTTGAAGGTTAGGAAAAAAAGAGAGTACAATCCCACAGTATTATTAGTTTCATGCTTGTGGGAAAAGAAAAAGTATGTCTCAACATATTGAACGTTAGTCCTTCGTCAAGAAAAAGTAAAGTTAAGAGAAAGAAAGGGTTTTAAAAGAAAGTAAAAAAGAAAAAAACGGGAATGGAAGAGTTATCAGTAGATGTATGTGGGGATGTATATTGTTCTGTCTATATGCAGGTGTGTGTGTGCAGTAGTAGTGCAGATCATCAGGGTTAATCAGTGGTACTGCTAAGGGTGTACTGATAAGGTGTCTCTTTTATGCAAGTATTGATCTAGTTTTTGTAAACATGAATGCATCAAGTGTGTATGCCTGTCAAATTGTGTCTCAGTTGTAACACATAGATGTGTAAGGTGTGGGAGATGTCATTAGGCATGTTTTATGTGTTTACATTGTGGTACGTGTGTATGTTTGTTTTCTAAGCAATTGTTATTTAATACAATCAGTATCTAAATTATTATTAGGCATAATAGAATTTTTTCCATTTTCAGATTCCTTTATGTTTTTCAGCACAAGCTATCATATTGAAGTGTCCCCGTGTTTTCTGTTGGCAAGTTAGAAAGCATATGATCAAAATATTCTTGATCAGAAAATGACCTCCATTCTTACCCACATTAACACCTCATCACGCATTGCAAACATGCTTTCTTAAGAACACTCTACATTGAAATTCTTGCAGTTTTTCTTGTTTTACAAGTGAGAAAAGCAAGTGATCTATTTACTTTTCTTTTCTCATTCTATCTCTTTTTTATCATAGTAATTTAAAACATCGTGTATATTAAAATCCCATCTATTTTATAATAATAATCTCCTTATAATATATAATCAGCAATTTCTCTGTCTGTCTGTCCGACAGTGGAAACACGTGCGCGCGTGGTTGCTATCTCTCTCTCTCTCTCCAGCTATCCCTCTCTTTTAGTCTGTCTGTTTCTCTCACTCTCACTCTTTCTCTTTGTAACACACTAACATTCCTCCCCTCTATCGCTGTGACGAATGGGGAGATGGAGGAGGAGGAGGAGAGAGTCACTTCGTCACTTCACCTCTGCCTTTCTTTCTCTCCCCTCTCACTCCCTCATTACGTACAGACATTAGGGCGGTGGATTGGCAGAATCTGTAGAGAGTCGGACACCATGCTTCATAGCATGGAGTTACGTCCCTTTACGGTCTGAGTTCAAATACCGCCGAGGTTAACTTTGCCTTTCATCTTCACGGGGTCGATAAAATAAAGTACTAGTAATGTACTGGGTAATTGCTGGCCTTGTGCCAAAAGTAGAAACAATTATTAGAAACATTGCTTCATTTTTACATATCTAAGCATTAGTAAAATAACTAATAATTTCAAAAGTAATTTTTCAATTCCAATTGTTATGAACAGCAAAACATTAATAATAATTTTGTTCTAAGAAATATATATACATTTCTGTGTGTGTAATATATATATATATACACACAGAAATATATATACATTTCTGTGTGTGTAATATATATATATACACACAGAAATATATATACATTTCTGTGTGTGTAATATATATATACACACACAGAAATATATATATATACACACAGAAATATATATACATTTCTGTGTGTGTAATATATATATATATATACACACAGAAATATATATACATTTCTGTGTGTGTAATATATATATATATACACACACAGAAATATATATACATTTCTGTGTGTGTAATATATATATATATATATATATATATATATATATATATATATATATATATATATATATATATATATATATACACAGAAATATATGGGCACTTCTCTGTTTGTCTGTCTGTCTGTCTGTCTGTCCTTCCCTAAAAGTCAAATGTAGGTGCTACAGAAATATTACCTTCCCCTTCCTTTCTCCACTTTGGTACTACCAAGAGAAACAATGTCGCTATAGAAACATTACCTTCCCCTCTCCACTGACTTTGGTCACTGAGGCCGAGGGAATCGCTGGTTGCTATAGAGACACCTTGCACAAGCCAGAAGTTACCAGTTCGAGGCGGTTCTGACTTGACACCATGCCAAGGACCATTTGAAGATATATTTCCATCGTTATATCATAACGTTTATGTATCATAACGTTTATATTTCCGTCACTAATCTCTTTTTCTCCTTTTTCGTTTTAACATATATTTATTTCAAAGATTTCACCGTATAGATAACATATATATTTATACATGCATAAAAGACACACCGAGAGACGGTGAACATGTGGTGCCGAAAACATTTCTCATCCAAATCTCAACAATATCAGTATATACACTAGATTTGCTAGCAGAAAACCGCCCACCGGGTGGTTTTCTGCTAGTCTATATATATAAAACTGACGATGTCTGTCTGTGTGTGTGTGAGTTGGAATCCCTATAACTAGAGAAGCACCCAACTGACTGTTTTCAAACTTTACACATGTAATACTTATGTTTCAGGGAATGTTCTGAGCAAAAGAATTTCAAATTGTCAATGCCCTAGGGACCGCATTAGGCGATTTAGCGATCTCTCTCTATAATTCTTAGTCTTTCTCTTTTTAGATAGATACATACATATGACGTCGTGCCCTTATAATATCTGTCTGTATGTCTGGCTGTCTGCATTATATCACTTCCTACAATTCGCTCTGTGACCAGAACGCGCCCTTATAATATCTGTCTGTATGTCTGGCTGTTTGCTGTCTCCGGTTATTCAGCCACCCTTGCTCAAGACAAATCTCACACTCATTCCCCAAACAGTTGGTAAGTGCACACAACTTCTTCCTCATGTTTTAAGCCACAGTGTTGCTTAGTTACGTACCACCAGACCCTTACTTCTTTGCCAGCCATGGTTATGGCAATACTAAGCTTAGCTAAGGTGGTTATATATTTCACAATACCTTATCCCGTGCAACGCCGAGTACCACAGCTAGTAATGAATAAAAATGAAAATTGTATACAGTGCTCAGGTACACTATAACTCATCAAAGGTGCATGTATTGTACATAATTGTTTCTACTTTTGGCTCAAGGCCAGCAATTACACAGTGCATTACTGGTACTTTATCCGTAAGGATGAAAGGCAAAGTTAACCTCGGCGGGATTTGAACTCAGAATGGCAAGGGCCGCAACTCTATGCGTCAAAGCATGGTGTCTAAAATAATGTACAAATATACTAAATATACTAAAATAATGTACAAATGTCAGGAAAGTGAACAGTGTATGAGTCATGATATACATACGTATGCATGTTTGTATCCACGAAGGTAGAGTTACGATTTTAGGAATATGATTGGGACTATATGGATGAGGAAAGCACGATCCAGAGAGGAATAGACGGCGAACTGTGACCAGCGGCGCCGAATGGATGCCCGACAGACTTGTCGGTCAAGGTGATCAAGGTGACATGCTTGTGTATGGTGGGGGAATATCAGGTGTAGTGTTGGCGAATTTCAGGAGGCATGGAAATTTTGAAGGATGCAGTGTCCCGACAGCTAACAACTGATGCAGGCAGTTTGTTCCCTGCTTCAGCAACTCTGAGCATGAACAAATGTTTCTGAAAGTCATAGGAGCTGTGCTGTTTTCTGACTTTGTAGGCATGCCCACGGGTGTTAGACACATGGAATTCAAAAAGGTGCTCAGGCTCGTTGTTGGCAAGATGGTTAATAATTTTGTAGGTGTTTATCAAGTCATTTGCCAGATGTCGGAGCTTCAATGTATGCATGCTCAGGGAAGCAAGGCATTCAGAGTATGGTAGTTGCATTATTGAGGGTATTTGCTTGGTTACACATCTCTGAACAGTTCCCAGGAGGTCAATATTCTGAGCAAGATAAGGTTTCCAGACTAGTGATGCATATTCTATGTGGCCGCACCATAGCTATATACAGCTTCAAATAGCTAGCCGCAGAGCGGCTGACAAAGGTCTTACTGAGAGATGCTAAGGCACCCTCAGCCTTCTTGTCAATTTTAGAGATGTGCTTTGTCCAACACAAATAGCTTAGCTGCTGACAGTAATGCCCAGGTTACATTCTCAAAATGAAATTGAATACATATAGTCCATATTTAGATAGTTTTTGCTGAAAATTTATCTGAAGAAATTCCATTATGACTTTAAAAATTTAAATCTATAAAAGTTTTTTTTTGTTGGGCCCACAGAGCTGATATATGTAAACCTAATTCTCTTAATATTTCTAAAATTGTCTATGTTATTCCAATCATATTACTGTTGTTTAGCCACAAGCTCAAGTAGACATATATGATCAAAAGCATTCCGACTATGAACCTTTCATACAGGCTCTCTCACTGGCTTGACTAATTGTCTTTGAAGACAACTTAAACAAACGAAGACCCCTTTATATATCTACATAAATACAGCAAGCCCCAACACAATAGCAACTAACCTCCAAATTATACACTAGTAATCTACAAATCCTCGTAGTACAATTACATCAACTCAGTTTTATCCAACATATTCAAAAATAAAAACTCTTTTGTAGAACTAAAGTATCCAAATACACACATAATACTTAACATATAATAGGATTTTCTTAAGCAAACTTATAACATATAATAATTAATACTGCAACAATATATATAACTATAAGCGGATGATTACAACCCCACCCCCACCCATGCACACACAAAGGATTATGAAACATATGTAGCAATTTAACTAAATAGATAAGTAGAGAGATCCTATAAACAGCATCATTGTAATCCTCCTCATCTCTTCCTTTTATACAGTTTTCCCATGATTACATGGGTTGAACAGATCTTATCCAGCAGAGCTTCCTTCTTCCTATTGCACTCTTTTGTCATTTCCTTTGTGAGGTCATCGCTCAGCAATTCTATTCAGGTTTTCCTTGATCTTCCTTTACTGCAAGTTCCTTCCATTTGGAGCTTGTGACAACACTTCATCAACTAATCATTATCTAAATGAAGTACATGGCCATTCCAGCAGTCTTTTCTCTTGCACACTATATTTGTTTCCTCTTATACTCAGTTTGTCTCTCAACTCATCCATGCATCACCATTTGAGCATATTAACAACCACACATCCATCCTATGTACTACTGTTTCACTTCCATACAGCATTGCACTTCACATAGATGCATCAGGAATAAAACACCAATAATGATTTTTAAAAATTATATATCATATACAATTTTATTAGACATGCCCTAATGATTAGGGACTTGGACTCACAAAATTTAGATTCATGAGTTCAGTTCTCAGACTGCATGGGACATTATCTTCTTGGTTAGGAACATTATTTAATAGCATTGTGATACATTAAATTTAGGAATGTAGATTAATTTTTATCATGCTAGAATTGTTCTGATTTACTGATATTTGGCATTAGAAGTTACCATTCTATGACAAGAGTCATAAAACAATGTTTAGCATGTTTCATCATGCACGTATTTCAGTTGTTTTTTTTAATTTAATCTTATCACACTTTTAAATATATATATACATATATATATATATATATATATACACATATATTATAAAGTTTGTGATGTATGTATATATATATTTATGTATATATATATATATATATATATATATATATATATATATATATATATATATATATACACATATATACATACATACATGAGTTCATTGCCATTGCAAACCATCACTAGTTCCCTCAGATTCTGGATTCCACCTATACATATATATGTGTGAGTGTGTGTGTATATGTATGTGTGTGTATGTATATATATATATATATATATATATATATATATATATATATTTATGTGTGTGTGTGTAAGTATATATATATAAGTGTGTGTATGTATGTATATATGTGTGTGTGTATGTATATGTGTGTGTGTGTATGTATATGTGTGTGTGTGTGTGTGTTTTGCTATAATGTTGAATGCAAGCTGGCATGTGAAATAGTAATCAATCTTATTAGAAGTTACTTTTTCACTTCTTATCAGATTATAAAATTATTGTATTTCAA
>OZ024742.1:117046322-117251322 GCA_964016885.1 Eledone cirrhosa
CTTTGGAAATAATGTATAGTTTCTGACATTATTTTCCTACTTTTCTTGTTTTCTATTGTTCTCATCATTAACTTAGTCTTTGAATGGTTTTAAGAAAACTCCTAGCACTTGATTGATGCGCCAATCATATTTGTTAATCTGAAGTCCTACATTACTATTTGTTAATGTGTTCTTAAGCTTGCAAGATAGAGTGTCTGTCTTATATATTGGAATATTTCCACATTGATAGATTAACAGTTAGAGATGTGACATCATGAATAGTAATGTTATGGATGTTTGAATATCATGAAGGAATACAGAATAACAGATTTGACCAAGTTGTGTAATACTTTATTGCATTATCTTCGATACATTTATCATACATCTGTATAGTGATAGCTTTTACAGTGCTTGTGAAGCATTTTATGTATGTTAGGAATACAAGTACTTCAGGACAGCATGAATCATTTATATTTAACTTCATATATAGTACATCTGCTGAATATTTGGAAATTCTTCAAGACTTAACTGGATTACACATATTTTTCATCTTCTACTTGTTCCTATTATTGTGCTATGGTCATGTGGGGACATTGCTATCTTTTGTATATTTCTATTCATTGGAACTACTTAACTTAACATGATACGGATACATTTTTCTTGAAATCATGTTTCAGTCATTGGATTGATATAATCTCTGCTTCTTACTCTTTTTTTTATATACATATGTGTGTCTAAGTATGTATGTGTGTGTGTGTGTGTGTGAGTGTTTGTGTGTATGTATGTATGTAATGCATGTATATATCTATGTGCATGCGTGTGGGTTTTATCTATATTCATAAAAATACATCTTTTTAGTGACTTCTTTAATGCATGTGCAATCATATATGAACAAATTCAAAACTGGGAACAAATTCAGACAGCAGTTTATGTGCAGACACTATCTCATGGCATTATATTTTTTTGATATTGCTTACTTGGAGAAGTATGTATTTGTCATTCTATATTTATGTATTCTCATTGTTATTGTAAGGAAATACATGTAAATGCACATACATTCATACATATATACATACATACACACAGATAAATACATAAGTATGCACGCACATACATGTGTATGTATGCATTTACATGCATATGTATGCACATACATGTGTATGCACATTCATTCATACATGTATACATACAAACACACAGATAAATACATAAGTAAACACATTCATGCATGTGTATGTATGCACATACATACATACACAGGCACACACAATCATAAGAAGGTGGAGCCTTCTCATAGTCACTAAAGTATCTTTGATTAGAGCCTCTACATGGCTGGACTGTCATTGTTACCAGACAGGAGCTCTTTCAGCTTCTATGTCCTTCTTCAAATTGTCTTCTGCTTTTGAGTCCATCTAGTTTATTTTGAAAATCACTAACTACTATGTATTGTTGAATGGTGGATACTTCATCAAGGAAGGCCTTTGTGTTTCTGACCATCATCCTATCCGACCTTCTGGTGAATATAACGTTCATCTTACTTTAATGCTCACTTGTAAAATAGATAAGCAAGTGGTTAGCTGGTTTTCTAAAATTAATATTGTAGCTAGTCAGATCATTAGCATCACGGAACTCCAGGAGCCTTGATCTTACCTTAATTCTTGTACTGAACCCAAGTTTCTGTAGATACTATGGAAGCCATCACAGCATTGCCTAACATGTCCATTAAAATCATCAGCCATTATTATGAAGGCACTGTTACTTGTTATAGAGGTAGTTTGCATGAGGGTCTCCTAAAAGTTGTTTTTTAGATCTCCTAAAAGTTGTCTTATTGTCATTGTTGTTTTAGCTAGAACTAACCTAATTTTAATGATTCTCTCACTTTCTCTAACTGTATCATTTACCCTATCTACCCATTTTTCTGCTGACAGAATACCTGACAGAATTTGTTACTACATTTAAGTGTTTTGCTTGCATCTTTATCTCTTTTGTGTATCAAGCATTTAGTTGGTATTTTCTATTTCTGGATTGCAAAAGCATATCACTTTAAAGTGAGGGCTAATACGCTGGCTTTTGGTTCATGACAGACACCTTTAGTTATCTATATTCTCTCACTTTTAAGCTTTCTGATTTTTTTCTCCTTTTTGCTATCAAGCATACAGTTTTTCATCCACTGATTTGTTGTGGTATTACTGTGAAATTTCCCTGAGTGTGAGATTGTGGTCATTATTTAGGGAGTATTTCTCAATAATCTCCTTTCCAATTCTCATGAGTTTATCTGCGTTATGACTTGTTCTATTGTTGGGCTTCTATGCTTGGTGGTTAATGGATGTTACCAAAGGGATATGATGCAGCATTCAAATGCCGTTTGGATCAATGTTAAGCTTCTGCCTCCCTGTTTGTTTTAGTTTTGAAGCAGTCTATGTCATTACTTATGTGAAAATGTTCAGTACCAATGAGAACTTTTGAATTTTAACATCAATAGTTTGGATCTCATCCAGCGTCCAGTCAAGTAGGTACAGCAAACACATTGTTGATTTATTGTATGCAGAGAATTCCAAATACCATATTTTCTTATCAACATGTCATATTCCTTGGGTACATGGTTCTTGTTACAAATTCCATCATAGGCTATATTTTCACCAATCCATATATGAATGGTGTGTGTGTATATGTATGTAAGTTGGTAAGTGATGTATGTATGCGTTTCCCCACTATAATGCTATAATACAATAAGAGTAAGAATACATAAAGCATCTCCTATTAGATGGATGAGCCTTGATAGGTGGACAAGGTATTTCAACATATCCCTCTTGTCATGTGTTAGGGTAAACTGTGAACCATTTTATCCACTAAGACAATGAAACTTTTGCATTATGCACTGTGATTTTTATGTCTTTAATGAATTCATGAAATAAAACTATATTTTTGATTAAAAGAAATAGTATATTAAAACCATTTCAGAATATTGTTATTAAGTGTTATTTTCTTTCCTTTTCAGGTAAGTTTTCTTCATCTTCCAAAATCTATATGGCTCTAGGCAGAAACAATAAATACCAGGAGAATTTCACAAATAAGAAAAGTAAGTCCAAGATGAATAACTCTTTAATATAAATTATATTGTTTTGTGTATCTTTTCTCTATATTTATTTTGATAATTTTTTCTCTAGGTTTTTGGATCTACCTAGTATTACCTAAAAGTCTTATATGGTAGTAGGTTTTGAGATAAAGTATTAGCAAATTGCTTGATTTGTGGTGTTAGATTTCATTCTACATGATTGATTAAATTACCTCCCATTAGTAAAACAACCCAATAGGCCACTCCCTCTATGGAAGCAAACACGGAAATAAAAATAACAAATCTTTAAAATGTCATGTAGGTATTTGGGTAACAACAATTGTAAAGGTTTATGGGATGAATTTTAGAAATGTTTTGTATATTTACTCTATTCCATTTACATATCGAATTTCTGAAGCATGTATCAGATGATTCTATTTTTTCCTTGGAATCCTAAGAATGTTTCTTAAATCCTTGATGATAAAATCAAGTACCATAGTAGTTTTTGTCTCAGGTTGTGCTATCATGTTGAACCTACTGGCTTTACATAGCATAATGAAACGACAAATTTTAGACAATATTTATACATAATATAACTTCAAGCTGACAAAATCTTTAGGAGTATGTATTATTAGCTTTGAAAAATGATCACCATAGTCATGAATGCCCATGGGTTTGCTCATAGAAAGGTCCTCTCCAAGGTACAAGCCCAGGGAAGGCGTGTTTGCAGTAGATCAACAGTCACTCGTGCATACAAGTATCCTCTCTTCATGCTACCGATTTTGTCAAAGGCAAAGGCCAATATGGCTTGGCACAATTGACATTGCAACTCAATTTTTACAGCTGAGTGAACTGGAGTAACATGAAATAAAGTATCTTGTTCAATTACACCACACATTGACCAATCTGGATTAAACTTACAACCTCATGATTGTAAGCTAAACACCCTAACAACAAAGCCATATGCCTTCACTTTAACAAATTATATCCTGTTACTGCAAAAAGAGAATTATTATAAAGACAATTTATCATCTTTGTTGTGTCTGCAGTGCTCACCTAGTACACTTTGAATATGTTAGTTGTCCATAACTGTTTACACAAACAGTACTTTTTGAAGAATTAACTTTGAATTCATAATACATTGTTCTCTTCACTTTTGAGCTCTTGGGTGATATATTAGCTTTTGCTTCCATTTTTATCCTGATTTTTAGAATAGATACACGATATTTCTACATGTCATAAGAGGTGACTAAAAGAGTTTATGTCAGCAAATATCCTATCCAACTCTTGCCCGGATGGAAAAGTTGATGTAAAAACGATGATGATGATAATTTCTGTTGCATAGTGGGCATTGTTTGAAAGATATATCACTTCAAAGGTTATCTAAACTAATTTTAAGCCTCTTATTTTGTTTTCTCTTCTATGATTGAATCTATCAGTATCACTAATTCTACAGAATCTTCTAATTTTGTAGCCTTTGATGTCAAAAGAACATATTTCCTCTCTAGTTCTATCAATTTTCCAAAATGTTTGCATTAATGTTGATACTGTTAAAGTTTGGGTGATATATTCCTGTAGCTCCTGGTGTGCAGGTTTTTACACAGGAAATTCATCCAGAGAAGGAGAGGGAATGATAGAGATGAAGTGAGAAAGAGATATAGAGGAAGAATCAACTCCAGTTGGTAATTTTTATTGACCTCAAAAGGATGAATTCACCATGTTCTGCTCATGTTTACTAGCTGCCATAATGTTTTAATGTGTGAATATTATTCTTTAATGGTTAAACTGGCAGAATTGTTAAAGCATCAGATAGAATGCTTTGTAATGTTTATTTTAGTTCATTGCACTGGTTAACTTTGCCTTTCATCCTTTAAAACCCTTTAGCGTTTAAACTGGCCATATCCGGCCATAATTCTCTCACCTCCTTCTTTTCAAACTGGCTGTAACCATCCACTTATACCAACACTAAGGTATTGTTCTTCAAATAAATAATATCAAAATTTCAAAGATTCAATATTATGTGAGATAAAGCCTTTACCATGAAAATACAATAGTAAATATAGAGAAATGTAAATGCTAAAGGGTTAAGGGTCTTCTCTCTATATCTCATATACACACACAAACACAGTCTCTTTTTTACTCTCTCTTTCTCTTTCACACACACTTTCTGTCTAACTCACTCTCTCTCACACATATATACACAGGCTCTCTCTTTCCCTCTCTCTCTATCTTTGTATATATGTTTACCTGTAATTCAAAGGTTTCAGTCTTGTCATATTGTGTTATACTGATTTGGCATGACTATGGAATACTCAGCCATTTACTAGCTATTTTCATAGGTAAGTATTCAATGGAGTGAAAAACTTAATACTCATTGTCTGATTATGAATCTGCCACATATACTATTCTTTCGTATTTTTATTCACACCACCTCTATATGGTACTTGTTCATCAATAACTAAGTATAGGTAGCACTCATTTTGTGAAGTAGAAGAGAGAGAATATGGACAAAAGAAATATTTATATTTGAAATTTGAAATGTTGGAATCCAAATACAGAAATCTCTATAAGTAATAATAGCTTTAGAAAATCAGGTAAAATGTCCTTAGGGATATGTTACAATACCAAATTAGACTTTGATTAGATGGAGTTTATATATTATTATGTGATCTTCCTTTCATTAGTTTTGATGATCAGCATTCTGTTGTTTGATCAATTGACCATCAACCCTTTTGATACTAAACTGCCAGTAACCACCTCTGTTTATTTTAAGGTATTTACATTTATCTACAAACTGTCCCTCATATTTATATGTAAGAACCTAACATCAGCTTAATAATAAAATAGTTTATATTCCAAAAATCACTCTAAATTCTACCATATAAAAATGTGTATCTTAAAGTATTTAAAGTATTTATAATCATCTAAGAACTTTCTAGCACCTCAATAAATCAAAAGATTTATATCTAATATTATAAATAGGAAGCTATCTATCTCGTGGAGATTTCTTTACATAAGCGCTTTAGATAAGAGCTTTGTTACAACTCCTTGTTGAAAGAGCAACATGAAATAAAGTGTCTTGCTTAAGGACAAAAGGCATCACCCAGTCCAGGAATCAAACTTGCAACCTCGTGATTGTGAATACAATTCTCTAACCACTATCTTATATGTCTGGACTTTTGAATTATAAATACAATCTAAAAAATAGGCTTCCACACACTTTCTGTCTACTCAATTTCACTCACAGAACCTTGATTAAGTCATAGCTATGATAAGAAACAATTAATCAAAATGGCATGAAGATGAATTGAACCCAAGATGTCATGTTTGCAAAGTGAATCTCTTAACCACTATGCTATTCTTGCATCGATTACATAGTATTATAATATGCATAACATTAAAATTAAAAGGTACTTAAGTGACAGTCCATATACTCAGTTGTACACTTAGATGTGTAAACCTTGTACTGATGCTAACCCTTACTAAAGTTACAGTTTCTACCTGGCATATCGTTCCAAATAAAAGGAAAGTATATCTTGAATTAAGCAACATTGATGCAAATAAATTAAATTTTTTCATCATACTGTTGTTATTATCATTTCATGTTTATTAGGTTTTCAGACTGGTGATGATATTTAATCTCCTAATTAAATCAAATGACCTCAGATTGGCAGCACTATGGAGAGAATGTTTGCAGTTCCCAACAAAGCATATTTCTGTAATTATATTTCATGAAATGCCAATTTCCTTCAAATAACACTAAATTCCTGGTGACCAATACCAATACTCCTATCAGTATTAGTATCATTTTCACATTTTTGCCCCACCCTTTAGCAATTTTGACTCTCGACTCAGTATTTATTGTTTTGTTAGTTTTCTTCCCTAATAAAATGATCCCTTGTTACTGCCAGTTATACATGTTCTCATTCTTATCCATCAACATAATGCCAGGTTTTCTGTCCTGAATAAATCTAGCTCTTTGAATCATAAATGCCAACAAGAAATTGAAAATTTCATTTTCAATCACTTTTCTTGGTTTATGCTTGTACCACTTTTGAACAGTTACAAAACCAAACTTTCGACTTAAGCACCAGTGGAGGAGTTTGTGCACTCCTACCCCACGCACCCTATACCTTTCTAAATCTACCCAATTGTAAATGTTATGCTGTAATGTGTTTGTGTTCAGTGCCTGAGCTTGGACAGCCATAAGCAAACAATTTGTTCCCCACTTCAAATCTCATCTGATTAGACATTCTCATGATTTACTTATCTTAACGTTCTTTGTGCTCCTGTCAAACTGACCATACAATGGAATCACCTCCCTGCTTTCATATTTATCTTTTATAATTCTCTTCTTGTAATCCTCTTTTGACAGCCTAGCATCATTTGCAATAACTGCCTCAATAGCGGCAACATATAGATCCATGTGGCCTCTGTTCACCCACCTGTCACACATTTTTATATTTCAACAAGATTTCTTCCAACCATTTTCCTTGGCTAGATATCTTTTTTTATGTATTGTTTCCTCTTCTATCAAAGTTTTTCATGTTAATCTGTCCATGTCTTCAAGTTCATGTTTTTCCCATCTGACTGTTGCGCTGCACTGTACTTGATGACTGCGACTGCCCATATATTTATGGCCAATATCAAATTTCATGTATTTAGTTTTATTATTATTATTATCACACATAAAAGGGTAGTGGATTGGCAGTATCGGTAGAGTGTCAGACATCATGCTTTGCAGCATAGAGTTACGGCCCTTTATGATCTGAGTTCAAATCCCGCCGAAGTTAACTTTGCCTTTCATCCTTATGGGGTCAATAAAATAAAGTACCAGTCACTCACTGGGGTCGATTTAATCAACTTTCCCCTCCCCCAAAGTTGCTGGCCTTGTGCCTATATCAGAAACCATTATTATCATACATAAAGGAACACACCACACTGTTTTTGCTACTGGTGAGTTTTCGAATTTTGTTAACAATTGCCACAAAGTTCTGTTACAATCTCTTACATAAGGTAGTGTTCTATCTGCCAGAGAGATATCTTCCTTGTATTCATCATGGAACAGGCTGGAATGCCCATTGCAAAATGGGATTTTATTACCATCTTCCCCAAAATTCAGATACGGCCAGTCTTTTACTGTCAACAATGTAGAGTCAGCATTTTCAGAATGTTGAAGCCAACAGTAAGATGAATGAGAAGGAATCATTAAAGAATGAATCAGCAGTTTTGTTAACAGCTGAAAAAGTTAGTAGTAATTAAATCTACAAACATGATAAATGTAAAAACAACAGTGACAACAAAAACAAAAATAAAAACAACAATAACAACATCAACAATGAAAACATATTTACAGACTTGAAAGTTTCCCTACTTTGTCCAGCATCACCACCATCATTGCCTACAACAACAATAGCAGCAACGTTACTGACAACAACAACACTGCTACCAATGTCAAAGAAGCAAACAAATATAGCATTGCAGAAAAGGTAGCAACAAACAGCAAGCTATATTGAGCTACTTTCAGAGAAGCGAAGTGTCTTATGCAGTGCTAGAAGATGTCATTTTGAATGTAGAGAAATCTACAATTATCTACACATGTGTGAATTTCCGCAATAAATGCCAGGAGAGACACTCTATTCTGAAAGCTCAACAAGTCATAAAGGAAGTATAGGCTAAAATAAAAGAAACATTTGTTTCAAGAGGAAGGGAATACAGGACAGTAGAAATGAGATTTGCATCCAAAAATGAAGTGAGGGCTCATTCTATCAACCCTTAAAGAGCAGGGTTTTTTTCCTAATCCATTGAGGTTTTACTCTAAATAATCAGAAAAACCTATAAAAACTCCTCATCTAACTACCAAATGGCACACAGATGTTTGTAACTGTGGAAGGTATAGGGCCTCAATGTTATATATGTGGTGAAAACTCCTATCCTAGGACTTTCTTCCCTAAACAGGGAACAAAAAAATGAAAATACACTCTTAATAACACCACACCTGCAGCAGAAACAACACAAATAGCAGCAAAAACATCTACAACAGCAAGAAAAAGAGGCAGGACCAGAAACATCAGCAACAAACATGACTGTGACTGAACCACTGCCACCACCACCAACATCAACACCAATTCACAAGGAAAATATGTCCCTATCCTTCGTCACATGCTCAGATCATATTTAACTGACTTTCAAGCTATCATGGCTACAAATTGTTGGAAGATCTGGCCCATTGCATTGGGACAGATGTGTGTCATTCTTCCTCAGAGCAGTCAGACTGGCTGAGAAGAAAAGGTCACAGGTATGGCAGAATTATTAGTGTTTCAAATGAAATGCATTGCAGTATTTTGTTAATGGCTTTCTTTGTCCTGCTTTCAAATGCTGTTGTGGTCAACTTTACCTTTCATTCTTTCAGAGTCGATAAAATAAAGTAACAGTAATGTACTAATCAACATTCACCTCCCCTAAATTGCTGGCCTTTTGCCTAAAATTAGAAATCAACATTATTGTTATAATTGTGATAATCGTCACCATTATCATCATCATCAGCAGTATCACCATCATTATCATTATTATTATTGTTATTATTATTTCATATGGCGGTGGATTGGCAGTATTGGTAGAGGGTCTGATGCCATGCTTTGCAGCAAAGAGTTACGGCCCTTTATGGTCTCAGTTCAAATCCCGCCGAGGTTAACTTTGCCTTTCATCCTTATGGGGTCAATAAAATAAAGTACCAGCAATACACTGAGATAATTGCTGGCCTTGTTCCTATAGTAGAAATCAGTGTTTTTACCTTTCATCCTTATGGGGTCGATAAAATAAAGTACCAGTAATAAACTGTGATAATTGCTGGCCTTGTGCCAAAAGCAGAAACAATTATTATTTCATAAGACATATATAGTGAAAGCCTGAATTATATTTCCCAAGTGACAGTAATATAAACAGACGTAATAGTCTGTTTAGAAAAATGTGGAATTTTATATTTTTACACTTGAACTGTTCATGCCTTAACTTGATACCTATCATCTGATCAATCATTTATAAATCACATTACACAATAGAAACTTTAAAGCAAAAATAGAAGTGTTTTATCTGTTTGTAATAGCAATATCGTTTTTATTCATATCTTTGTGCTGAGGCAGAAATAATGAAATGAATTTTGTTTAGATATAACTCTTTCTATTGGTCAATTGACAGTTGTTTAACCCTTTTAATATCAAATTGCCCGAAATACCATTAGTTCTATGAAATAAAATTGTTTATTTTAAAGTGTTTATATTCATCTAAATATTTTCCTTCATAATTTTGTTAAATTATGTAACAAACAACCGAATCTGTTGAGAAGGAAAGAAAGTATAGCATGTTGTATCTTATTGTCTTGGAGTTTCAATATGGAGTTAGATTTGGTAGAGGATGATATGACCTGACATCAGACAGATTCAAGAGAAGTGCAAAGAGCAAGGACTCCCTTTATCAGGAATTTGTTGACTTACCAAAATCATTTCATATGGAGAACAAATACAATGTGGAGAATCCTGAAGAAATTGGGGTGCCTGCCTAGGTTTCTCAGCATATTTGTTCAACCTCAAACTTGTATGAAGGCTTATCTCAACGTTAACAGTGACCTGATGAACAATCATACAGAGACCTGATGAACACTTAGCTTCACATTGACCTTACATACTCTCACTTTACTAATAGCACCACATTACAAGGCTTGCACTGCACTCACAAGCCTCATTTGCATCCAGTGTCTTTGAGGATCATGATACTCTGTAAAAGGCCTTCTTCAAATCTTTGAAATCTAGATATAACAGCATACACTTAGCTAAGAACTTATCTTGTAGTTGTCCGACTCAGATAAGAGAATGAAAAAAAAAAAAAAAGTAAATAGTGAAAAACCTTGTCCAAGCTCCATTATCCATATGTCACAATCTCAGAATTAACCTAGAGAATTAAGTATTAATCCTGTTTCTTTATATATCTTCAGTGAAAGTATACAACATTAAGGAAGTAATGTCCATATACAACAACAGTTGCATGATATATGATAAAGAACATATTACTATTAAAAACACAAGTTTTAAATGACTACATCATTATATCTACCTTAGTGAAAAATAAACAGAAAGTACGAAAGAAAGAATGTGATAGGTAATATATTAGCACAATATATCTCCTGAATAAGACATTTTTTAAATCAATTAAAATCAGTTAATTATATATGATACTAGAAATAATATAAGGATATAATAGAAAATATAAGTAAAAAGTATTAGTTGTATGGAAGTTCATATAATTTAGTAAAAAATATTAGTTGTATGGAAGTTCATATTATTTGTAATCAATATTTAGAATTGTGTAGACATCAAATATTGCAGAAATACAGTAACAGATGATACTAAATAAATAAATAGTTAACAAATGTATAAATATCTCGTCTATAAATGAAACAAATCTTGTGTCATTAAAGATTAAAAACATTAAGTTTAGAAATTTATGATGATTAAAATAATATACCTTTATATAAACTAATAATCTACTAATAGATTACATATTACTACACCTGCCTGGGGGCCATGGCGAAAGAGATTGTGTGGTGGACAAGGTTAAAAGGGTTAAAGACAGACACTTTCTTCTTCGGCGAATCCCTAATTAACTTTTTCAAGTTTCACTTGAAGAGGAAAATCAGGGTGGAGAGGCAAGTGCTGCTTTCTAGCAAGTTTGTTGAAAGGTGGGTGAATGTAGCGAGAATGGTCCGAGTGAACGGGACCACTCTGAATAAACATCTGTAGTTTGAGAGATGGAAAAATTGAGAGAGGGCGCTTGCCCTGGTGGTCAGAGTAGCCCTGGTCTTTTGTGTGGTTTTTGCCACGAGTAACCCTCGGAGGTTACCCCCTATTGGGGAATTTTTCATTGTTTCAATTTTCATTTTTATTGTTTATATATATGTTTCTATGTCCTTTTTTTTTTCTTTTCTTTTCTTATATAAATAATAAAAATATTTACACGCACAAAACCCACATCGTACCGTCCTGTACCGTCCTGTGCCATCTGTAATGTTTTTCTTGATATCAGCCCTTGTGGCCAATAAAGAAATCATATTACTTCACCTATGTATATAATTATATACTAATAATATTTTTATTATTAATATTGTACTCTGCTTAGTACTACACCTGTATGTAATTTTATATATATGTAGGAGGTGAGTTTTATTGTAGCACAATAAAGCAATGCAAATATCGGATAAGTAGCACTCTACAGTTTATAGGACTGGAGTATAAATAATATAAGATCAAAAGATGGTTAAAAGAGTTCCAAGTTCCAAGTTCTTGGAACTCTTTTAACCATCTGTTGATCTTATATATATATATATATATATATATATATATATATATATATATATATATATATATATATATATATATATATATAAGTATATATATATATATACTTCATTTGTGTATGTTTTGCAAGATTTCTTATCTGAAAACGTGTGTTAAAACAGATATTGTTATACTTTGGGAGGGTCATGCTGTTAACATATACACATGCACCTGTTAGATTGCACTTCATTATAAACTCCCAGTCAGTTAGTTAAATAACTGGATGATTGTTTAATTGGTGATTACCAAAGCTCTTTCGTCACACATTCTTTGACCTCCTTAGTGACTACTTTTGTTGTTATTTTGTGTCTTTCCTTTGTTTTGTCCTACACCATCATGTTTTTGTGAACTGTGTACTTGGGTTGCACATGCATTATATCTGGGTTTGTGTGTGTGGGAATGTGTATGTATAAAGAAGCCAGAGTGAAGTGAATGAAGATTGTAGAAAATGATTCCAATGAGACTACCCCATGTGTAGGAGCAAATTGTGGAATAGGATGTAATGCATGCATAGACCAAGTACACACTCAGGTGCACCAGAACCATACACATATATATTTTCTATATTCATTTTTATTTTTATTTCTATTTTTCCAGTCTTTCATGTTTTTCCCACTAACCCCCCCCCCCACCTTCTTGGAGTTACTCCCCCCACTCTCCTGATGAAGGGCTTATGTCCAAAACGTCATAACCAGACACTCCACTCTCATCAAGCGTGAAACTAATAATACCATTTAACATTTACTCCTGCATTTGTTTGTTTCTTTATTTCTATTATTTTGAACTATATGTCTGTTCTTCCACGCTAGCATGGGTTAGATGGGTTGTCCTGTTGTGGGTAGTGTCCAGTCGACTGACCTTATCTTGCTCATACAGGAACTGATTCTGGCTTGATTTCTACAGCTGGATGCTTTTTTTTTCCGTAGTGCCTATACGTCCACTTTACAGTGTGGGCTGGGTGCTTTTTGCCGTGGCACCTCCTCGACCACTTTGCAGTGGGAGGGGGTGGGTGCATATTGTCTATATGCTTCAGCTTCGGTTTGTTCCTGTGGGAAGTCGGGTCTTCTGTATTACTGCATGACGCCAGAGGTCACGGTTGTGTGTCATCGCCCTTGAGAGGTGCAATTGGGTAAGGTTGGCTTTTATCATCTCATCCCAGGTCATCTTGGGTCTCCCCACTCCATGGCTTCCATCGACTTCTAGTGCTCTGCACCTTTTTATGCAGCTGTCATCCTTCATATGCATCACATGTCCATACCAATGCAACCGCCACTCCTGCGTACAGCATTTGATTCCTCTTATGCTCAGTCTCTCTCTCAGTTCGTTTATGTTTTGCTGTTCGCATATATTACTGTTACACATCTATCGGAGCATGCAAGCTTCGTTTCTTTCTAATCTGCACAAGTCTTCTTCACACAGTACCCAGGACTCACTACCATGTAACATTGTTGTTCGTATACATGCATCATACAGTCTGTCTTTCATTTTGAGGGAAAAGCCTCTTGCAGCTAGAGGTAGCAGCAGCTCCCTGAACTTCTTCCATCCCGTTCTTACCCTAGTTATTGTACTTTCCGAACACCCACCTCTGCTGCTAATTGGGTCACCTAGGTAGCAGAAGCTGTCTAATGTTTCTACAGAGCTCTCCCAAAGTTTAGTGGTGCTTGTTTCCTGTGGCCGTTTTTCTGCTTGCTGTCCCAGTGCAGCTGCTACATATAAAGCCTACATTCTTAGTTAAGCTACCTGAGATCCCACTACATCTCTTGTGTACCCATTGTTTGCATTTGGGGAAGAAGATGGAGTTCCTACCTACACCTTTCCTACATACTGAGCAAGGCCATTTCCCTGAGGGGATCTGGGTTCTGTTTATATATATATATGTTTATTTATTAATGTGTGTGTGTGCGTGTATCTTATCTAAATAATAACAATTGAAGAGACTGTGTAAGATGTGTGAAATAGAAAGTGACCCCTAACAAATTTCAATTGCAACAAAAACAATTACCAAGGGAGGTAAGAAAATATTGACTGACAATAAATTAAAACACTATAATACGTTGATTAATTTGACAACTTCAGAATAAATTGATCTAAAAAGAACAAACATTAGCCTGTAATAATTAATTATTTGGCAAAGAGGTATGTTGAAAACTGACACATGAAACATGAATATAATTAGTGTGTCTTTATTTCTTCTCAAGAAGCAGCCTCTACCAAACTATTATATTTAAATATAATCATATTCATGTAAAGATTGATTGTGAAACAACACTATACTTTCCTGGCATCAAAGATTCTCTGACCTCAAAGGTGTACAACTCTTTTTTATTTGAACATTTTAAAAAACCAACAGAAAAATTAAAACGTCTCAGTACATTCATGTTTTGATAGTGGTGCATTGTTCTTTGCTGTGATTCTTCAATCTCTGGTGAACCACCTTTTAATAGATGTGATATTTTGGTTGTACATGACAAACTTCAGGTTCTGCCACATATATGTCTGTGATAAGCATTGATCTTTTCATATACATCCCTCTATATTGTAATTATATGTCTGTTGGCTTCAAAGAATCTACATCATTAGCACCACTGTTTAACGTCTATTTTTCCATGCTGGCATTGGTTAGATGAGTTATCCTATTGTGAGCAATGCTAGGTCAAATAACCAAGTCATGCTCATACAGAACCGGTTTGGGCTTGGCTTTTACAGCTGGATGCCCTTCCTAGCACCAACCTTGTTTCCAGTGAGTACCGAGTGCTTTTTGTGGTGATGCCTACATAATCACTTTACAGTGTAGACTGAGTGCTTTTTGTGGTGATGCCTACACAATCACTTTACAGTGTAGACTGAGTGCTTTTTGTGGTGATGCCTACATAATCACTTTACAGTGTAGACTGGGTGCTTTTTGTGGTGATGCCTACATAATCACTTTACAGTGTAGACTGGGTGCTTTTTGTGGTGATGCCTACATAATCACTTTACAGTGTAGACCGGGTGCTTTTTGTGGTGATGCCTACATAATCACTTTACAGTGTAGACTGGGTGCTTTTTGTGGTGATGCCTACATAATCACTTTACAGTGTAGACTGGGTGCTTTTTGTGGTGATGCCTACATAATCACTTTACAGTGTAGACTGGGTGCTTTTTGTGGTGATGCCTACATAATCACTTTACAGTGTAGACTGGATGCTTTTTGTGGTGATGCCTACATAATCACTTTACAGTGTAGACTGGGTGTGTTTTGCGGTGACACCCACATGACCACCTTAGAGTGTGGGCTGGGTGATTTTTGCCATGACACCTACAAGGACACTTTACAGTGTGGGATGGTCACTTTTTGTCATGTCATCAATATGACCACTTTACAGTGTGGGCTAGAGGCTTCACTCGATTTAAATTCAGCTTGTCCTCATGGGAGTTGTATGGGTTATTTACCCTGCTATAACCAGAAACCTCATTTCCTAACTTAGCTAGAATGTTTTCATCAATGTAAGTGAAGTCATCTCTCATCTGCTACTCATTGCCATGGAGAGGACATAGATTCTAGTGATCACTTATATTCTCTATTTTATCTATTTATCCTTTATGCCAACATTTTTTTTTTTTTTTTTTTTTTCTGTTACTTGATATTGTCCCTATACAATCATAGTTGTTTGTAGAGAGTGAAAATAATAGTAAAATTGATATATACCAAGTATTATTACAAGTCAGTTTGTTTAGCTGCTATTGTCTGCTGTTTTTATGATTATCTATATTTTAAAAAATGTAATGATACTTTTATTTATTTACTAAATTAATTAAGTATAATTTATACACTTCCTTCAGATATTCAATTTATCGTCTAGCATAGATAACCTTTAACTTGGGTTGAAATTGGGTTATGAAAAATGTAACCTTCATTCTTTAAAATGCATAGTAATTTTTGTAGAATAATTTTAGAAGAAAAAAGCATTTCAAGACATTAAAGAGTCTAGTCAACACCAGCTTCACTTATTTTAATATCTAAAGAAACATAATTTGACAGTGTATATCGGACACAATAAGCCAAAGGTTCATGATTGTATTATTAAATATATCTTGGGCTACATAAAATTCCTACTTAAATATTTCAGCTGTTTTAATAAATTCCAGGCAAACTCATATCCAGCAATTCATCAACCCCACCTCACCATCCACTTCGACCTTCCTCTCTCCTACTTCTCCCTTCGACTCTCTTACTGATGCCACTAACCTTAACAACACCCACCCACACCTTACCACCCAACCAATACAATTAACCTCCCCCCACCCCAACACCTATCTACCCTTCACACACACACATTCCCTCACACCACCTGACACCCACACCCCCCACCAACGTCTCCTACCACACACTTCTTTAGGTCCATTTCACTAGTATACTACACAGAAACATACATGCACTTATACACTGAAACACACACATCCATACCCAGTATGCATGCACACATACACGTATGTATATATCTAAACAGCAAGAAAGAGGATCTGTCCTACACACACAGACAATATCTACACATAAAACCACTGGGTTATATACACACACAAAAACATACTTCTATACACACATACATACACACAAGCAACTCACAGTTTTATTCACTCACACATACCTGTCTGTATACACAACCACTGACTCCTCCACACATACACTTCCTCACACACACACACACACACACACATATAGAAGCCACAATCACCTCTCTCACACTTGTTCCTTTTGCTACTAATTTCTCCTCCCACCCTCTCTGGCTTGACTGACCACCCATTCCAGTTGCATTCATCACCACTTCTATTTCACTTCCTCTTTCCATGTTCTTAACCATCAACTTTTGATTTGACTACACAATCCTATCCTGACCATCCACGTCCAGATCCTTATCCCCCACACACACATACACCAACACCCATACAGGAACATACACATACACAGACCTTTACACCATTCCCACACACACAAAATGACACACACCAATACACTAGCCCACAACAACCATAGACATACCACTCATGTGTCTATGCTTACTATTTAACACACATTCACACACACACACTTCTTTTCAGACACACATACTTAATCCATACACACACACATCTACACATACATCCACACACACACACATCTACACATACACACACACTTTACCCTCTGCTGCCTCTTCCTTGACTGAGTATTTTCACAGAGAAAATGAAATCTCTTTAAAAAGCTTCCTCCAAACTTCCTAAGGTAGATGAATTATTGTAGAGGAATTTATCAGATCCCATTTGACTCTTTGAGTTTATACGAGTATCTTATGGTCAATTTCTACTTGGGGATTCCTTTTATTGTAAGATGAGTTTGTCTTGTGGTGTTATCACAAGGAATCAGATGCAATGAAGGTCTCCCTGTGTGATGATAGACCAAGTAAACCTGCATTGCAGCACACCTGCCCTCTTTGTCCATACTCTCTGCTGTCTCAACATTACTGTTTTATTCACTCTCTCATCCTCCTCTCATCCTCCACACCAACCCAAACCTCTTCTAGGATAAGATGATGTTTATCCATATTTTCAGCTTTTTCTACCTCAGTTTTTAGGAGGTATCCCAAGCCCTGCTTTGCCAGTTGCAATAGTGTCCAATAGCTTCTTTTTCTTTAAGCATGATTCTGCTACATGTTCCATCCTCTCTGCTCTTCATTTCCTGTCGGTTCTCACCTTGATGCCAGCTCACACAACCTTCAGATCCTCAAAGTCCCAGTACTGTTGTACTTCTTTTGTTCATGCCATAATAAAATCTTCTTTCAGGCTACTTGATGTTGCTTGTACTATACAATGTTACACTAGTGAGGCTGTTTGGAAAGCCCAGCTACTTGTGAAGAAAGCTGCTGATCTTCCTTTCACCGGACTCCACTCTTGACAAAAGAACTGCATATGAAAACATAGGCCACAGGACTCAGGGCAGATTAGCATGTTGGTAAATACTAATCTTGGATATTCTGAACAGGTCTGATCAGTTCACCTGGTAATCTAGGCTTCAAGTTACTTCTTGAACTCTTGAATGGCTTTAGTTTCTTTCAGTGTTGAGTCAAAAATCTCCCAGAATTCTTGACTGGTTGCTTTCAAATGGAAAGGAGGGAAACTTTGAATACTGAAAATTGGAATTTGTGAACCAGCTTCCCTTTCTTCACTACCATAAATCTCAGCATTACAGGCATGAACTTTATTATTGCTCAGGTGATTAGCTACCATATACCTCAACTTTGCTGGCTTGAAGCTTATCTTTGCCCAGCTTCAAAAGAGCTTGTGAAATCCACCTATGCTGTGGCACCAATGATATTGTGGTGGTCAAGCCATCCATAAAAGCTCTTCTCAGGAGGTTTAATTTCATTCAACATAATGATTAAAGGAATCTAAAGTTTGGGGTACTTGTCATATTTTATAGAAGTGTCTTCAGCTTGATGACAGCATTGTGAAAGTAGAAGAGACTAAAGTATTTGAGTGATGTAGCTGAAAGGGAGAAAAGCCAGTGACAGCTGACTGATGAAATAGCAAAGAAAGAGTAAGTGAGGAGTAGAGGGAGTGTGATATATATTTACCATATCTTTCAATGTATATAGTAAATTTGTCAGTACACAACTAGTTTAGAAGCACTACACCATATCGCTACATGTCATCAGAGGTGACTATCATGCATAGGATTTGTTTTAAAAAATCTTACCTCAAAAGGCCCTTATGGTGAGAGTGGGAAGAGTATCACAGAGTTTGTTAATCGTTGGTAGAGATGATGGCTTTAAAATGATTGCTGTTCATATATATTTCAGTGTATATCTTATACTTTCTATATTGTATACAGTTTAATAGGCAAGAAAGTATATTTATAATTGAACATCTTACTACTGGAAAGCAGAACACCA
Organism: Eledone cirrhosa; assembly: GCA_964016885.1. Taxonomy (NCBI): domain Eukaryota; kingdom Metazoa; phylum Mollusca; class Cephalopoda; order Octopoda; family Eledonidae; genus Eledone; species Eledone cirrhosa. Next base: position 117,065,654 of record OZ024742.1, read on the forward strand.
ACAAATGACACTTCTTGGCTGATACGCCAATCTACATTAAGTGGTAAGGTTTACAGCAGCACTTTTAAATAAGGGTGTTATATCAAATACAGAACCACATACATGGGCAGACATGTTACTCCAAAGATCCTTCAGAGGAACCCCATTTTCGCTGCTTGTATTCGTAATTGCATTCTTTTAGTGATTACCCAAGATTCATAACCATGTGTAAGGGTTGTCATGAATACCGAACTGAAGATATCAAGTTTGGTTTGTATATCTATCTGTCTTCTTCTGAAGCTACTGCATTACTGCACCAGCTCTTGCAATTCCTGTACTTAATTCAGTTTCCTGCCTGCCATCACTCCTGAACATGTCCCTGAGATACCTGAACAAATCCCTTGTTCATTTAAATGAATTTCCCCACAGATCCCATGTTTCTGAAAAACACAGGTTGGGAACCACTGGCTTACTAAGTAGCTGGAAAAGTTTGTGAGCTTGTATGACTGAATGGGAAATTTTAGCTTGAAGCTGGCTAACTTCAGAAACAACTAGTTGAGAATTTGATTGCATTCTGGAAGTAACAAACTTCATAAGTGATGCCTTTTATTCTTTTATTTTCAATTCGTTTTATTTAATTTATTTTTTAAATAAATTTTATTTTTTAAACTGTTGCTACAAAAACTTTATCTTTACAAATATCCCTTTCATTTTTAAATTGCAAATTTTCATATATATTCATATATATATATATATATATATATATATATATATATATATATATATATATATATATACACATACACACATACACACACATATATATATATATGCATGTGTGTGTGTGTATGTATATATATACAAACACGTATTTTTATATATATACACGCACATATACATACACACACATTATATTTATATATATATATATATATATATATATATATATATATACACATCTAAATCGAAAATGTTTCCTTTTGAAATCAAGTTCCTGATTTCATTCATTTGAAGATTCCCATTCTGTTATGATATAGTTTTTATCATTAAAAGAGAATCAAGTTAGATTTCTTTTGCTTCAATTCTTTGAAGTCTCATTCTATAGACATTCATGGAGCAAATATTTTATTAGTTTTATTTCATTGTTAACATAACAACCATGATAAAATATACTATATTTAATTTTATACTTAATTTTATGTATATATTTTTTTTAATGTTTATTTGCTTTTAAATAAGAAAGTATTAGCATTAGCAAATGTTTTTTTAATATGTTTGCTTTAATTATTTTATCTATGTATGAATTAAAGTTTCTATTTTGATATGAGGTAGGATGTATGATGTTAGGCTGCTGCAACACTGAGCACATAACTGTGAGTTCAAATCTTATTACAGATAAGTACAATGTTTAGTAAAATGTTAAATATTTGTGATGAAGGAATTTGCTTGATAACTACTTAGTTGTTTATGTTTTATCTCTATTTAGAAACCTGAGGCTGACCAATGTTTTGCGAGTGAATTCTGTAGATAGAAACCGTATAGAGGCTCATCATATCATCCTCATCGTCATTTTTACATCTGCTTTCTACATGCCTTGATGGGCTGGAGCAGTCTTTAAAACAGTCTCTCACCACTTGTTGCATTCTTTTTTTCATTTACTTTTTTAGGTTCAGTATCTTGAAAACAGGTTTCATCACTTTGTACTGTGTTGGTTTATCACTGTCTTATCAACAATGCTTACAGCAGTTTGTGGCATTTGGTTGCTTCCTGCATAAACAAATAACCTACAGTGGAGTGTTTTGAAGAGGATATCTCTTCGTGTTTACCCAAACTGCTAAACATAGTAGTCAAAGCTACTTCACATCACACCCTAAAATTAAATGGCCCTTTTTAAGTTTTGGTAATGAATGTTTCTCTTGTTCAATTAATGGAACCACCTTTTTGAATTATGGGTTCAATTCATTTGATAGGCTTTTAAAGAGTTTCTATGTACCCAGGTTCACTCACAAAATTGGGGTGAGATTATGATAAAAGATACTTGCTCAAGATGTCACACAGTGGGATAAAATCAGAAATCTTAAGGTTGCAAATCAAACTCAACTATTTAGCCATGCTACATCTAAAATCACACAGTCTTAATCCTTTTATTATCATATTTTCAATGAAAGGCACTGTCCATGATTTACAAAAAAGTTTGAAAATGATTAAATGTATGGAGAATTTAGCCATTAACTTCCATATTTTTACACTGATGAGTGAAGCAAAACATAACAAATATTTTTGCATAAAACTTTGATATAAAATTCTTAACTATAAAAACTTTAAAACAGCTTTGTATAGTAGAACCATGAGTTGTTTAAGGTGGTTTTGTATCAATGATGTTTAAAAAACATGAAGCATTAGCATTTTTCTTATATTGTTGAATTTTTTTTATTGGAGAAATAGAAATATTGGATATTTAATAGGTATTTTATTTTGACTTAATTTGATGATGCTTTTATATTCCCAGATTAGCAAATTTATATTTTTTATATTTCCATTTTCTATCTTAAATATATTTTCTTGTTTCTTTTGTTTTTAATTATATTGCTAGAATGTTTTTGTATTGTTTTGTTTTAGCTTTTGTTTTTCTAATCTATTTTTATGCTATTATTAAATATCTTTTTTTATTTGATTTTAATCGTTAATATATTTTTAAACTTTTGTTTATAAACTTTTATTTATAATAGCTTTGATAATGACAAACAAAAGACAAAGCCAAAATTAAAAACAATAGATAAAACATGAGACTATAAAGATAATGATGATAATCAGTTTAGAAATCAATGTAACAGAGTATTTGTGCATTTATTGCAAATAAACGTTTTAGCCATTCCAGGCCAATTGATTCAGTTGCTTTTTTTCATTGTGATTAGTTGAAATCAATATTCAATTATGTAAGCACCTATCTTAGAAAGTTTTTAGCATCTGGTTGTTATGTCATATGTTACCATTCCTTTTGAGTTCCATGATTTATAGAATGATATTTTGCTATATATATATGTGTGTGTGTGTGTGTGTGTGTTTGTACATGTGTATATATTTATGTGTATTTGTATATATATATATATGTGTGTATTTTGATATATATATATATATTTATATATCTCTGTGTATGTGTGTGTATATATATATATATATTTATATATCTGTATGTGTATGTGTGTGTATATATATATATGCATGTGTGTATATATATATATATATATATATATATATATATATATATATATATATATATATATATATATATGCATGTGTATATATATATATACACACACACAAAATGTTTAGTAATTGAATAGCAAGCATTGATTCATTGTAAAAATATCTCGAAACCTCTCATTATCTCTTGTTACAATATAAGAAAATAGCTAATTTTGTTAGGTTTGTTTCGACTTTCACCTACCCATCCCTTATAATAATACTGGGGTTACAGCATATTATAATATGAGCAATGTTTTCAATATTGATGATTCTTTGTAAAATAAAATAGTAAATAAACAAATAAATGAATTTCAGAAAAGTAGAAAAATAGTTTGAATGGCGTTTCTTTGAAATAAGACAAATCATTTGAATTTGATTTAGCCTCAATATCTTTATAACTATTCATATTTTTTTCATATCAATTATTTTCTATTTTCTATTTCTATCTTTCCTTGTTTCTAGCTAATAGATACTCTTACTTTTCTGAAAAAAAAAAGAGCATTGGTTACTAATGTTCAATCTTTCACCTACTTAAAGAAATTTAAACCTTATTTTTTTCTATACCTGATTATTTGGCCAGATTACATAATTATGCTTCTTATTTTTCAATACAATAAAGATGATGGCATTTATGTTTCAAATGTGTACACTTCTCTATCTGCAAACCACCAAGTCTTGTTAGATTTGAGTTACAGACAGAGAAACTACAAAATGTAACAACAACGACATCAACAAGCCTTTTAAAACCATCCTCCCTGCCAAAACAGGGATTAGCCTTGCAAGCCCCATGGCAAGCTTTCCATATTCCCCTACCATCTACATTTCTTCTTGTAGCTATATCTATTTTGGTCTTCCTCTTTTTCAACATTTATTTTCATCACTTCACCTACCCAGTTATTTTTATCCTTCCTCTATACATAATCCAACATCTCATTCTATTTTTCCTCACAACATTCCTCACTGGCTTTATTCATATACTCCTCTACAATTCATCATTGTCTTCCTCTCTCTCAGCAATACTCCATTCATCCACCAAGCCATTCTCAATTTTTTGTTTGCAGCTTTCTCTGCTGTGACATATTTATCCCCAATGTCTTTCTCTCATAAATCATGACACTTCTTATGATTTCAGCATACACCTTTCCCTTTAGTTTCAGTGACACTCCTCTTCTCATTAGCACACTACTCAGTTTCCAGAAATTCTTCCATACACACACTAGATGATGTCTGATCCATCTTTTCCATTCCATATGTCTTTAACAAAGCATTTTCACACATTCTATTTTTACACTATTTCCTAGATTTAGCTCATCTTCTCCATCTGCAGCTTCACCATACACATTTTACTCTTAAATGTAACTGCCACAATATTTGATATAACTACATTTCACATAACTACATTTTTATGTACCCACCTAGATCCTATTGTATACTTAATGGAGTTCTTTCCAATACCCTTCCTCCACACTGCACACATGGCTGGGTTTAATGGGGGACAAGGAGAGCAAGAGTTGTATATAGAAAGTGCTAAATGCTTGAAGTGGAAGATGAAGGAAAACATGGGATGAGGTTGTAAAGAATGACATCTAGAAACTGAACCCAACAAAGATGACACAGAACAGAGCTGATTGATGATATGACATAATATAAAAGACATGCCCACCAGTGAGACACTAAAAGTAAGTGTTGTGAGAGATCAGAGTCTACAGTGTTTGGCAATCAAATGGAGACAATATAGTGTTTAAGGGAATGCTTCAGTCTAACCAAGCATGTGACAACCTCTTAAGTACTAGTGTCATAATAAAATGCAGTCAGTACATCCTGTAAATTCTTAGCTTTGGGGCCGTTGATAGAATATACCTAGTCAACTGTGTAAAGGGGCTGTGCAGGTATTGCAAAAACATTGCACCCATTAAACACTCTAAAGTGGTTATGAAAAGAAAGGCATCTCGCCATAGAAATCATGCTAAATATGTAATGTATGAGCAAGATGAGATTGCTCCAATATGTCTGGTTACAGACTGTGACAACCCATCCAACACATGGCAGTGTGGATAGTGAACGTAAAATGAGGTTGGTTTGATTTTTTAAAATCTAATACCTGTATGTATAACTTTTCAATTCCAATTACTTGTACCAGGTCAACCTTGATATGTAAAATTGACTACACATAGTAATGGGTTGAATACTGATCCCTAAGTCTCTCGATGTCCATGTCACTATTTCATGTAGGACTCTATTGAAAGTTTTCTCCAGATCAACAAACACCTAAAGCAAATTCTTCTTCCCATACCTTTACTTTTGTATTTGTCTCACAATAAAAATTGAACCAGTCATTCCTTTTCCTACCACAAATCCAAACTATATTTCACTAGTTTTCAATTTTCTCTCATCCTCTTCTTTAGCACACTTTCCAATACCTTCATTCCATGTTCCAATAGCTTGATTACTTTATATGAGCCACAATCAAGAAGATCACCCTTGCCCTTGTACACTAGTATGAGAGTACTCAACTCCAAATCCACTGGAATATATTCTTCTATCAACACTATCCTCCACATCTCTGTCATTTACTTCATACCCCAACTTCCTGCTGCCTTTAAAATATCTCATGGGTTCGATTCCCAGACTGAGCAGGGTCAGCTTTGTGACACCTTGTGTCATGCCGAATCTCCCTGAGAATTGCATTAAGGATGTATGTGTCGATGGAATGCTCAGCCACTTATAAATCAATATCATGAACAGGAAGTTTCTTGGATTGAATAACTGGAGAACCAGTCATTGGAAACCACAGAGGTCCAACAACAACAACAAGCAGCATATCTCCCCACAACACCTGTGAGCTCTTCTGCCCTTCTACTCTTCATCTTTCTCGCTGCTTTCTTAATTATCTCCTCTGCTAGTACAAGAACTGGATTGTTTTCTATATTGTCACCACATTTAATCTCCACATTCAACAATTTCTCCATACAGTCGAACGTTGGTTCATAAACGCCTCTCATCACGAACAAATCAGTTCATGAACAATTTATCTGAACATAAAATGGTGTCTCGAGTAATGAACATGGAAGTTGGCAAGAAGCTTGGAGTATCGGTAGAAAAGCATCACTTGCCATGTAGTTAGTTACTATGTCAATATCTATCTGTTTTTCACATACAGCCTCTCTTTCTCTCTCTCTGTATTTCTCTCTCAAAATTTTGTAAGGGAAAAATTGTTTCAGTTTACGAACATTTCAGCAACAAATTAAGTTTGTGAACCGAGGTTCCACTGTATATCTCTTCCCCCTTTCGTTAGTTCCATCTGAGTCTACAATAATCTCTCCCACTTCAAGCAGTTCACCCTTGTCCTATCACATCTCTCTCTCTGACCCTGCTTTGAATCCATTCTCTAAACTACAAAATATAGCATTTTCTGCTTATCTTGACAGACTTCTTTGATATTACACATTGCTTTCTTGCTTTTGAAAATTATGGTGAAATATTAAGTTGCTATTACTTTTGTTGTCATTTAGCTGCAGGTCAGCCCTGGTCAAACAGACTTCTGATCAAAGGCATTCCAACCCAAACCAGTTTACCTTTTTTCTGGATATAATGTATCTTGAAACACATTATCCAGTTGTCCTTTTCTAAAGTAGTGAGGGGTGTATGTAGTGAGTTTGGCTGCTGTTTCTAGCAAGTCAAATGACAGAGCAATGTTACCTTCATCAGCTCATATTGAAAGATAAGTTTTCTCACTTGCTAACAGTAAAACATTTTACTAAATCTGCTGGTAAAGTTGCCTGTTTATTGTCAAGCACCACTCATCTCCTGAATTGGAATATTTCTGACTAACAACTATATAAAATCATATATAGATTGGCAGTTTCTTTCTTTCTTTCTTATATGTTTATGAGTTCTTTTATTTCCATATTTAATTTATTACATTTTAATAGCTCCATCATTATAATCTCATCTATTTTATTATTATAAGTTCTGAAACTGGGCCTTGTTTGAGAGATTTCAAGTAGAAAAGAATAAGGCTCTCTCCCCAATCATTTTATATGAATTCGGGTGTACTTGAAAATTTACCTTTGTTTTACATATTAGATAGCAGAATCTCAGCTCATTTACCACTTGTCATCGTAAACATTAAACAGCAGTGTCTGTGTATATTTGACACTGATGACTGTGCAACTATATATAGTTGCTCAATCTGCAAGAAACAACATCAAAATTTATCTTAAATTATATCTTATCATCTTGAGAAAGGAAAGGACACCTTGAATAATTTATTATTAGATAAAAAGGATGAAATGGTCTTAGCTAGAACACCATTGATCTGCTTCATAAGTTTGTTTCCTCAGGACTAATTTGAGGTTAATCAAGAACAATGTTTTACAATGCCATAACATAAATACACAATTTTTAATTACCTTTCCTGATAATTATCTATATATGAAAAATTGCATTGCAAAGATAGGTTTCCTCTTACTGACTTCATCGTACTGGCTAGAAAATATTTTAGCTTCAAGCTATTCTGGTCTTCTCCAACGAATAACAGGCCTTTCCTACATTAAAATATTGCCTATGTTATTTAGTCCTCTCTCAGCCTTGAGCAAGCTGACCTATGATCAAAGGTGTTCCAGTTATAACCACCCCATCTTTTCAAGGGTAAAGGTAAAGACCTGCTTTGGTCACAAATGACCATGGGATTTGCACCTAGAAAGTTACCCATAAAGACACAAGTCTGTGCAAGGTTGTTTGTGGAAGACCAGCAGTTGCCCATGTATACCAGCCTCCCTACTCCACACCACCGATGTTGTCCAAGAGAAAGGCAATGGCCGATACAGCTTGGTACCAGTGATGTCACAACTTATTTCTACAGCATAGTGCAATGTTGTGAGAGAGACAATTAATGCAAAAGATGTCTAAAGACAGAAAAGTACTTAACTGAACATTCCATGATGGGTGAGAAATGTTAGTGTGCATGTACAGCAAAGAGCAGATGAGTTGAGAGAAAAACTGGGTATTTAAGATGACAATGGAATGCAACAATTGGCAAGATACTGTTTCGGGTAAAAATGGAAAAATGAACAGAAAAGTGATGATGATGATCAAAAGTAAAAGATAAATATTCTAGAAACAATTTACAGTCATTAATTTGAGAAGTTGGAATAACAGGTGCTCTGTAGTGTAATTCGTAATAGTTACATAGCAGGCATCAGATGATGGTTCAAGTCATATAAGAGAGCCTCTTACTTTCTTCTGTCTTAAATTGCTGCTTATAATCATCATCATCATAATCAATGTTTTGCATCTGTTTTTTGTTTTTTTCATGCTAGCATGATGAGATATTTTTCTTTTATTGGAGTGAGTGCTGTATGACTGAACTTAACTCATACTTGTTTTTATGATCTTTGCATATTAAACCACTGAGCCATTGGAATTTTCTTTATGCAGTGCATAAACAAACAGTACATATAGTTATATAGTTGTGTCAAATATGAACAGAAATCATAGGTACACACACACGCACACACGCATTACAGATTTTATAGAGTATTCATCGATTAAATTCACTCACAAGGCATTGGTTGTTCAAGGTGCCACACAGTGGAATAGAAATCAAAACCACATAACCATGCCTGTGCCTATTATTAGAATAATGCCAAATAAAATGGCAAGATAAATAAATGAAGTCATATCATACAAAGATTCTAGAAGATTAAATATGATGTCTATCATTTATTTATTGACATCTTTTTTAAATATAAATTACTTATGTACAGAACAAAATCTTATTTTCTTCATGGCCTTCCCTTCTCTGCTTTACCATTTATTTCAGTTCCTTTTTGACATGAATGTTCTGGAAGACAACTTAAGCTAAGATTATTACATTTTGAATTGTCTGTATATTTTTGACATCTTGTTTGTTTGACTGCTACTGACAGTCTTACCTTTTTAAGATCATCATCATCATCATCATTTAACATTCATTTTCCCCTGCTAACACACAGATACAAACGCGCATACATATGCACACACACATATATATATATATATATATATATATCTTCATCTTCATATATCCACTTTTCCTGCTAGTAAGGGTTGGATAGATCTATATAGGTCAAGTCTGTATTGAAGTGGGGTTACTGAGTTCCCAGACAGGCCGAGGTCTCTGCATCTTGCTTATATATGCTCATATATTCTATCAAGTGCACAAGAAGTTTTCATGTCTTTTGACAAAATTGAAGGGTCCTTGCAACCTCTTGTTTGGAAAGCTTTCCCTGGCTGGATGCCCTTCCAAACACTAACCACTTTACAGTGTGTACTGGATGCATTTCTTGTACAGATCACCAACACTAGAAAGGTTGTTTTGTCTTTCACACAACTGAAAGGTCCTTTCAACCCTTTTAAGTATGGTTTCTACAGCAGGCTGCCTTTCCTATCATCAACCACCCTTATAGAGTCTTCAGGGTGCAGGAAATCATAGACCCAACCGAAGAGTCTGCACTGCTCTGGGGAGGTGGGAGATAGGTATAAAATTGTAGGTGTATGTGGGTATTTGGCAGAGCAATGAGTAAAAGTTAGGGGTGGCTGATTAGTGTATGAAGCGAAGGGATTTAATGGTGGGGGGATGTAGTTGATAGAATGAGGTGCATAATGGAGAGAAAGCTAAAGGGGTTTAGGGGCTGAGTAAGGGTTAGAGGTGGCTTATTAGTGTATGGGGAGATGTGATGTAGTATTGTGGGGGATGTGGTTGATAGTAAGGTGTGTGGGAAAGATAAGTAAGGGGGGTAAGCAGTGGTAGTGGAGGGATGAACAAGAGGTTGAATGAGTATTTAGAAAAGTGCAATGGTTAGGAAAATTTCAGGAAAATCAGCTAGATGTAATGCCGCAAAAAGCACTAAAAAGCTGAAAAAATGAAGTTTTTTACCTAATGTGGGCCCTAGGCCATAAGAAAGTTGGATTTTCTTTGCTCACGGTATGAAGAAGAGACTGATTAATACATAGTTATAATTTCAAGGAAATCGGTCTGACGTAACGCCTAAAGAAAAAACTAAAAAGCTGAAAAAACGCAGTTTTTCACCTAGGCGATCAAAAAGTTGAATTTTTTTATGTGCATAACACTCCCTGAAACATAAGTAATACACATGTAAAGTTTGAAAAAAAATTGGTTGGGTACTTCTTGAGTTTTAGGGATTCAAACTCACAGACACACACACAACACACAGACAGACTTCCTCAGTTTTATATATATAGATATATGATGATTCCTCATGAATGAAACAGTTCTAGTCATGAAGAAGCTTTTCTCTATTAAATATTTATACTCTGCTTTGTATTGAGTATCCTACTTACTGTGGTTACCCCCGATTGAACCCGGGATAAACCTATATCTTCATCATCATCATCATCACCGTTTTACGTCCGTTCTTCCATGCTACCATGGGTTAGACAGGTTGTCCTGTTGTGGGCAGTGTCTGGTCAGCTGACCTTGTCTTGCTCATACGGGAACTGATTCTGGCTTGATTTCTACAGCTGGATACCCTTCCTAACACCAAATTCATTTACAGTGAGTGCTGGGTGCTTTTTTTTCCGTGGCGCCTTCACGTCCACTTTACAGTGTGGGCTGGGTGCTGTTTTGCTGTGGCACCTCCACGACCACTTTGCAGTGGAATGATAGGGACCCCAGTCCCTATCATCTCATTTCTACAGCTGAGTAAACTGGAGCAATGTGAAATAACGTGTCTTGCTCAAGGAAACAACACATCACCCAGTCTGAGAATTGAACTCACAACCTTTCGATTGCAAAGCCAATGCTCTAACCACTAAGCCATGTGCCTCCACTATATATATATCATTGTCATCATTTTACATCATAGATTATTTGAGACAAAGTTTTATAGCTCAATGCTCACCCTGAGGCCTTTTAGTCACCTCTTATAACACACTGGAATAATATAGTGCTTCTATAATAAAAATAGGAAACTAACTCATATGTATATACACACACCACACACATGTATATATATATATATATATATCTTTTGATTTGAAAATCTATTATAAATTGTAATATAATAAGAGTATAAATTGTAATGTAAACAAACTTCAAAATGAAACTGTCTATCTGGCTAGAAAGCTAATCTGTCAGTCTGTCTTTCAATTGATCATTCAATCATGTATTATTGCTTGCTTAAAAGTAAGAACAGTTTATCATCCTCATCTTCATCATTTTTCAGTTCCTCTTTTCCATGATTTCATGGGTTGGATAGGTCCTTTTCAGCACAGCTTCACTCCACATGTTGCAATCGTTTGTCATCTCCACTGAGTGTTAGTCATTTCAGATCAGCTCTCACTACTCAAGTATTCCTTGTCTTTCTTCTATAGCAACTTGCTTCCACTGCAATTCCTTGGCACTTTTACACCCAGTGATCATTATCTAGGTGCATTACATATCCATACCAATGCAGTCTTCTCTCTTACACACTATTTCACATTCCTTGTATACCCAGGTTGTCTCTCAGTTCATCGAGGCTCTGTCATTTTCTTACATTCTAACCACATGTCTATAGTATTAGATCTTTAATCTCTAAATGTAGAGAAGTAGCAGCTCTATCAAGAGCTACTCTTTAATCTTTGAGCTATGCATAATATCATGTCTTGTTCTGATTAGGAAAATACTTAATGTGCAGTTTGAAATAGCACCTACAATACAGGTCCTACATTTCTGGCCTTGGCTTATTACTAAATAAAATGAAGCATATATTTCACATCTGTCCTTGGTGTATTACAAGTTGAAATGGAGCCTACCTTTTACATCAGGCTTGGGCCCATTATTAGATTAAAAAGAGTCTCCATTTTACAGCTGATCTGGGCTCATTATCAGCTGTGCACAGGTTTTGTCATTTACTAATATTGTTTTTTCCTCACTTCATAATTATTTCTAGAAATATGCAGAAATATATTATGTTATTCTTTTGCTCATTACCATTAGACTGTAACCATGCTGTGCATTACCTTGAGGGGATTTTAATCAATTATATTGATCCAGTATCTACTTTTTCAAGTCTCGTACTTAATTTATTGATCTCTATTTGGCAAAACACTAGGTTAACTTAAACACTAAGAATGAACACATACACGCACAAGTGCATGCATGTGCAAGTGTGTGTGTGTGTGTGTGTGTATAACAGGCTTCTGTTTAGTTTCCATTAACCATATTTCACTCTCTAGGTATTGGTTAGTCGAAAACACTATCCCAGAGTGCCATCTAGGGGAATTGAACCCAGAATGCTTTGTTCACAATATAAGCATGCCTATGTCTATATATATATCATCATCATCATCATCATCATCTTCGTTTAACGTCCATTTTCTACACTAGCATGGGTCTGGATATATATAATAATAATAAATGTGAAGACTAAAATTCAAAGAGGGCTCGATAAGGATAAATATATATCAAATATATAAGAACCGTAGAGCAAATATTTATTAAAATAAGAGATTAAAGTTTAAGCAAAGAATCGATGATTTCACCCTTGACGGGATCTTCTGAGAATCCCGTTACGGGTGAAATCAGCGATTCTTTGCTTAAACTTTAATCTGTTATTTTAATAAATATATATATATGAAGGTGCATGGCTTAGTGGTTAGAGCAGTGGGCTTGCAAATCAAAAGGTTGTGAGTTCGATACTCGGACCGAGTGATGTGTTGTTTCCTTGAGCAAGACACTTTATTTCACATTGCTCCAGTTTACTCAGCTGTAGAAATGAGATGATAGGACTGGGGTCCCTATCATTCCACTGCAAAGTGGTCATGGACGTGCCATGGCAAAAAAGCACCCAGCCCACACTGTAAAGTGGACATGTAGGTACCACAGAAAAAAGCACCCAGCACTCACTGTAAATGAGGTTGTTGTTAGGAAGGGCATCCAACTGAAATCAAGCCAGAATCAGTTCCCATATGAGCAAGACAAGGTTAGCCGACCGGACACTGCCCACAACAGGACAACCCGTCTAACCCATGCTAGCATGGAAGAATGGACGTAAAATGGTGATGATATATATATATATACATATATATATAAGTATGTGTGTGTTTATAAGCTTTGTATTACTATTTTTCAAGAATGTTTTCAATAATTGCAATAAAATATTACTTTCATGAAAACATTTTATTTAACTACATCTCCACCATCATCATCATTGTTTTTACATTTAATTTTCCATGCTGGCATGGCTTGAACAGAACATTTTTAGACAATGTTTAGAGCTGAATTTTCTTCCTGGCATTAACCCTTTTAGCTGCTTCTTATGACATGCAAAGGTATGCTGTACCTATTTTAATTTCTTTTAATTTGTTAATTTAAAAAAAAAACCCACGGGTTTGGTAACATTAAAAAAATAACTTCATGCTTTATTAATAATGCTTCCTTGCATACCATAACAATGGGTAATAGAAGTGGCTTTATGCAAAAGTCTTGCTAGCATACCACAACAATAGGTAATAGAAGTGGCTTTATACTAAACTCTGTTGCAGATGAATTATAGTTAAATAAAAATCAATTGAAATTATCACGTTCCCTACAACACTTCTAGAAAAGTATGATATACTTTAATATAGGATGTCGAAAATCTTGTAACTATTGTTTGTCTGCTTGGAAAAAATTTGAATAGTATTACATTACTGAAGGAGTGCTTCAATTTTAAGAATATTTTCTTTTCCCCTTTATTTTATTTTTGATTAAATAATAAACTTTATTTATGAATGACAATAAGAAAAAAAATGGGAAGAATATGGGTAGGAGTATGGACAATAAGAATGGCAGAAATGGAAGCATTAATGAAGAAGCAGAGAGATGTAATAATATTTAGGTCCCATCCACTCACCTTAGTGCCCCCTCATATCCTCTCTTCTCCTTCATAGTCTAAATCCACCACCTAATCTTCCCCCACTCACTCACATCCTTGAAACCCCCATCTTCATCCAATCCATACCTGCATGGAAAGATGGACTTACCCCATGCTGCTCACTCTTTCCAAGGCCAACTTTGCAACCCAACACTTACTCACCCCACTCTCATAATCTTCATTCCTCTTTCTCATCCAACTCAGGCTAGTGTGGAAAGACGCCCCCCCCCCCCCACCAACACACAATAAATTGTCATATGTCATTTAGTCTCTTCAAGACTGCCCCTACAATCTAACACTTATCTTCCCCTTCTTCAACATGTAGCATATAGCTTGTCTCCTTTCATGCTCTCATCCTACAGGCTCCACTGCAAATACTGCCTTTCCCCAGCCAGGCTAAAGAAACATTTTTGAGTATGTGGATACTGATGCAGTGTTTGAAAATGTTTAGCCATGGTACTGTTCTAGATCTGTGGGCAATATTTCCATGCTGGTTGCACTTCAGCTGTCTATAGACAGTCAACAAATCATAAGATCCCCAATTTTTTTGTTTTTGCTAATGATATATATGGGCTGTCATTATGTTCTGTAGGGCAGTGAATTGGCAATTTCGGTAGAGGGTCGGACATGCTTTCCAGCATAGTTACGTCCCTTTACGATCTGAGTTCAAATCCCGCCGAGGTTAACTTTGCCTTTCATCCATACAGAGGTCGATAAAATAAAGTACCAGTTATGTACTGGGTAATTGCTGGTCTTGTGCCAAAAGTAGAAACAATTATGTTGTGTAGTGTGTACTAATGAAATGATTGTTTGACTTATAACTAGCATCAACAAGAGAGTGCAATAACAGATACCTGACAACATTTACAGTATTCATCTTTATCTTAATTCTATGTCCATTTTCTATGCTTGCATTGGTTAGATAGATTTTCAGGCTACAAGGCCAGACAGATCAGATGAGCACATCTTGCTTATACAATCTGTTTTTTGGTCTAGGTACTTCCGTCTGGATACCTTTCCTAACAGTAACCTCCTTACAGAGTTGACTGGGAGCTTTTTGGCATGTCTCCAACTTGACTACCATACTGGGTGAATTGGGTGCATTTTTCTCATGACACAAGCATGAACACCTTACAGAATGAAATGGGTCATAGCACCTGTATACCCACCCTACAGGATCAACTGTAATAGCACCAATACAACCACTTCTTTAGATAATGTGAAGTAAATTTTAATCTTCTTTTGATATCTTAATTAATCATTTACCTCCTTTAAACTTGTACACCTTTTCATCATCATCATTGTCACCATTAGTTATATGCCCATTTTTCTATACTGGCATGACTCAAACAAGATTTGTCCTTCCTAATGCTAACATTTACTTGTTTTCAAGTATGGTACTTGAAAACCTGTAGCATACCCACCCACTTATTACTATTTGTCAATCTGCTGAACTGTGGGACATAAACAAACATCACTGGTTGCCCAATGTGAAGATACATACATACATACATTCATACATACATACATAATGATGGCTGCAACTTGATTTCAAGTAATGCTATAGCTTGACATCTGAGCATGAGCAGCACGGACATGGCATTTTAGTCCTGCTAGGGACTTGCACACTCTTGCACCAATGCTGCAACAATGGAGGCATCCTGCAGTAGGTGTTACAGTCTTGTTTTGGTGCACTTTCAAATGATGTTTCAGTCCACCAACATACATACATACATATATGATAGACTTTCCATCTCCTAACTTTTACTTGCAAGTTACTAGCAAGCCACGATTTAAAGTAAAATACACCAACTTGCCCAAAGTACCATGAAGTATCTTCGAACTCAAAACAATGTGGTTGTAAAGTGAATTTCTTAACTACGCACCAATGTCTGCAATTATTTCAAATGTAATAAATCATTATTCAAAGCTGTTGAATATTTATTCTACCTTGGTTAGGATTAAAGTTATATTTTTCTCTTTTTAAACTTTTATCTCATGTGTCATTTAGCTTGTCTTCTATTTTCTAAAGAAAAATGATCATAAGGATTTTTTAAAATTTAATAATAATAATTGTTTATCAATAATTTTGATAAATTTCAGCATGTAATAAATCTTTATTGGATTACAATATTGTCCTTTTACCATTCATCAAAAAATGCTTTGTAGATGGAATCTGTGTAGAAATTTAAAAATTTCATCTCTCCTACAGATTTCCTCCTTGTCGTCTGCTTTTGCTATTCATATATTTTTCAACTGTTACATTGAATGAAATATGTTATCTACAATCTATTTCAATATTCATTATTATCATCTTCATCACCATGACCATCATCATTATTTTCTTTTAATCTTTTTATTAAGAGCTGCAACATCATATCAAATATGTCATCAAAATGTATGAGTATATATATATAATGAAAAAAAAACAATTATCTGATCAATTTCAATATTATAACAAATGAAAGAAAAAAAAGATGATTTTTCAATCAAATTATCAATTTTTCTCATGCATAGTGTTGTTGTAAAACATTATAATCATTGGCTGTTGTACCTTGATAAAAATAAAATGGCAGTAATTTAAGTGTTGATTTTTGAAATTATCTATGGGAAAAAAAATAGAAATTTGATTTATAAATATTATATCACTCCTTCATCACTTAACACTTCCTATCTTCTTCTCTTTCTTTCACTTTGGTCCTCTCTCTCTCTCTCTCTCTCTCTCTCTCTCTCTCTCTTTCTCTTTCTCTCTCTCTTTCTCTTTCTCTCACTCTCTCTCTCTCTCACTGGTGCTTTCCTATCACACACTCTCTCTCCTCTGGCCTACTCTCTCTCTCCCTCTCTCTCTCTCTCTGGTGCTTTCCTATCACACACTCTCTCTTCTGGCCTACTCTCTCTCTCTCACTCCCTACCCCCTCTCTCTCTCTATCTATCTATCTCTCTATCTATCTTTCATTACCTTGTCTTTGATCTCCTTTCAATATTGTCCTCGTCTAATATTCTTGCTTCTAACATCCTATCACTTGAGCTCACATCCATTATCCTCCACTCTATCACAATTCTATCCTTCTCTGATTCTCTTCTATCATTTCCTCTGACTCCCACCACACATCTTTACTTGAGTAGTAATTATACTGTTGCTACAACCATTTACAGCAATATGTAATAGACAGAAACTATCAACTACATCAGGTAAACTATTTAAACAGTTCATGATCTTTACTTCAAGCGTGCTTTTATTGCTAGCTATTCTGATCTGGGATGCAGGCCCCATGTAGGAAAAATTTTAATATAAAGCAATTTTATTAATTAAATATGTTTTAAATTTCTGAATCTTACATCATTTCCTGTTAAAACCAAATATATTCTTAACTAGCAGACTGGCCCAGCGTTGCTCGGGATTCTAAACATAGATTGGCATGTTTATCACTCCTTTCTGAAACAGTACAGAGAAATACGGAATACCTCGGCTTGGGGATGGTGTCTACATTTTGTGCTTATAAAAATTATTCGTCGTAGATTACCAGGGGTTTAACTGAGAGTAAAATGTTCAACCCACGAAAGCAAAGACAGGTTAAGTAAAAGGGTTAAGTAAAAAGGCATTCAACAAAGTATATATATATATTTATAAATATATTATATATATATATATCATCATTTCATCATTTCATTTTACATCCGATTTTCCCTGCTTGCAAGGGTGGGACGGGAACAGATTCTGGCTTGATTTCTACAGTTGGATGCCCTTCCTAACACCAACCCTATCATCTCATTTCTACAGCTGAGGAAACTGGAGCAATGTGAAATAAAGTGTCTTGCTCAAGGAAACAACACATCACCCGGTCTGAGAATTGAAATCACAATCTTTCAATTGCAAGGCCAATGCTCTAACCACTAAGCCATCTGCCTCCATATATATATAATACATATATATATTATATATATATATATATTATATATATATATATTATATATGTATTATATATATATTATATATATATTATATATTATATATATATTATATATATATTATATATATGTATTCATCATTTCATCATCATTTCATTTTACGTTCGCTCTTTCCCTGCATGCAACGGTGTGACGGGAACTGATACTGGCTTGATTTCTACAGCTGGATGCCCTTCCTAACACCAACCTCATTTACAGTGAGTGCTGGGTGCTTTTTTGCCGTGGCACCTCCACGACCACTTTACAGTGGAATGATATGGACCCCAGTCCCTATCATCTCATTTCTACAGCTGAGTAAACTGGAGCAATGTGAAATAAAGTGTCTTGCTCAAGGAAACAACACATCACCCGGTCTGAGAATTGAACTCACAAAGCCATTATATATATATATATATATATTATATATATATATATTATATATGTATATATATTAGGAGGCACATGGCTTAGTGGTTAGAGCATTGGCCTTGCAATCAAAAGGTTGTGAGTTCAATTCTCAGACCGGGTGATGTGTTGTTTCCTTGAGTAAGACACTTTATTTCACATTGCTCCAGTTTACTCAGCTGTAGAAATGAGATGATAGGGACTGGGGTCCATATCATTCCACTGTAAAGTGGTCGTGGAGGTGCCACGGCAAAAAAGCACCCAGCACTCACTGTAAATGAGGTTGGTGTTAGGCAGGGCATCCAGCTGTAGAAATCAAGCCAGAATCAGTTCCCGTCCCACCCTTGCAAGCAGGGAAAAAGCAGACGTAAAAATGAAATGATGAAAATGATGATTATATATATATACTATATATATTTATTATATACTATATATATATTTAGTAAGGGCGGTGCCCCAGCATGGCCTCAGCCGGATGGCTGAAACAGGTAAAAGAGTAAAAGAGTATATATATATTGGAGGCATGGCTTAGTGGTTAGAGCATTGGCCTTGCAATCGAAAGGTTGTGAGTTCAATTCTCAGACCGGGTGATGTGTTGTTGCAATGATAAATTCTATTTTGCTTTAAAATTTGAACAAAATCGGTGGCAAAATGTGGGAGCTAAAGCCAAAAATCTTATTTTCGATACCTAAAAGAAGGTGACCCCGCTCGCTATCGATTTTTATCTGCAGAATGACTCCGGAATAAAAAAACGATACGCTGATATATAGAAAACAGTCCCCAATGACTAATCTATGAGCCTGTAAAGTTTCATGAAAATCGGTCATAAGATGTAGGCCCCTATAGGTAATACACAGACACACACACGCACACACATACTTAATTTTATATATATACAGACACCTGATTTGTTGATGTGTAATGTTAAGATATGCATCAAAGCCAGTCAAGAACCACTGGTCTATTACATTTGAATTCTTGGTTCTCTATCTATAAGCCAGAGATCACATGACACTTTTTGAATTCTCATTGTTTGCGTCAACTACAAAGTTTTGAGTTCTTTAAACTTACATCCTTTTGTGAATGTGTGAGGCTTCCTGGTTAGGGTGTTTGACTCAAAATTATAAGGATGGGAGATAGCAGGCAACTTTGTCTCAGATCTAAGTGTTCTTGTCAGAGGGTCTTCTGACAGATCATGTTAAAGTTGATTATACTGAAGTGTGTAAGCATTTGATACACTTTTGCTTTTTCAATTATCTTCCTCACTATAAAAATTGCATCAACTCTACCTTTACTGCAGATTACGTAACCAGGTTTTCCATGACATCCTCATTTGTGATGGGATTGTGCCAAGAAATCCTAAGGCAAAGTCTATGCAAGGCATCTACAGATTCTACTGTCTGTTTGTTTATGTCTGACAAGCATAGGTTGTCATTGACACACTGATTGATGTAAACAAGGAGAACTTTGTGTTTTGGCAAAAGGAGAAGTTGAATCATACAGGCTTCAGGTGCTGAAAGACAACTGTAGTTTTGCTGAGTCTTATTTCCACATCAGTTCTTGTGATGTCATCTTTAGTGCTAATACTGCTCAGATATGTGACAGCATAGACATTCTCCAGAGTCTGGTCTCCCATTTGAACAGGTTGATGTTGTGCCTCATCAAACACATCATTGGTCTATTCAATGTTGATTTTAAAATCAACCTTTGAGCTGCTATTGCTAAAACTAGTGCTCATAAAAAGACTCAGGCATGGTATATATATATATATATATATCACCATCATCATCATCATCATTATATAACATATTCTTTCCCTGATAGCAAGTTTTGGACAAGTCTACATAGACCAAGTCAGTACTGTAGTGGGACCACTGACATCCAAGACAGACAAAGGAGGTCTGTATTCCACTTATGTAAAGTAATTATCATGTGCAGAGGAGAAGTTATCATCTTTTGGCACAAACTGAAGGATCCTACTAGCCACTTGTTTGGCAAGCATTCTATGGCTAGATGCCCCTTCTATCATCAACCACTTCGCAGCCTGTACTGTGTGTGTTTATCATGTAGAAGGGGTTCTCAACCTGGTCCATGTGGACCACTAGTGGTCCACAGTAAAATTCAGGTGGTCCACAAAAGATTTCGACAGCAAATTCTTTTTTGATCCATGCATTTGACTTAAAGCGCTGTTCTTATTTTTCACATAATTACGACTTCAGCTGTTTATTTGCGTAGATTTTTAGGCACTGCGACATGATAATAGCATTTTCTAATTCATTGAAAAAAGCATCTACTGATGCTTATAAGTAGCATTCTATTACAAAAGATTTAAAAGTTTAGGTGGTCCACAGGAAAAAATTACTTATTATGGTGGTCCACAGTGAAAAAAAGGTTGAGAACCCCTGATGTAGATCACCAACACTAGAGAAGTCCTTGTATCTTTGACACAGCTGAAGGGTCCTCTCAACCCTTTTAGGTACGTTTTCTACAGTGTGATGCTGTTCCTGTTGCCAACTACCCATAAGGAGTGCATTTTGGTGGCACCATCACTCGAGAGATTGTTGGTCATAGACCCAAAATTAGAGCCCATTCAGCTCTGGGGACGGAGCATTAGGGGATGGAGATAGGTATAAAGTTATAAGTGTTTGTGATGATGGGTATGGGAGGCTTATTACTATATGGGGATGTAGTGACGTGGGGGATTTGCTGGGGTAAATGGTGGTAATGGGGGAGGGGGGAACAAGGGGTAGACAGTAGCAACTAGGATGCAATGGTGATGATATCAAAGGTCTTTAGGGGGTAATAGTTAGGGTTGAAAAAGGGGTAGAGAGAGTAGCTACTCAGGTGCGGTTGTGAGGATAAATGGTGGGGTGTGATAGTGGGAGGAAAGGGTAGTGTCTCATGGATGGGTCAGGTTAAATTGTATGCTTCTGGCTGGATCTTCATAATCGTAGTATAGAGACAGCAATCTCTATCATTTGTCACTTCAATTGTGAGGTTTAGTTTCTTAAGGTTTTATATATATATATATAAGACCCTTGCAACCAGAGAAAAGTGGACGTAAAATGATGATGATGATGATGATGATGAGCAAGATATGGACACCTGACATTGTCTGACATTGTAAGGTGACAGACCATCTAATTCCTGCATATATGGAAAATAATTGTTATATCATACCATGCCATAATCCCTTAACTTGAGGTAGAGTTTTAGGGGTTCAATCTTTACATACAGTGTGTATTGGGCATTTTAAACTTAGCAGAGACCATCCCTCTCCAGGTTAAAAACAGCCAAATACAGAGAGAGAAAGAGAAGTGAGAAAGAAATATAGAGGAAGATTCAACCCCCCCGTATTGAACTGAAATGTTATTTATTGACCTCAAAAAGATGAAAAGCTAATTTTACCTCAGTGAGAATTGAACTCACAATGCTGAGAGTAAAAAAAATGGCATATTCACACATAAATATATATATCATCCTTTTCATACATGTATATATACACTTATATGATTATGTCTATATATATTACTGATGCACATGCATGTTATGCACATAAGTGTGTGTTATACAGAAACTAAAGATAATATAGTTTTATCTCTTGTGACAAATAAATCAATATGTGAGAAACTAATATTTATTTGTTTTATGCATGACATTATGAATAACACACAACTGAAATTCAAAAGACAATAAAGAATAAAGCTGATTGTTATAGTTGTTCCAATTTGGCCTATTTTCAATTTTCTCTGATGTTATTCAAATACAACTAACTGAAATGTTTCAGTCCTCATTAACTGAGTGAAAAATACTTCAAAAATGAATAAGTTAAACATCTCATATACGTTTAACATTTGAAAATAGATATACATGCATCAAATTCAATAATTAATTCATGTAACAGAAAATATGAAGTTAGTACTATATACACATGCATGTATGGCACTGTATTTATATGCTTGTATGGTTATGTATATGTATGTATGTGGGGTTGTATATATGTATATATACCACACAAGGTATTTCTATTTGAATGCACTGGCTTTTCATTCTTCTTGCCAATGTTTACATATTCCACCATTAAACCATACAAAACACACACACATACACATATCCTCGTCTCTTAACATCCGTTTTCACTGCCAATTCAGGTTGAATATATATTACACATGTACACACATATGTTGGAATTCTCCAAAGTTTCCATCTACTAAATACCACCCACATGGTATTGGGCTACATGAGGCTATTGTAGAAGAAACCTGTCCTATGTGTCATATAATTGTTTCTACTTTTGGCACAAGGCCAGCAATTACCCAGTACATTACTGGTACTTTATTTTATCGACCCCGTAAGAATGAAAGGCAAAGTTAACCTAGGCGGGATTTGAATTCAGACCATAAAGGGCCGTAACTCTATGCTGCAAAGCATGGCGTCTGACCCTCTACCGATACTGCCAATCCACCTCCCTATGTATCATATAATAGAAGTGAACCAGGTAAAACATGGTTATAAAGCAAACTCATACCCACATGTGTGTCTTATATGTTAAAAATTAGTTGTTCAGATTTCATCTATTGATATACAAATTACATTTAATTACTGTCATCTTGTAGATATTCGGTCTGTTCCTTAGCAACATGATGTGGCAATTTTAAAAAGAAAATATTCCACAAACACATTTTTAAAAAGAAAATATTCCACAAACACATATATATATATATATATATATGGAACTTCAACCTTAATTTTAACTATATGATGATGAACATCATCATCGTTTAACGTCTATCTTCCATGCTAGCATGGGTTTAGACGGGAATTGTCTCACTTGAGGCAAGATTGGTCGTCTCGCTCATATGGGACTGTCTGGCAGGTTTTCTACGGCTGGATGCTCTTCCTAACACCAACCACGTTTACAGTGTGGACTGGGAGGATTTTACCGTGTTACCTACACGGCCACATTACAGCGTGGACTGTGTGTTTTTTTGTCATGACATATATATTGGCAGCATGACACTCCCAAAGTATAACAATATATATATACACAGTGAATTGGCTGAGTCATTAGAACATCAGATAGAATGCTTTATGATATTCATTCTGGCTCTCTGCTCTTTGAGTTCAAATCCCACCGAGGTCAAGTTTGCCTTTCATCATTTCAAGATGGATAAAAAAAAAATGTACCAGTCTAGTGCTGGGGTCAATTCTTCCTCTCTCTGGAAGAAATCTTCTGTATTCAAGACTGGAGAGGGATGGGCTTTGCCTGGCTTAAAATGCCCAAGAAACACTGGGCTTTGAAACCTTAGGTAGGGCTTTTGATCCATGTATGAACATAAATTAATAATATAACAACTGTACTAATTAATCACAGTGCAATTCTTTAATTCTTTAATTGTTCTTCTAATTATATTCTCATATATATTATTTTTGCATTCTTTGTATAAGTTTGTTATGTCTTCTGTTTTTCTACATCATTTAGTAATATTTGTCTCACAAAAGGCATCACATGTTATTGCCAACACTCATTATAATGTTCCATCTCGTCTTCTTTCTCACTACCCATATTGTGTATCTCACTACCATCCTCATACAAACTATATTTCCAATCTTTCTTCCACAGTGTATAAACTCTCTGTGATTCCTTTACCATTATGTCCCTTGCAGTCATTGAATTAGAGCTGCTCAAAGTGAATGTCAACTGCATTCATTGACAGTGGATTATCAGAATCATTAGAGTATTATTATTTAATCCTGACCCTTTATGTTCTAAGTTCAAATCCTGCTGAGATCAATCTTTTTAGGGCTGTCTGGAACTATATTATCTAATACATCTTACATTTGTTATTTAGTACAATGAGATTTAATTTGAAAATGTGACTGCTATTTCTAGCATGCTAAATATTGAGTACATTAATGTTCCTTTGTTTAAGTATGTACCTCTTTAGCTTCTAGACCTTGTCACTATCGGCTGTCAAAGTGCAATGCAGAATTGATGAGAATTTCCTTAGGTTGTTGCTCTGATCATAGAAATTTGTTCTGTAAAGTTTGAAGGTGTGACTGTGTTTAAGAAATTCATTTCATAATCATGTGGTTTTAGGTTATTCACACAGCAGGGGACATTGAGCAAGCATAGTTTCTGAGTAGAATTTGGCAGATATTGAGCAAAAGTTAGTTATATGTGTGTGCACATGCATGCGTGCATATGTGCATGCTTGTATGTATGTATCAGCATCATTGAATTTTATGTCCATTTTTTTCACATTCTCATGGGTTGGATAGGTCCTTTTCTACACAGCATCCCTCCACTTGTTGCGTTCTTTCATCATCATCGCTGTGATTCTCAGCGATTTGAGATCAGCTCTCATCACCTCCACACACATCTTCATTGGTATAGACATGTGATGTGCATGGATGATTATCACTGGGGGAAGAAGTGCTAAGAAATGCCAGTGGTAGTATTGTTATTATAAAACTAAAATTAATTTAGAATCAAGAGTCATCATTGTACTTGTCATGCTTTTTATGTTTATTTGTCTATGCTTGCATAGGCTAGATGTGTCTTTTCAGCACTGCATCTCTTCACACATTATGATCATTCATCATATCCACTGTGTTTTTCAGCAATTTAAGATCAGTTCTCACCACCTCTGCTCAGGTCTTCTACGGTGGCTTCCTTTCACTGGTATTTCTTAGCACATCTTCACCCAGTGATAATCATCCATGCACATCACATGTCTATATCAATGCAGTCTCTTCTCTTGCACACCACTTTGGATTCCTCTTAAGCCCAGGTTCTCCCTCAGTTCATCCAAGCTCTGCCTTTTTTCTCACATTTACATTACACATTCAACAAAGTATGGTAGCTTTATTTCTCTTCAGCCTACACGCGTCCTTTGCAGTCACTGCTCATGTTTCACTACCATGCAGAATCGCACCAAACACAGGTGTCATACAGCTGTCTTATTGTATCTAGAGAAAAAACTTTTGATGTTAACAGTGAGAGTAGCTCTCTAAACTTCTTCCATCCTATCCTTCTTCTAGCTATTATGCACCCTCCGCCACTGAGCTTGTCAGTAAACGTTTCTCATAGATCCTATCAGTTTGTTCTTTACTCAGTTCTGTCTGAATTGCATATGTTGATGTAATTCTAATTATTATTTTCTACAGTTATTCTAAGCTTGAGAATTCTGTCACTTACTCTAACTACCTCTATCATTTTATGTACACATTTCTCAGCTAGTAGAATGCCTACACCACCTACCCATTGTCATTTCCTGCCCAGCAAATTTTGTATCTGTGTTGATTTTCTGTAAGTAGTCTCACTGAGGGACTCCTCCAACTCACCTCTTGTACATAGCATACATCCACTTCTCTCCTCTCTAACAGCTCCACAATTTCACCTTCCAGGTGCCAACAATGAGAGTGGCTGTCCTGAGATTTGTAACTTGACAGTGGTTAGTTCTTTGAGTAGCTGTTCTTTGTAGCTGTAAGAGGAAAAGGCTGCATAATTGCTTGATGACAGTCAAGGGGTTCTCACACATGGCTACACTAGTCACCCCACTACCATCTGCAGCACTAACATGAGAATCTTATGTGTTGTACTTTCCATAATTTATAGAGGAATTGAGTACATTATTCAAGCCACCAGCACTAGAGTTTATCATCCTGGATGCAGGAGTCCCCTTCACTATATATCAGTTTTTATTCAGTGTCTACTTTCCTAGATCAGGCTGGATTCATTACAATCTAATAGTCCATGTCTGTGCAGTTGTGTTTATTGAAAGTCACTGCCCTCCTAGATGGGCTGCCTTCATTTATGGTTACAGGGTCCATGCCTGTACTGTGCAGTTGTGTTATATATATATGTGTGTGTGTTTAAGTATGCATACATGCTAGGGTGAGAAATAAAATTATAATTTTATTTTTATATATATGTTTATATATATGTTTGGTTGAAATTGTTTTGGTAAAAACAAGAGCAGAGAAATAAATATTATCCTACTTCTCATCCTCATCAACATCATTTAACATCCATTTTCCCTGTAAAGAAGGGTTGAATGTGTCATAACAAGCCAAATCAGCAATTAATTATTTATCTTGCTTACATACATTCCTGCATTCTACAGATTGCACCCTATATTTTATTGAGGCACTATTTAACAGCTATTTTTTTCTATGCTTGTATGGGTTGGATGGGTTATTATATTATGAGTCGAGTCAGCTCAGGTGACCATATCTTGCTGATATGGATCTGTATTTTGGTTATGACCTTGGTTACAGATCGATTTACATAGATGTGAGTTATTGCTATTTATGTACAGACTTGTTTGTAAACTCTATGCTGTTTGCAATGCAGGAAAATACGGTACATAATAAGTTTTGTGTGAAAATAAACAAATCTGCCACCAAAATATTTAATACAAGCTTATAAGAGATGCCCCTCTATTAAAAAGTGAGATTTTTAAGTGGCACAAAGTTTTAAAAGAGGGCCAAGAAAATGTTGAAAAGTAACCTGATTCTGGAAGGTCAGTCTCATCATGATGAAAATATGAAGGGGTGCGAATGGTGATGGAAAAGATTGCTGATTAAGTGTGATGATGATTGCAGAAGAAAAAGGCTTGAATAAAGATACAATTCACAGAATTTTAACAAACCATTTGCACATTAAAAAAATTTGTGCAAAATTAGTGCCCAAACACTTGTCTGTGGAGCAAAATTGAACCAATTGGAAATATGTCAGGATTTGCTAAGACTAAAAAATTGAGCCAAATTTCTTGAATCAAATGATAACAGGAAATGTATCATGGCTGTTCGAGTATGATCCAGTTATAAAATGACAAATGAGGAGTGGCATACGAAAAATTCTCCTCATCCGAAGAAAGCACACATAAGCAAATCTAGGGTGAAAATGATGATTATCATTTTTCAACAGCCATGGTATTGTTCACAAAAAATGTTTACCTCCAGGACAGACAATTAATCACACCTATAAAGATATCTTGAAATGACTTCGAAAATAGTTCCAGCAAATCTGAAAGGACATTGCATGAGATTGGGCACTGCATCGCAATAACATACCTATTCACACAGCACTTTCAATTAGAGAATTTCTAGCAAAGAAAAATATTCCTACTTTTCCATATCCTCCCTAGAGTCCAGATCTTGCTCCATGTGATTTCTACCTAAGTTGAAATCAAAGTTGAGGGGTCATCATTTTGGGACTGTGGAAAACATACAAAAAATTATAACCAACTAGTTAAGGATACTCACAGAAAATGACTTACGGTACTGCTACGATCAATCGAAAAATCTTTGGAACCACTATGTACCAACCCAAGGGTTGTGTTTTAAAGGAGATAATTGTAGCTTCATGTAACTCTAATATACATTTAAATAAAACATCAGAACCTTACTTTTGGGACAAACCTCGTACATACATAGAAGCATGCATGTGTCTGTGTGTTTGTGTGTGTGTTTTTCTAATTGTGTGTCTTTTGTCAATGCGTATCAGTAAGGTAAACTGGCATTTTTCCCAACGTGTCCTGCACTATTTTTTCTGTACCATGTGAATCATTGAGGCAATATACATATTTTGAAAATGTGCCAGTTAAGGTGCCTCTATGTAGTCACACAACCTGCTAGAAATATCAGCTAAATCATCTTCATCCCACACTCTAACAGTGAGATTTTCAACTTTTTTACATTGATAATTCAGTTTTTAAAACTAAATTATTTTGTGTCACATTAAATTTTGTTAATGACATGAAATTAAAAAAATTAATAAATAACCAATTAAATATCAGAAGCAGGTGGAGAAGTTCAAGTATGTCAAGGCTGTTTTTATGAATGATGGAATGCAGAAGGTTGAATTAAATGCAAGAATTGCAATAGCTAGTGTAATAATTTGCCAACTTTAGCACATGCTCATCAGAAAAAGAGACGTAAGCATTAAAGCCAAACTCGCTATCTTCAATTTAGCATGCATGTCAACCCTTACTTTTAGTCATGATTCTTGGATAATGACTGAAAAAATATGATCATGAATACAAGCAGCAAAAATTGGGTACCTCTGAAAGGTCTTTGGAGTGATGTTACTTGATAGGGTGTGTATCTTGGAGATCAGGGTATTGCTTCATATAGAGCCACTACTTTTCCGAATCAAGAGATCACAGCTCTGTTACAACAGACATGTGGTTAGAATGTCTAAGGAAATAATCATTGGATAACCAGAGACTCAGATGTAGACCATGAGCAAGATGATTGGATAACATCCATCAGATGGTTGGACTCGCTGAGGGACACAACTAGATCATTTGGAGGTGATGGATTCTGATAGGACCCTTTGGAAGGATTATCTGAGGATTCTGCCCCCCCCCCCTAACCCTCCCAGGAATAATTAAGCAAAGACGATGTATCACCAGTCATGTGTTTTATTGCATGCATTGTAGTCGGATCTTAAATAATCATAACAATTGATAGAATTTAACTTAATGTCACACCACACAATAAGGTAATTGGTGATGCTAAACTGCAATGATAGTTTGGAAACTTCTGCTCCACCAATGTAAAATTAGGAAGGACATCAGCATGGACAGCCAGGTATGTCTCCCAATATACCATCAGATGCATCTCCCTTTCTTCAAAGCCACCACCATGACCTGAAGCTTCCACTCCCATGGCTGTATAACACACACCATTCTAGTCAATACCTTTCCAGTGATGGTGCCTCGGATAAAGATGCATCCAGTCCACTCTGCAAAGTTGTAGCACTGGTGTCTCAAAGAAAACAACTAGTCTGCAGTGTATGTTGGTAGTACTGGTGCCATGACAAAATTACTTTGTCCACCATGTAAAAAGGTATGGCTGGCATCGATGTTCCCAGTACACACTTTATAGTGGCTGGTGTTATGAAGGGCATCCAAACTGAAAAACCAAGCCCAAAGAGGAACGTCTGAGCAAGACATAGTTACCTGACTAGCCTAGTCCCAAAATGGGAAACCCATCTAACCCATGCTAACATAGAAAATAAAGATTAAACAATGATGAGCATGAGGTGGAGGATGATAATGATGATGTTGATGACTCTTAAGTACATTATTTCTGAAAATAGGACAGATGTGCTCATGACTGCAATGTCTTTGATAATAGGAATGCTTAATCAGAGCTCACCTGGTGCAATAACAACATCAGCCATATATATTTTTAGAATAAATGAGAAAGGAATGAAGAATATAGCTTGTTCAAATATAAAGATACTTAGACCTTAATGCCAAACATAGAATATACATTTGTTATTGACTCTCCTATTTATATAAACATATTTAGTAATTGTAACCATAAAATATTTACTATAAAAAATATGATTGCAAGATGGAGGGAAAAAAGTAAAAATAATGACATATGAAAACATAGCATGAAATAATTTCCAAATATATATTTGTAGACATTAGTAATAAAATGTTTTAAATATTGCAGTTAATCAATTATTGTCTATTACTGAAAATGTTAAGCATATATTTTATCATCAACATCATCATCATCACCATCATCATCAGGAGTTATAATGTCTATTTCCCTTATTTGCATGAGTTAAATGGGCTGTGCCATTATGAGTTCAGACAGATCAGGTGACCACATCTTGCTCATATGCAACAGCTATAGCTTGGTTTTCAATGGCTGGATGACCCTCCTAATGCCAGCCACCTAACAGGATGGCCTGACTCTTCTTTCTCATGGCACCAGTACAACCATCTAACAGGATGGGCTGGTTGCTGTTAACAAGGCACCAGCACTACCTCCTTATGGTACCATTATTGTTATCATTTTTATTCGAACATAAGAATTCCACCCCCATTTTAGGCAAAACCATAGATATTTAAGAAGTTTCCTTTGCAGTTATGTAGTTTGGGATTCTATCCCACTACAAGATACCTAGAGGTAGTGTCTACTATAACCTTCGGCTGACTAATGCCTTGTGAATGAATTTGATAGATGAAAACAATACACAAGCCCATTTTATATATATATATATATATATATATATATATATATATATCATCATCATCATCATCGTTTAATGTCCATCTTCCACGCTAGCATGGGTTTGGACGGGAATTTTCCCACTTGAGGCAAGATTTGTTGTCTTGCTCATATAGGACGGACTGTCTGGAGGGTTTTCTATGGCTGGATGCCCTTCCTAACACCAACCACGTTTACAGTGTGGACTGGGAGGTTTTTACCGTGTTACCTACATGACCACATTACAGCGTGGACTGTGTGTCTTTTTGTTGTGACACCTACACGACCTCATTTATTTAGGACTGGATGTTTGGTACCAACATAGCTTTACAACAAAAGGGGTGGTGTGGATGGGGTGGGGGTAGTGGGACAGGGGTGTATTTTTGTTAAGAGGTGCCTACTGACTGTAAGTTTCGCTTTGTACTTAGGCAAGGCGGGCCTTCTGTATTACTGTATAGCGCCAAAGATCTCGGTCCAGTGACATTGTCTTGGAGAGGTGTAAGTGTGTGAGGTCGGAATTTATCAAGTCGTCCCAGGTTTTTCTGGGTCTGCCTACTCCGTGGCTATTGTCTATTTTTATCGCCCTGCACTTTTTTATACAGCTGTCGTCTTTCATGCACATCACGTGACCATACCAACGTAGTCTTCTCTCGAGTAAACAGCATCTGATATATATATATATATATATATATATATATATATAATAGTTAATAGTAATAATAATAAATGTGAAGACTAAAACCCAAAGAGGGCTCGATAAGGATAAATACATAATGACGTATTATCTTCGTTTTTTCCGTTCATTGCCAGGGAACATCTTCATGAACCAAATATCGTCTTCCTGTTTTCCTTCGGTTGCAACGTTTTTCGAAATATTTACTTCTGCGTTCACAGATTGATTTTTTTAGTTTCAGAAAATCCCGTTAAGGGTGAAAGCAGTGATTCTTTGCTTAATCTGTGGTTTTAATAAATGAATATATATATATATATATATATATATATATATATATATATATATATATACATATATATATATATATATAAGTGTGTGTGTGTGTATTTGTGTGCATTTGTCTTGTTCACATTTGAGATTTCAAGGCAATGATATTTGTTAATGTTTGACATATATATTATGTTGATGCAGGTCAGCTGTTATATGTGCAAAGATCAGTATTTCACTAAAAAAATGTTTAAAAGGTAAATATTGGTATCAAGAAGGGCATCTGATAATAGAATACTGTCTCAGAAAGTCTCAACCAGGCTATGGAGAAGTGGCCATAAAAACGATGATGTTGATTTACATTATACTCTTGAAGCATTGTTGCTGCTGCTACAGGATACACCTGTCCAGGTTTAAATGGTTTCCCATCAGTTTTCTTCTCATAGAATAATTTTTTTTAAGTTTTGGGCCTTTTTCCTATCAGGCTGTTAATTTTCTGATTACAAGAATCAGGATTTGGTCTCACAATACACACAACCAGAATTTATATAAGGCATTCTAATTGATGTTCTAATGATACTGCCAATGATACTGTTCTAATGATACTATGGACTGATACTATATTTATTAGCTACAAATGTATGAAGGTCAGAGTTTTCCTTGATAGAATTTGAACTAAGAGATTGAAAAGCTAGAAGAAATACTGTAAAACATGTAATCTCATACTTCAACAATCCTGCCAATTCATTATCATACTCATGGTACATTTTTACCAATTTTCAAAATAAATTTGTTTATGTATTTTGTCAAGAAAAGCTGTTATCTGGATTTATTACTTGAACAAGAATTTTGTAGCATCTTATTATAACCATTTAGATCAATAACTACATATTTAATGTGTGTATGTGGGTATGTACATGTGTATGTGTGTGTGTGCATGTGCATATTTTTTCTTTATCATGTGAATAAAAGCTGACCAATCAAAAATGTATGAGAGTCCTTTATTAATGAAACAATGTAGAGCTAATATTGTTGAAGTGGTCATTAAATGCTGCTTCTTTCTTCTGCTGATACTACATTAACCAAAAATGAATTTAGAAAATATGAATGTCAGTGAAACTAATTTTCTTTGTGAACTAAATATAAAAACTCCATGTTATTTGCTTTAAATATCATTTTAACATGTTAGATTTTCAGTTTTATTCAAATTATATTTCAATTTTTTTAATTTCACATTCAATATTTTATTCATTTGAAATTGGTTCGGAATCCTTTCAGGAAGGAATGCTTCATAAAGCACTTTATTATGAGGGAAAAAAACTTTAATTCATAAACGCATGTTTTTTATGTGTTTTCTTTTTTTTTTTTACTTTTGGTAATGAATAATTTATGGTCTGTTGAGACAATTGACTTCACTCACATGCAATGTAATTTTCGAAATCTTGAGTAAAATATTAATTCATTTGATAATAATGCCTTAAACTATTTCAGTGGTATGAATAGAGAGGGTTCTAACTATGTAAACATTTTGTACTGTCTGTAAAAAAATAAAATGTTCTTATTATAGTCAAGAAAGAGGGCGGTGGATTGACAGTATTGTTAGAGTGTTGGACAAAATCCTTTGTGGCATATATTTAGGCCCCTTACCATCTGAGTTCAAATCCTGCTAAGGTCAACATTGTTTTTCATCCTTCCAGAGTCGATAAAATAAAGTACCAGTAAAGTACAGGGGTTGATTTAATCAACTTTCACTTCTCTTTAAACTGCTGGCCTTGTGTCTAAATTAGAAACCATTATAATTGCCAAGAAACAAGGTTATAGATATTGATCCTGATAGGAAATATTGATTCTGAATATATTTGGCTGAATTATATTTATAGACAAATGTGAGGCTGATATACTTCTCAGTATTTTCTGTGACTATTGACTAGATTAGAAAATTTCAAATTTATAGTGAAGGCACAGGTATGACTGAGTGGTTTAGAAGTTTGTTATGCTACCATGTGGTTTCCAATTTAGGTGGCATTTTAGGTGTCTTTTATTATTAGCCTCAGGCTAACATATGCATTGTAAATGAAATTAGAAGGAAACTGTGTGGTAGTCCATCATATATGTGTGTGTGTATTTTATCAAGTGTGTGTTTTTGTATTAACACCACTTAAGTAGCCAGTAACATTTGTTTATGACCTGTAGTTTAGCAGTTTGGTGTCCTTGACACAACTGAAGGGTCCTCCCAATCCTTTGTTCGGAAAGCCTACAGCTGGATGTAGATCACCAACACTAATGTGGATGACCTACTGTGTCATGACTTAAGGTCGTTTCATATTTCCTTATTTTCAGTTTGGCAAAATAACATTCCTGATGTCACCTTCAGAATGTCATATTAGTGGCATATTATTCATGTGGTTAACAATGATGATAAAGTATCATGGGAGTAGTAGGAAATCATGAACACCTAATTTAAAATTTTTCGGAGTGTGAAATATGAAACATGGTAGTTATAATTAGTTTCATGTATGATGTGTGTGTGTTAATTTTTAGTTTATATTTTGATATTAGTAAAGCCTCCATAGTCACTCACCTATAGAGAATTCCACACAAAATAAGGTGAGAAATTATGGGGGCTTTACTAATATTGAAATATAAACTTACAATGAACACACAGTTACATTATACATGAAACCAATTAGTATGAAATGAAAGGGAAAATGATAACTCCATATACAAATTTAGCTAGCCACCTATGAGGTTGCCTCTCAGAGGATATGTCTTGGGTATTTTAAGGATAGGAGCTACATTTCTATCATGAAAACAATGTGAAATTAAACCTCTTACACAAGAACACAATACATCAGCTAATTAAGAAATTGAGTCAATGACACTGTGAACAGGACTCCAACGCCTTAACAGTTATGTCGATTTGACTCTGAATGTGGTTTATGGTACACTAGCTGAGGTACTCAGCTTTGCCTAGGTTAACAAATGATAAGAGAAGACCGGCAGAAGAGAAAACGTCTGTATTGAATGCATTGTCTTGTTTACAGTGTGTGTGTATTGTGTGTGTGTGTGTATTGTGTGTGTGTGTATTGTGTGTGTGTGTGTGTATTGTGTGTGTGTATGTTTGTGTGTGTTTGTGTATATATATATATATGTGTGTGTGCCTGTGTGAGTGTTCGTGTGTGTGTGCCTGTGTGAGTGTCCGTGTGTGTGGAATTGGCGACATAGGTCACAAAACACGATCATCACTGACAAAGAACTCGCAGAGAGAATCCCTTATGGTTGATTCCCAACCTGCTAGAAATAGCAGTCAGGTTGGTTAGCATATGTGGTATGTCTTTCTTCTTATTTGGTGTTATAAAATTAGTATCAATAAACTTTCCTGGATATACTCTTATCCAATCCTGGACATACTTTCCGATTGTCACTTTTTAGTTTTTTTCCTGTGATACGCGAAGGAACCAACCAACAAACATCTCTCTTTTATATCTTTTATTTGTTCATTCAAAATATTTTTCAGCTAATTCTGTTGTACAATATACATCAGCAATCGTTATCTAATTTTTAAAACATATGAATAGCTGTGATATATGCACCATATCAATCAAAAACCATATGAGAATTGAATACCATACTAAAGCACTAGTAAGCTTGCTAAGAACTTGCAGATAGAAATGTTAATAAATACAACATTTGGCTTGGGTAAACTTTAAGATGTTCTTTCATTGTAGGTTTCTTTTCACAGCCAGTACGTTAAAGAAAATTGATAGTTACAACCATAAAAGTTGAACAGAGAACAAATTTTTTAACAAACTTTACAATAATTTGTACAACCATAATGGAAATTCCAAGTAACAGAAAATACATAAATTACATTGTTAGAGCCTCAGAGTATACAATATATTTTGTTCGGCCCTCGGGAGCAAAGATGAAGAGATTGTTTGGGGAGCTCACTCTAGAGCATCCTACATACAATTGACCATGGTTTTCCCAGATGAAGGCCAGCCACTTTTAGGGTTTGACCCTGAGCTTTGTTGATGGTAATTGTGAAGCTTAGTCTCTCTGTTGCTCTAGTAACATTTTTTCTTCTGGAAAATCTGATCTTGCGGCCAGGCTAGGACATTTTGGGTGGCATATCGGCAGTAACAATGTATAGTATAGATTATGGTTGAAATCAACTATCAAGAACTAATAAAGGAATATGAAATGTCTTTAATAAAAAATGATCAAACTGGAGTACAGTCATGTTTTCAATATAATTTATTTGAAAGAAAAGATGTTCCCTACTCATACACCCACACACACATACATTATACAACTATTTGATTGAAGTAACCAGCAGATTGTCTTCAGTTGAAAATCTTCTTATCATCGATAATGTAATCAATATTTTTTAAATATGTATGCCACCTTCAGTATCCACTAACACCTAATCATATATTTTCCTACTTAACTTTTCTTGGCAAAACTGATGACTATTTAAAATTTATGAATTTGTTATAGATTCTTTTTAAATATTAATGATTCTTTTACTTATTCGTCATGAGAGCTTACATATAGAATACAATGAATATCATAAACAAAGTGGTTATAACATATGTAGGGTTGGATGAAACAAAGTTATATAAAAATGGTTCTAAGGACAAATACATTATGCAGTGTATGTAGGAACCAATAGCCCTAATTGAGTTTTCAGGGTATAGTAGTGTCTTGCAGCTTTTCTTGGTTATATTTAAAGCTTGGTAGAGCCCATCTCCTCTCCGGTTCTGAACACAGCTGATTTCTTCAAGAGAATGACAAAGAGAGATAGAGAATTGAGAAATAGATAGAGATGAAGAAAAGACCTTAGTATTGGACTGGTGCTTTTTATCGACTTCAGAATGATCAAATTCAAAGTTGAACTCAATTGGATTTGTACTAATACCACAAAGCATTCTATCCACCATTCTAACAACTCACGTTATGCAACAGACATATTCAAATTGGATAAAAACATGAAATAAATATAAAAATATAAAACACACAAAATTTACAAAATATAATGATATAAACCAGGAAAAATCATTGAGGATTACACACATAAGGAAGAACCCACTAGTTAAGTTGAATGAGAGCACCCCACATTTCTGCCCACCACCACTCATTATATTTTTCTCGGGTATCACCAAAATTATCAGCAAGCTGTTCTTCAGGGAGAAAGCTCACCAATAAAAGAACTTGTATCTTCTGGGCAAAAAGTCTTTGTTTTTTTATATACTTCTCTGGCTAGTTAAACAAAATATCTGCTTATCAAGAGTTGTAGGTAAAGATTCCCCAACTTTTAATCCATTCACATTTCAAATGTTTCTTTCTCTTCTCTTCCAAATGGTATATCGAGTTCATAGACATAGCCACTGATTCTGATGACCATGAACTTGAACAGTTCCCAGTGTTTGGGCAGTTTCTTGGAACATCCTGGCAGGGTTTATTTATTAATTCTTTTGTTTTTGTTTCTTTTCTTCTACTATTGTAACAGTCTGCTAGTTATCATTGGATTCCATATGATCAACCAATCTTTGTAAGTAAATGTAGTGTTATTGCTAGAAGTAGAGCGTCAACATTATCTACCTTTGGAATCATGCCTGAAGTAACCCCCCCCCCCCCTTCCCTGCTTTCGTTAGACTGAGAGAAAATACTTAAACATTTTTTGTTTCTAGGATTGGGAATTAAGTGATATTTACTGCTAATCTTCTGAGCTACAACCAGTGTTATGGCTGGTAGTGCTACTAAAGCAGTGATTTCCGGACTCTGCACACTCTTCTTTTGTTTGTTTTTTTTCAATTATTCAGGGCAGACATTCCTCAAATGGCTTTGGTTTCCACAAATTTAACAACTGATTTTTTTTTCCCTTTTACTCTGCACTAACAATGGGGCACAGCACTGGAATGACCTTGTGGTTCTAATGTGTCATAAGAACTTGCAAGTTCACATTGACCCTACTTGACCATATCAGTAATTTGTTTTGGTTTTTTCTCACCCCAAGCAAGGTAATAAAGCCAGTAAAATGCAAAGAGATACTGAGTAGTGAAAAGGACTAAACAGAGAGAACTTAATTCAAGGAGAGAGATGATGATTAATGTTGCTTTTGAATTTCTGGAAATTGTAGTGGTCAGAAAAGCAAGAAGCTGAGAAAGAATTCCATAAGCAAGACATGTGAAGGAAGAAATCATTAGAATAGAATTTGTGATTGAATTTGGAACTTCAATTGTAAACATAGCCACCAATCTGGTGTGCTGTTTAAACCCATGAAGTCAAAGTAACAATGAAGAAAACTCATCAGAACAAATCCCTTGAAAATATTTATAAAAAAGACACAGAGAGGCAACATTTCAATGGTGTGGTAGTGATTGAAACCAACATGAAAAGTCAGGACCAATAATGTAGATGATTCCTCCTTGGATCTTATCCAAACTCTGAAAGAGCACGAGAGAAGCACCAGAACAAATGTGGCAAAAATTCTCAATAAAAAGACAAATGATAGGCTTATAGAGATATATTTTCAGGTGAAAAAAGTTTTTTGGCACAACAGAGTGAACCAACTTTCTGGGCAGCAGACTTGGCAATTGACATGATATAATCATTCCAGCTCAAATCAGAAGGAAATGTCAGGCCAAGAAGGTGTATAGAATTGCTCTCTCAGAGAATATGATCTACCATACTAATGGAAGGAAAAAGTGGTGTTAAAGTAAACAAGCCATTTCTTGCTCCACTCAACAACAGATCAAAGGTCATATTCAAGATCAACTGCCAATTCAACTTTATCAGACATATCAGACTTACAATTAAGCCAAAAATAAAGAGTTGTGTTATTAGCATAGATACAAAGCTGAGAAAATATATCATAAGGATGGTCATTGATGAAAATTGAGAATATTATAGGACCCAGGATAGAGCCCTCTGGGACAACTATATTAATGTGGAAAGACCTAAAAGACTGATTATTCAAGACAACCTTTAGTTCACAATTTGATTAGAAAATCTCAATCACTTTGAAAATCCATTCAGAAACACTATAACCCCTTGTGAAGCAGACCAGCATGCCAAACTCTGTCAAAAGTCTATAGTTGGCACTTATTACATGCCAATATTGCTTTACAGAGATAACAATGAGCTAGGGTTCAATGTTCCTCGATAAGCTCCTGACTGCTCCATGCACTGGGTCACAAGTTTATGAATGGCTGTTTCTTGCACTATCTCTGTGTTTTCTCACTCCCAAAAGGTAAACAAATGACACAATAAGTTTTTATTTCCTTTATCTATAAATAATATATAAGCTCAAATATCTACTAAAGCTTATTTCAGCTCAATTTTTGAGAGCAAAAAGGGAAACCACCACTCTACGTTTGTGAGATAAAAATAGATTAGCTTTCTCCTTACCTGCTTCTGAATAAATACTTCAGCCAAGAAGAGGGGACTTTCTTCCAATACAACGTCACCACTGTATGGTTTCCAACTGTAAATTTTCCATGTTCAAATGTTACTTGTCAAAGACTATGCAAGTAAAATTAGTTCCATTATTAAATGTCGGTAAAGTACCAGTAATCCACTGGATAATTGCTGGCCTTGTGCCAAAAGTAGAAACAATTATTAAATGTCGGTGGATTGGCAGTATCAGTAGAGAGTCAGACCCCATGCTTTGCAGCATAGTTAAGGCCCTTTATTGTCTAAGTTCAAATCCCGATGAGGTTAACTTTGCCTTTCATCCATACTGGGCCAATAAAATAAGCACCAGTAATGCACTGGGATAATTGCTGGCATTGTGCCAAAAGTAAGGCAATTATTAAATATTTCACTTGGCAACATTTGTGCCTGTGTGTGTTTGTGATACCATTAATATTGTCACCAAACACGTTTTCAAAACAATTCTCATATTTTCTCTTCTAAACAATGTAAAGAATGATGATGATGATGGTTGAGATGGGGTGAGTGTGATGTGGTAGTGGTGGTGATGGTGATGGCAATGGTGATGAGGATGAGGGTAATCATAGTAATGATGATAATAATGATGCTAACTTTTATCAGCCACATGGGCCCAGAATGCTGGAAACAGTACAAAGACAAAATAACAAAGAAAATAAACAAGCAAGAAAGAGTAAGTTGTTTACATTGAGTAAAGAGTGAGATGAAAAATAGCAATAGACACATTGATTAAGAGATAAAAATAAACAAAAGATCACAAGTGAGGAAAGAAAACAACAAAATATATTTTTAGTTACCCTATACATAACTGAGGATTACATTAACTTATCAAAGACAAATGGGTTATTCCAGTTCTTGCCACCAACCTACTGCCACATAGTTAGAGTAGGTTTATGTTGATGTCCTACTGTATTTCTTTTCTTTTTGTGGCACTTCTAGTTAGTATACACACCAAGTACTGTTCATTGTGGCAACATTTTTCACATTTCCAAGACTAAAAATAGCTACCAATTCAATGTTGGTCTTGAGGAAATGTTGTAAGTTACTTTTTGTGTGACACTGCTTCAGATGGACATTCACCACTTTTCACCATCTCTCTATTATTTTCTAGTTACTGCTTATTTTTAAAGAAATTCTGTCATCTTTCTTTGATAAAGTCTGACTCAACCCTAAAATACTATGCCTGTCTATTGAGTGTTACATTGTTAGATGATCAGGTAGGTTATATGTTTTGATGGTTTAATTAAACCAAACAGAAATTTAAGCTGCCTACTATCAGCTGTCACTCAATATCGTCTTACACAGCAATTTCAAATATTGTACATACTAATTGGCTGGTAGTGTGAAGTTCTGCTATATTTGTTGACAAAACATATTTATGGCTATAGGTATTAGAAGATAACCAGCCAATTAGTCTGTGTGCACACATACAAACACACAACTGGCAGAGTCATTAGAGCATCAGATACAATGTCTTGCAGTATTTGCTCTAGCTCTCTGTATAATGAGTTTAAATTCTACCATGGTTAACTTTGCCTTTCAGTTTTCTGAGGTTAATAAAATAAAGTGAAGGGTAGACTGTATGATACTTGCATGTGAATAGCAATGCTACATGTCAGTGAGTCATGGACCTTAGCTGCAGAAGATCCATGAAGGCTAAAAATATAGGAAGCATATATACTCCAGTTGATGTATAATGTTAGTGAGTGTGTAGGAACAACATAACTTAAGTGAAATAAGAGGAAAATACTGTCTTCTATTTGCCTATTATTTTATGTTGTATTTTAAAAACAAATTCTCTATCTTATCACTTTATATTCTTACTCTTTTTGTAATTTTTAAAAAATTCTATCTACTTTATTTTTTCTTAATCTGAAAGTTGGTATATAATGGATATTTTAGCTTTGTTTTAATTCATTTATGTCTCAAATCTTCTAATGAAATGCTTCGATAATTGCTTAGTCAGAGAACATAATGCAATATCGACATATAAAATTTTAAATTGCGTAACTGCTAATGAGAAGCAAAATGGAGTAATAAAACTATTGAAGAAGATTATGCAAAATAAATATAATTTTCATCATCTACTTTCATTATAATATATAACATCATCATCATCATTCAACGTCTGCTTTCCCTGCAAGCAAGGTTTGGACAGGTCTACATAGATCAAATCAGTAATGAATTGGGGCTACTGACTATCTAGACAGGCTGGGGCCTCTGCATCTCACTTACATACAATCTTGCATTCTATTGAGTGCACAAAATAGGTTGTCATACACTGCAGAATTTTTTCAATTGATGTCCACATGTTCTTTCTGAAAAAATGGTCTAGGCCAGACTAAAATTCGGTTTAATCTTTATTACATACCATCCCTTGCACACAAGTTACCTCACACCCTTTTTCATATTAGAATTATCTCCCTTACATTTATTTATATAGTTCAAACAATTTATTTAATCTAATTATTTGAGAATTTCTAGAGTTCCATAACCGTTACTTTAGACCTCTCCTACATGATTAAGTATTTCCCTGGAAGTAACTCCATCACAATATGGCAGACAGAATGAATTGGTGTTAAAGTCAATGA
Source organism: Eledone cirrhosa (assembly GCA_964016885.1). Taxonomy (NCBI): domain Eukaryota; kingdom Metazoa; phylum Mollusca; class Cephalopoda; order Octopoda; family Eledonidae; genus Eledone; species Eledone cirrhosa. Next base: position 117,107,140 of record OZ024742.1, read on the forward strand.
AACTTAAATATCTGCATATTCCACTGATGTAATTTATTATATATATATATATAACGGCTGAAAACTTCCTCAGCCTTTTTGGATTACTGCTGGAAACTGATTAGCATAGAGCTTCTATTCTCTTTAGCAGGATCTATTTTGGTAAACTCCAATATAACCATTCATATATATATATATCATCATCATCATCATTTTACGTCCGCTTTTCCCTGCTTGCAAGGGCTGGACATATATGTATATATGTGTGTATGTATATATATATTATATATATATATATATTCTTCTTTAGTTCCTTTTGTTCCCTATGGAACATTGGGAAAATTCTATCATTTCTCTATCAGCTTTCATTAATGCTATCCTCATATTCCATGCCTTTTCACTTCTCAGCACAAACCGGAAACCAACATAGCATTCTAAAGTCAAGATGGAAGGAGGAATCCATTTTAGGTCCTGTTAGTCAGAGTCAGCCTGGAACTCAAATCACATCACCCTATTTTCAAAAGAACATTATGTCCAGCATGGAAATAATGTTTCTTTAAATTGTTTCACTTCACTTTCAAAGAGGCCATGGGTAATGATACTTCTAGTTTTGAAATAATGTTCCTTTAAATCCTGTATAATGGTATATCAGATATTGAACTAACATTTCTTCAAATCTCTTTGCCCTGTTTTAAAAGTAACATTAGATAACGTTATGTCTAATAATGAAATAACCTTTCTTTGCATTCATGTTTCGTTAAATTCTAGAAACAGTACATCTAGTATTGATATAACATTTCTTCAAATAATTTTATTATTAATGCAACACTAAATAATGCTATATCCAGTATTGAAATGACGTTTCTTTAAATCATGGAAAATGGTAAATCATTCAGTCCACTCTATAAAATGGTCTTGCAGGTGATTCAATGTGGGACTGCCCAGGCTAAACTGTCAGTTGGTTGTTTTGCTGCTAGGTTAGCAAGCACCCAGTCCTCGCTGTATATGTCATTGGCCTTTTGAAGGGCATCCCATCATAGAAACCAACCCAGAAATAGTTCTGTATCAGTAAAACATGGTCAACTGATATGATTGTCTCACAATGGGAGAGCTCTTCTAGCCAATACATACATGGAAAATGGATGTTAAAAGGTGACGATGATGATACATATATATATATATATATATATATATATATATGTATATATACACACACACATGCATATATATATGTATGTATGTATATATACTGCACCCTGCACTCTTTGTGCTAAAAGCATGCAACATCTAACATTTAGCTCTCAGCTATCATTCCTTTATAGTGCAATTGTATTATCTCTGTGCACCTCCACCTTCTCATACATTAACCCCGTACTTTCCTATACATGACTCTGTTTCATTAGAACTTTGCTGTCTGAGGCAATAGTAGAAGACACTTCCCTAGCTTCCACACAGTGGGATTGAGTTCAAAACCAGATGACACACGTTAGTGCACACGTTAGTGGCACTGCCATGCATACACACACACATACTCACTCACACACATTAGTCATGGTAAAGAAATGCATTCAAATATATATGTGTGTGTGTACATAGATAAACAGATAGCATGGTTTGTTGTCTACTACTACAATGGAAGTTTATACAATTTTAATTAAATGTAATTAACTACCATACCATTATTAAATATTCTTTTCTTTTTTCTTTCAGGTGAGTCAATACTTTGAGTTTATCACGACCATGATTAATTTACAGTTAATTAAAGATCACAGTAAGTAGATATCTTTGTTAATTAGTGAACAAAATTATTGAATGACAGTGACTCAATTGTCTGTCAAAATGTCTATTTTTTGTTTTTTGATTTTACTGGGGAAGCGTTGCAGTGACTCTGATCATTGCTGCCAAGACTGAGAGGAAGAGAAGGAAGTATCCCATTTATTGCTACAGAATGTACTTAATATCTCTATCCACAGTGCTGTTCCATAACCAGTTCACCATTTTTTCTTGCCAGTTCTTTGCTCAAGCAACAGGTCTTCTTAGTAGCCTGCAGTAAATTGTAGTGTAGAAACTTCCAATTATATTCAATGTTATATATACCTATCTCCTCTTTGTTCTTTTTATATGCATCATGTAGAGCTTTTGTAACCCTATATTTAAAGAGAGGTTCTTTACTTTCTATACCCTTCTATAGATTATCATGTCTCTTTGATGCCTTCTGCTTGTTATTCTGATATTACTAATTACTAATTTCTTTTTGGTGAAGCATTATTTTCCAATGAAAGACTAAGTATTCATAACCATCTACCTATCCCATTCTCTAATGGCCAAAGTCAATCTAGCTTGTGTGTTCACCTGATTGGTAGGTAATCAAAAGGCTGAATGATTTCTTGAAGTTAGTCTTCTAAATGGCTAGGTCCTTTGCATCATATAATTCTAAGTGCCTTGATCTCTCTTCATTCATTGAGCCATACCTATAGTCATGCTCTGATTCATTGCAACCATCTTGGTGCTGCCAACATGCCCATTTAAGTTGCCAGCCTGGATGATGAAGTCACTGTCATGTTATTGAAGTCATCTCTAATAAGTCCTGAGAGAAACAGTCCTTTTTGTTCTTTACTTAATCCTTATTTTGATGCATAAGTAGAGATAACTGAAACATGACTATTCTGAGTTTGACAATTCTGTCATTGAGTTCTCTCAAATACCTTATCTAACCACTTCTCAGCTAGCACAATGTCCACACTGCTTACCCCATCACCATTACCTACACAGAAGAGCATATATCTATACTGTTATCCTGTAAGAAGTCTGGCTGATTCTCCCCTGCATCTCATCTCTTGAACACAGCACACATATACATGTCACTATTCATACATCTTCCCAATTTCTGTTGATCTACGTTTCAATGTGCCAACATTGAGATATGTAGCCCTGAACTGTGTTACCTAAAATTCAGAGGGAACCAGTAGTGATTAGATCATCTTTTGATAACAGCTTTCTCTACCTAAAAGTGTACGTGAGTGTGCAATCATTTGATAATATTGAAAGGATTCTCTCACATGGCTAGGTTAGTCACCCCGCTATCGTGCTCAGCACTATCATGGTTAGTATTAGCCATGTATACTCAATTAGAAGTTATTTTATGAGTTGCACTGTTCTTGGGTTTTTTTCTGACTTGATGCCCTTCATATCCCCAAGCACTTTATAGCGAGAACTGGGTGCATTTTATCAAGCTATTAACACTAGAGAGATTTCCTAACAAGTGTTACGGGTCTTCTCTATCTTATGTCAGTTTTTATTCAGAATTATTGCTCTCTTGCATGTATTGCTGTCGCTATGACTTATGGACCATGTCTATACTGTTCAGTCCTATTTATTCAAATTGATTGCCCTCCTAGATGTGTCTGCATACAATGAGATTCATGGAGCCCATGTCTACTGCCTACAGTTTCCCTTGTTTGGAGCTACTGATGTCTTAGATGGGCTGCCATCTGTGGCTTATGGATCTCTTCTCTTCCCCCAACATACCTCTGGATGTATAAAGACACTAATTATACAAATTATAGATAGTTACTTTATTCTAAAGCTAGTTGCTTTATTCTAGCCACTAGTTGGTAATTTATAATGCCCTCGTGATAATGAATATATTAAGATTAGTAAATATCAGCTGTTGTGGCATATCTCATGGACAGCTGATGAATAACAGGACTTGGTGGGCAGACTCAGTATAGCTACCAAGCAGCAACATGTATTAAATTACATTATGAACTGTGTTTATTCTAGGGTTTAACCCTTTAGCATTTACATTACTCTATATATATAGTATTATATTTTCAAGGTAAAGGCTTTATCTCATATAATATCAAATCTATTTTGATATTATTTATTTTGAGAACAATACCTTAATATCGATATGAGGGGCAGGTTACAGCCAGTTTGAACAGAAAGAGGTAAGAGAATTCTGGCCAGATATGGCTAGTTTAAATGCTAAGGATTAGGATAAACATATTTGATGATGATCATAATATGATGATGATGATAATGGATAGTCAAACAAATAGATTATAAATGACACATATCTGACTGAGGTAACCATTGCCTTCAACCTACTTTTAAAAATGACACTTTCTCTTTAGTATAATATTATTACAAGAAAAATAGAAATATTTGGAAGTGTTAATTAAGGGATCTTAAAAAAGTATTGGTGAATTACTTTTCATTTTTATTGTTGTTGTTTTTTGTTCCAGGCGTAAAGAAAATGATTAGAAACTGTTATTGAAATTGTAGAATAAATTTGATCTTTTTTTGTATTTCTGGCAGTAGGTGCTGGGGAGGGGGTAGCAAATAGAAAGTTTTTGCAGACATTTCTGAAAGAAAGTTAAATTTTACCTAAATATATTTTTTTTACTTCTTAACAGCAAAGTTAATACTTCAGAAGAGAATTAACAACAACAAATGTTGCCACACTAATGTATTGCATTTGAATATGCTGAAATATTCAAAATCAAGCTATCAAAGGACTACATGAAAATCCACACAAAAAATAGCCCATCATGAAAAAAGTGGTGATGGGGGAGTCCATAGAATATGTGAATGAATATTTCATTCTGAAAAAGGAGAAAGATCCTTAAATATATGGTGTTAAAATGTGTATTTTATATTTATATTTTTTTTTGCCACAAATGTTTTTGTAATATACTGAATGATTTATTTCTAGCAATGTATTTTGAATCTGTTCTCTTGTAAGCATTGAATAATCTTGTTTCCATATATTAAAGGATTTATTTACTTTATATATGCATATATATATATATATATATATATATATATATATATATATATATATATATACAGAGAGAAGGAGGTAGAGTGTATGTGCAATATATGTATTTATATGTAAACATATATGTATGTATATTCCATTACTCTTTTACTTGTTCCAGCTAATGTGCTGAGGCTATGCTGCAGCACCCTACACTGTATCTACACTTCCTATAGCCCTTCTGTCTTGGTTATCCACCGATGAGTGAGCAAGTATGTCACTGTTGCCCTCATTTGTGCTTTTTGCCATGCTGCATAATTTCAGAGAACAGGATGTTGAGATGCTTTTCAAAAACATCTATCTCCGTCACATGTAGATCTCTTATTTTATTTTGGCAAGATTTTAAAGAGCTGGGACCTCTTCAATCCAAGCTATAGCATACCTAGTCCCTACTATAGATATAAAGGGGACATTTGTCACTATGCAATAGCATTTTCTTTGTACGGTAATGTATCTCTAAATGCCACAAGTTGGTGCTAGCCCTTCCACTGGTGAGGTCCACAGCCCCACAACTAATCTTCATGATACCAATGTATCTGAGACTGATTCCAGTTCTATAATACAAAATTCTACATTTTCAGATTTTCTATCATGAATTTATGTAAGAACTGCTTTTGTTAACTTATGTTCCAAACACCAAAATGAAAAGGTTAGTTTGCAAAATCCCTTCAGATTCTTAATCATTTTCAAAATTAAATAATACAAATAGGCTGTGTGTTTCATTAGGAATATGTACAGAAAATGGTTAAAGAAAGAAGGCCATGCTGGTTAATATAAAATGTAATATGCACTGTCTGAAAGAAAGGCAGGATAGACATCTAGAACTATATTACCCAAAGTATCGTTTCTTTTTTATAGCAATTAATAGAATATTATAGTAATGAACTTAGCTGTTCTTTCTAGCTTTTTGAATGACCATGTAAAGACTCACTGCTGATTAGAGTTCCTCATTGTATAATAACCCAATTAATTAAACAAGAATATTATATACAAAAACTTATATGGTCACTCACTCTGCTAGAATTAGTAGCCAAATATCCTTCCATTCACACCAAAGGTGCATGCATGGCTATGTAATTAAGGAGTTTGGTTTGATGTGATGGCCTTTTGAACAAGAGACCTTTATCCTCAAGTTAATTTGTGTCTTGTTAAGTGAAATCTGATACACAGAGACTGTACATGAGCCCATTGTTTATATGTTTATATGTGTGTGTTTTTCCATATGTTTGTTTATGTCCTTTAACATAGTACAGAAGTAGAGATCATTGAAATAAACACCAGATTTGAAAAGATAAGCACACTGGGGTTAGTATGATCAATTCAATCGTTTGAAGGGAGTGCACCAGCATGGCCACAGTCTAATGACAGAAACCAGTGAAATAGTAAAGAAAAGAAAAATGCGATAATGTAGTTCTAGATACACCATGCCTGAATAAAAATTGTGATAGGTACAGCTAGAACACATATATTCATAGTTTTATTCAATAAGAGTTAATCTAGAGCACAACAATACAAATATAACAAGTTAGGTCTAGCTTTTCCTACAAAAATGAAAACTCCTATCTTTTCCATCCACATCATATCTACAACTTAAAGTTGGACTGTTTCCAAATAAACTGCCCCAGTGTTGCACATTTGTATATATAAGTTCGAAGGATCAAGTCAAGAGTTCAGAAAAAGACATAGATATTCAGTAGATCAAATATTTCTTCTGAGTTAAATGATTATTATCAATTTTTTTTTACATTTTTTTTGTGAGGGGTGTGGGGTGTGAGGGCAAAAAGTTCCTGATACTAGTGTAGTTATTTACTATACAAGCAGGAAACATATCGATATCTATATAAAATATGAGAACAGCTTATATTTCTTTTACCAATATCTTAATATTCAATATCCTATCCGACAAGATATCATTCATATTGTGATAGAATCAGAAAAGGAAGAGCATGTCAAGGATGGTTATTTGTGAAAATTTCTTTTGTTGTGATATAAAGACAAATATATATTCATAGAGATTACTGTTTGAAGTGTACCATTTTTTGTTGGTCTATCTTCCAACTTGTATATATGTATCATTAATTTTTGTTTTCTCCAGCAAGCATACTCAAAAGCAATTATTCATGTTCCGTTGATGTATTTGAAGAACATTTTATCGCTATTTTTACACTTTCTATCATTCTCCTTCCACTCATCTCTCTCTCTCTCTCTCTCTCTCTCTCTCTCTCTCTCTCTCTCTCTCTCTCTCTCTCTCTCCATGACTATCCCCACTACATGTCAGATGAACTGATTTCTCACTTCCTGATTTGTTCAATAATTTTCTTTTTATTCTATTTGGATAGGTATCCTATCTCACTTTGACTTCTCTGCCACTAGAATAATAAATTCTGACTTTTTGCTCTGCATATTTGATTTCCTTGCTGAAATTTATAGCCTTATATTCAGCCTGAGTTGGTCCGTAAGAAACTTTTCCAATTTCCGGGTTTGCAATTTCAACTACAGCTTTAGTAATTTTCTTCAGTTGTCATCGTCATTGTTGTTATTGCTGTTGTTGCTTAACCCCACCAAGCAGATTTAAAATAAAAGACATTCCAATTGTGACCATCTCAATTTTTATACCCAAGCCTGCATTGTCCATTGCATCGTTGGTAAGGTAAGGTTTTAGGAAGATTTGGTGTATTTTGAAAGTTTGAGTGACTTCATACATAATTGGTTGTTTGAGACAGTTGACACGTTTTCCTTACAGTATCTTCATATTTATGCTGAAAACAAATAAACTTCAAAGTTTTGTGATACAACCAGCTTTTCATATATTTATGTGTGTGACCTCCTTACAGTACACCCTAACCCCTACTCAACTGCTCCTAAATCCTTACACCCATCCATCCTCTCACACAAATTTAGACACCCCACTAAACCCTGATACATGATTTATAGATAACTAGTAGCTGTTATCACTGCAGCTCTTCCCTCACTGCTAGATGACTACCCCATCCTATTCAACACCCTCCACCTTGTCAAATCCCCCTGCAAAATGGCAATATCCCAACCCTATCCATAGTGGAGAAAGAGCTCTTCAGTTAAGACAATGACGATGACCTCTCTAGTAATGGTGCCATGATAAATGCACTCATACAACCCTGCAATGTGGTTGGTGATAAGAAGGGTACCCTACTTGAAAAAGTATTGCAAAAGGGTCGAGAGGACTCCAGACTGACTGGTCTGCGTCATGTCCAGCCATGGTTAGCAAAGAATAGTGATGTTAAATGATATGATTATAATGATGATACCCCTCTCTCTCTCTTTCTTTCTCTCTCTATCTATCTATCTATACCGATTGTGTTGTTATTTCTGTTTACCTTTTACATCATCATCATCATCATCATCATCATCATCGTTTAACGTCCATGTTCCATGCTTGCATGGGTTTGGACGGGAGTTTTCCCACTTAAGGCAAGAGTGGTTGTCTTGCTCGCATAGGACTGTCTGGCGGGTTTTCTACAGTTGGATGCCCTTCCTAACACCAACCAAATTTACAGTGTGGGGCTGGGAGGTTTTTACCGTGTTGCCTACATGGCCACATTACAGCGTGGACTGTCTGGCGGGTTTTCTACAGCTGGATGCCCTTCCTAACACCAACCACATTTACAGTGTGGGGCTGGGAGGTTTTTACCGTGTTGCCTACACGGCCACATTACAGCGTGGACTGTGTGTTTTTTTTGTCGTGACACCTACACAATCTCATTTGTTTCGGCCTGGATGTTGTGGCACCAACATAACTTTACATTGAAAGGGGCGGTGTGGATGGGGTGGGGGTGGTGGGACGGGGGTGTATTTTGTTAGAGATGCCTACTGACTGTAGCAGGTTTTACTTTGTATTTAGGTAAGGCGGGTCTTCTCTATTACTGAGTACCGCCAAAGGTCTCGGTCCAGTGACATTGTCTTGGAGAGGTGTAAGTGTGTGAGGTCGGAATTTATCAGCTCGTCCCAGGTTTTTCTGGGTCTGCCTCCTCCGTGGCTACCATCTATCTTTATTGCCCTGCACTTTGCTATACAGCTGTCGTCTTTCATGCGCATCACGTGACCATACCAACGTAGCCTTCTCTCGAGTAAACAACATCTGATCCCTCTTATTTCTAATTTTTTCTTTAGTTCGTTTATGCTTTGCCGTTCACGTATATTACTATTACACATCCAGCGGAGCATGCAAGCTTCGTTCCTCTCTAGTCTGCATATATCCTCTGCACACAATGCCCAGGTCTCACTGCCATGCAACATTGCTGTTCGTATGCAGGCATCATACAACCTGCCTTTCATTTTTAGGGAGAACCCTTTAGCGGCTAATAGTGGTATAAGCTCTCTGAACTTTTTCCATCCAGTTCTGACTCTAGCTACTGTACTTTCAGAGCACCCTCCCCCACTGCTGATTTTGTCCCCCAGGTAACGGAAGCTGTCCACTATTTCTATAGAACCCTCTGCGCAATTGAAAGAGCTAGTATTTTGTGGGCACTTGCTGCTACTTATTGCACCAGAGCACCGGCCACATGTAAAATCTGTGTTCTTAGTTAGCTTACCTGTGATCCCACTACATCTTTTATGCACCCATACTTTGCATTTGGGACATAAAATGGAGTTTCTACCTACGCCTTTCCTACACACTGAGCATGGCCATTTCCCGGAAGGGACCGGCGCCTTATTTTCTTTCCTACAAACTAGAACTTTAGTCTTAGCCAGGTTAATTTTAAGGCCTTTTGATTCTAGGCCGTGCTTCCATGTTTCAAATTTCTTCTCTAGCTCGGCCATTGATTCAGCTATGAGCGTTAGATCATCTGCGTATAGGAGTTCCCATGGGCAGCCGGTCTTGAACTCCTCTATTATAGCCTGAAAGGCAATAATAAATAGTAGGGGGCTAAGAACAGAGCCCTGATGGACACCAACTTTTACGCTAAACTCTTCACTATATTCGTTGTTAATTCTAACCTTGCTCACTGTTTCTTTATACATGGCTTGTATAGCTCTCACAAGCCATTCATCAACACCTAGTTTTCTAAGAGCCCACCAGATAATGGAACGGGGGACTCTGTCGAAGGCTTTCTCCTAGTCGACAAAGGCTAAGTATAGCGGTTTACTTTTAGCTAGGTACTTCTCCTGTAGTTGTCGTACAATGAAAAGAGCATCTGTGGTACTTTTGCCTGACACAAACCCGAACTGCATTTCATCTAGATCGATTCTCTCTCTGATTAGTTGCACTATTACTTTTTCCGTGACCTTCATGACCTGGTCGATTAATTTAATGCCTCTATAGTTACTCCTATCTAGGGCGTCTCCTTTACCCTTTTACATATATATATACATATATATACATACAGTGGCGGACTGGCTCTAAAAATACTGGTTGCCAGATGAAGGGGGTCCACCTACATATAGAATGCTATCATTTAATTTTTATAATGAATAAATAACATTTTTAAAAAATGCATAAGTGGAAACAAAAAAGTGCAATCAACCTTTTGTGGAAAAATATCTTATCTTCTCAAATAAAAAATATTATGTATTTTGTGAAATCCTGACTTTCAATAATAACCTTTGGTCTTTCACACTCACTCAATATATATATATATGTGTGCATGTACATGTGTATATATAGATTTATATATATGTATACATAACATGTTTTCAACTTGTACAAAAAATCCCTAGGGCTCTAATTGACATATATATATGGGCATGGATTCATTGAAGCTCCGACGTCTGGCAATGGACTTGGTGAATACCCACAAAGTTATTAACCATCTCGCCAATTGCAACCCTGAGCACCTTTTTGATCTCCATGTGTCTAACACACGTGGACATGCCTACAAAATCAGAAAACAGCACAGCTCCCATGACTTTCGTAGACATTTTTTCACGCTCAGAGTTGCTGAAGCATGGAACAAACTGCCTGCATCAGTTGTTAGCTGCCGAGACACTGCATCCTTTAAGACACTCATGCTTCCCGAAATACGCCAAAACTACACCTGATGTACCCCTTCCATACACATGCACACATGTGTGTATCATGACTCGTGCACTGTTCATTTTACTGATGTTTGTGCATTGCCCTATGTACTGTACATGCACTTTTTGATGAGTTGTGGTGCACCTGGGCACTGTACACAATATTTCATTATTATTATTATTATTATTATTATTATTATATCATGACTCATACACTGTTCATTTTCCTGACATTTATACATTATTCTATGTACTATACATGCACCTTTGATGAGTTGTAGTGCACCTGAGCACTGTACACAATAATTTCATTATTATTATTATTATTATTATTATATATATATATATGTGTGTGTGTGTGTATATATACATATATATGTATGTGTGTATATATATATATATATCATCATCATCATCACTCGTCGACTACTGTCAAGATGATGGATCTCATTCTCCTGCCCCAGAATCCCCTGTCCCCCATCGCTGCCCCCAGGTCCTGACTGCTGATTCCCGTATCCCTAGAGATAACGTCAGGGAATGACAGCTTCCTACTCCTAGTCAGGCTGGAGTCAGGGTTCCAGAGCAAGAGATTTGAGAGATGTCTTTAACCCATTGATACCAAACATTATTTGGGCAGTGGATTGGCAGTATCGGTAGAGGGACAGACGCCATGCTTTGCAGCATAAAGTTACGGCCCTTTATGATCTGAGTTCAAATCCCGCCGAGGTTGACTTTGCCTTTCATCCTTATGGGGTCGATAAAATAAAGTACCAGTCATGCACTAAGGTTGATTTAATCGAATTTCACCTCCCCCAAAATTACTGGCCTTGTGCCTATATATGAAACCCTTATTTGGTCAGTAGTTCGTGTGTATGTGAAAGTATATATATATATGTTTGTGTGTGTGTCTATATATGTATGTTTGCATGCATGGATGAATACACTAAGCTTTAGATTTAGTAGAATGTACAACCACTGATTCCAGCTATTGCACTATCATATATTTTGGTTTCTATTAATTTGCTGCGGAATTGGTTGACCAAATGCTTTGCTTAATTGTTTTATTTATTTTTTAAAAGATTTTATTCTTTCTCTTAGACTTCAGGTATTTTTGAAAGCAAAGCATTGGCCTCTAAAACAATACAGTGGGCCCTGCAATGCTACTGTGGGCCCTCCAATACTACCATGGGCCCCTGGGGCCTACCTGCCATTGAGCAACCTGGCAACCAGAAAATTAAACCGAAATTATACTAATTGAAATGCATTGGTAAGACAAACACATGAAACTATGGATTAATAATTTGTAAAACTTAATCTACTTCAGCTATAATTCATTTAAAATAAATATTTTCAGCATAATAGTTTATAACTATAATTCTAGATAAGACTAATGAATCTTCATCAGTTTTGATGATAAATGTTCCCATTGTTGGGTCAACAAAATGATCTACTTATTTAATTAACATGTAAATGTTTGAGTATTCTACAGACACATGGACACATAATGTAATTTTTAGGAAAATTCAACATGGCACAACATGTCACAAGGCTGACCTTTTGAATTACAGGTGCATTCCATCCAACAAATTTCCAAACAGTTTCCATCTATCCAACACCTGCTCAAAATGCCTTCACTATCATAATATATTTAGTTTAACAGCTAAGTCAGTGTCATTTCTAAGATTTCCAGCTCACTTGTGCACATTATACTGATTCACTATTACTATGTCAATAATTAATGTGCCATTGCGACTTACATTGTGTGAAATTATGTGAGGCTTATGTGCTATTTGGTGGTCTGCCTGTATGATAAAATTCCATAGTATTCATACTTTATATTTCTTAGACAGGTAAAGGATGAGATAAATATCAAAAAGATTTCTCTTGGGGCAGTTAAAATTTGGGGGCAAGGTGTGTATAAATCAGCATAGGACTAGTTGAGGATATCCTGGTATAATGTGAAGTATTGCATCAACATTGTATCATTATATTGTGAGAGTTGTTAGATATTCCTTTCAATATATTTACTAACAGTGACCTGTTCCTGTATCATGGATGTTTTGTGGTTTCCCCATTCAAGCTGGATTTTTGCATGCAGATCAGAGAAATGTGTTCAAAAGATTGGGCTCTACAAGAACCTCGCAAGTGTCATGCAGTCGTTTTAAACTAGATGTAGATGTATGAAGTCTACCACACAAGAACAGATGCCATCCCACTGATAGAATACCACACAATTTCCAGCAAATTTCACTCACAAGTCTTTGATTGGCCTGAGGTTTAGCAGAAAATACCTTTCCAAGGTACAGTGGTATAGAACCTGGAACGACAATATTATAAATCAAATTTCTTAATCACACAGCAATGGCTTGGTAAAGGCATGAATGTTACAATAATCAGTAGCCATCTTACAACCTATAAATCTGAAGGTTTGTGCCTTGTCAAAATAAATCAATATGATGCTATTCTCAATCGAAGGACTAGCATTCTCAGTTAATGAAAAATAATCTAAAACAGAACACAGTATCCATAAATAGTTGCTTTGTTGTTTTTAAAAAATAAATCATGTTTGAAAATTGCTCTTTCTTAAAATAGTTACCCAATAAATAAAATGTTAACTAATAAATTAGTTACCGAATAATTCAAATGCTTACTAATAGTTAACCAATAATTCAAATGCTGACAAGTAAAAGAAAGAATCTCATCTGTCTCACAGATAGAATTTTGTTATCAACAAGGAGAAACCTACATTATTGGAAAGATAAAGGATAAATCTTGTGTGATTTTAAATAAATAATTTCAAATAATTAGATAAATGCTAGTATTATTGATATGAGGATTATTTCAGATTAAACCAATCAGTACATAACACATTTAAACAAAAAAAATGGAGTCTGTAGCTTTTATTTGTTTTTGTTATTTTGCTCACCTGTGCAGAAAATTTAGAAAAATGTGTATTATATGGCCGACTGAATACGCACGTGTTTTTTTCTCCCCATTTTTTTTTCTTATTTTCCCCATAACTCTTTACTTTCTATTTATCTTCTATTTCTAACTTTATCTTCTGATGAAGGACTAGTGCTCGAAACGTTAAGATGCTCTTCGTGTTCTTTCAAGCATTAAACTAATATATTTATTCCATGTAATGTGCTGTTTGTTTTGTTATTTTTGTTATCACTTTTACATACGCACACACACACACACACACACACACACATATATATATATGAGAGTTAGAGGGGAGAGCGGTTTGCTCATGCATGGAGATGCTATAAAATAGCTTATATAATAGAGTGAAGGCTATTAGAGACAGAAAAAGAAGTGTCATTAGCTGCTACGAGGAATCACCTCGTACCACCCAGATATAGCCTAGGCACTTTGAACCATTAAGCTATTATAGCATCTCTGTACACCATTTTATATATCAACTTTGATTCCTTGAAGTGGCCAAGGACAACTTCTTTTTCCATCTCTAAGGATCTTCACCCTATTTGATGAGCTATTTTATAGCATCTTCGCACATGAGCACACTATTCTTTACATTAACTTTATCTTCTCAGCACTTTGTAAAATTTCAAGAGATCGGCTACAAATATACAATGTTTGTTTACATTTTAAGTTGTGATTTAGCTGCATAATTTAAAAAGGTAGAGTTGTCATGGTCCCTTTGCTTAATAGCTTAAAAGGAGAGAGGGAGAGATAGAAAGATAGATATAGATATATCAAGATATATAAAAATGATTTTTCTAAACATAAATCAATAAAATTTTGTATTACAAAAATCTTAATTGGAAACAAAAACTCAGTTTGTTTGTATTTCAAATCCTATCTTTTTGTCAAGTTTCATTGGCTACGAAGATAAAGATGTAGTATTTTTACAAGAGGTAAATAATTTTCCAAAAGGTTTATTAGAAGTGGCTAGGAGTCACTCTTCTAAAAGAACCCCCCTTCAAATATCGTACAGATTTTTATTTTTTTTAAGTATACTTCATAATAAAACTAATGCTACATTTTCAAAAGAACTAAGAACAAGCTATAACAAAAGTAATATTTATCATATTTTAGAAAAAAGAAAAGTATGAGTAGGTTGTGGGAATAAATTGTGATGCTTGGGTGGAAAACAACTCTAACTGAATGGGCAGCAGACTGCAGATAGACTGCTTCAATGTTTTTCATGATTTTCTCAATAAAGAAGCCAAACAAACTGAGAATAATCTCTAGGTTTTATGACAAATAAAAATTGTTTTCAAGGAGAAAGGAAGTCTTCTTCAAACAGGATGGTGACAATCTTCATATTTGCATTGGAACGTCTCAGGCTATAGATGAATCAATAAAAAAAACATGAGTGAATGTAAACTTCTTTGACTGTCTGTTTCACAATGTACTTAATAATCAAATCAATGAATTTAACCGTTACATCTAAACATTACTGGAGTTAGTAAAAGGAGAGGAATGTTTCTACTGTTTAGTCAAAGAGGGAAAGGCAATGCCCATACATCTTCCCAGGGCCTCCAAGACTAATGAAAGGTTTCCTCAATCTGAATACCTGGCTTCAATGCTCACAACAAACTAGAATCCCCTAAAAGCATCAAAGGGTTAAGAGCTGATGTTAAACTACATTTACCACCCAGATAGACCACTGTGGGATTAGAAATCAGAATGCAAAGAGCTGGAATAAATTCAACAAGGCACACATCCAATGCTCTAACAGTTTCACCAACACACTGCCTTAGACTGGGACTTTATTGAGCCTGAAAGGACGAATCTTCCTCTTGGTAGGATTTGAACTCAGAGCACTGAGAGCTGGAACAAATAACAAATAAGGTATTTTGCTCTACACACTAATTACTATGGAAATTGGTCACCATGTATATGTGTAATGCATGTGTTCCGTAAAAACATCATAGAAGAGCTTATCATATGAACTACAAGAGGCATTTGTAATGTTTATACTATATTGACCTTTGTACATATTCTGGCAATGATCATACTATCTTTGAAGTCATCTGACCATTCTTTCCTCATATATTAACCTTATATGTCATACTTTTATAAAAATTTTAGAACTATTCATCTATACATTATGATTGAAGGGTTTTTTTTCAGATATTTCTCCATGTTTCTATAACTTTTTATTCATCTATTTTATTTATTTATTACATTCTGTTCTCTTGTCTTTTGACAGTTTTGCATTGTGAAGTAATGCTCAGTTTTCGATTGTTAAATAAACCTAAAACTAGACCATTCTTTGGCCCTTCTTATTGTTCATACAATATCGACATCCTTCATCTTGCTTTTTCTGGTTATTATGAAGTCTTTTACGAACTACTGGGTGTGTTTATATGCATTCAGACTTTTTCACTAAATCTGATGAAAGCAGATATTTTTAATGTGTAAGTTATAATGAAAACACTAAAAAGAAGAAAATCTTTTTTGCATCTTAACTCCCAGCATTGTGGGTGAAAAATGTACACCTCTACTGTTAATGAATTTCTCCATATGACATCAAAATTGCTTAGACATCATTACATATCATGAACTAGTGTTAACATCATACATAAATGGACTTCCATTGATTTTGATGATAAGTGTTCTAGTTGTTCAATTAATAATAGAGGATACTTGTTACATTAACACGTAAGTGGCTAAATATTCTACACACACATATATCCTTGTACTTTTCGGGGAGATTCAGCATGTCAAAGTGTGTGACAAGACTTTTCATTTGAACTACATATATAGTTGTTTCTACTTTTGGCACAAGGCCAGAAATCACCCAGTACATTACTGGTACTTTATTTTATCGACCCTGTAAGGGTGAAAGGAAAAGTTAACCTTGACGGGATTTGAACTCGGACCATAAAGGGACGTAACTATGCTGGAAAGCATGGCATCCGGCCCTCTACCGATACTGCCAATTCACCACCCTACGTATATAGTGTTCATCCAACAGGCTTCAAAACCATTTCCATTAACCTAATTTCTCTCAAAAGGCTTGGGCTAGCCTGAGGCTATGGCAAAATACACTTGCCCATGATGCCTTGCAGTGAGGTCTAAATCTGGACCTCATAATTGTGAAGTAAACTTCATAACCATTCCATCATATTGCATCGATAGTATTGACCAAATATCTTTAGAAACATGCTTTCAAAGCTGTTCTTTTGCTCCATTACCACCTTTAGGGTTGGAACTTACAAACTGATGATAGATACTATAGGAGGAACTGGCCACAACTTTTTACAGGTCATCTAATCTGAGACAGGCGATGAAAAGGTTGGAACAATCCATGAAACATGGGTCACACTTAAATTGGAAAACTTGTTAGAAGGCTTCTAACAGTGTTGGTTCCACTTTAAGATAGCCAGGGAACCAAGTGATAGGAGCCTGGAGTTAATCTTGCTATAAGAACATGAAATTATTATCAACTTCAATCAGGATTCCTTCATTTGTTTGACTTTAGACTGCAAAAGTTGATCTATAAACAGATTATTTGGCAAAAGTTATATTCTTCCCCATGAACTTGCACTTAGGTTCATATGAAGCAAAGTTCATATATTTCAGTTTCTAATGATGTTACGGTTTCAACTTGCTCCTATATTTGATATTTGTCTTTTACATACAAAATGTTGATCTTCTGCCAATTATGTATGCCATCTATATGTTCCTAGGCTGACAAAGTTTAGAGTACATTCCTTAATCCATCCCCTAATGTAAAGATATCCTTTGCTGATGTGAAGAATCTTAGTCCAAGTAATCTGCTTTCAGTAGATATACATGTATATTTCTTTTTCCATCCATAACTCCTGCTGGAACCATAGGAGCGCCATAGTGAGTTATTGTATTTCTTGAACATTTTGAACCTTGCAGAGCCCATCTTCTCTCCAGGCCTGAACACAACTGATTTCTTCCAAAGAGATGAGAGAGTGATAGAGCAGAAGTGAGAAAGCAAAAAATAAGAAGAATTGACCCCCACTATTAGAATGAAACTATTTTTATCAACCTTGAAATGATGATGGACAAAGTTAGTCTCAGTGGATATTGAAATCAGAACCGAAAGAGCTGGAACGAATGCTGCAAAGCATTCTATCTGATGTTCTAATGACTCTGCTTCATTTATGACACTGCCTCATTTATATATATATATACACACACACATATAAACACAAATATTTATATATTTCTGTATATATATATATATATAAAGTAAAAATATAAGCTTAGGCCCTATTTTGACTAACGAGGTTAGTTTGAGAGTAGGGATTTTTTTAAACCCTCTGAATGGAAAAAGGATGAGTATCGACATACATGGGAGTCAAACCCACATCTTTGGTTATCCAGATCACTGCGCTATCATTACACCAATGCATCGCCCGTTCTTCTTCCATTCAAATTAGAAGCTATATATTTATAGCTGGTATATATATATAATATATAAAGACAAAGCAAAGTTTGAAATAAAGTAGAAATATAAGCTTACGCCGTATTTTGACTAAAAAAGTTAGTCTGATAGTGGGGTTACACAAGAGATGTAGTGAGATCTCAGGCAGACTAGTGAAGAACATAGGTTTTACATTTTGTAAGTAAATATATATTTGCTCTTGTAAATGTGGTTGGTGTTAGGAAGGACATCCAGCTATAGAAACCAAGCCAAAATCTGCCCTGGGTGAGCTAAACGTGGTCCTCTGACCTGATTCTCTCCCTAAGGGTCAACCCATCTTACCCATGCTAGCATGGAAGATGGACGTTAACCGATGATGATGATGATGATGATGATACTAAAATTCAGCTTGAGGACTTATGGTTTTTACATTGGATGTTTTTGCTAATGTAATTAACTGGCATATTTGGTTCTTTAAAAAAAGACTATTTTTAATATCTATAACTTTCTAATCATTGCCTGGTAATTTTGGGACATGCACCCCAAAATCTAATATTGATTTCCTGAAGAGATTTTGTGCTATGGGAGTAATTTGATTGATTAATTAATTAATCTACAAATCATTATTTGTACTAGCACAAAAACCACCATAAGGGTGGTTTTCTGCTAAAAATTGAATTTTAAAGATCTTTAAATAAGCTATAAAATATATTTAATGAACAGCCACGAAATTTAGCAGATAAATTATGTAATATTCATTCATTATTTATTCAAAGTAATCCAACTTATTTTACAAACGGGGTAAAAAAATATATTCTGGACACAATCCCGCAGACCTTCCTTTATTATAGTTAAGATTTTGTGATTGTGTCTCATTAAAATTGAAACAAGTGTAGAAATTAATGAAATGATTTGAAGTGTTATCTTTGATTTTTTACATAAATCAAAGTGTGTGAGTGTGTGTGTGTGTATATATATATATATGTAATAAAGTATATATCCCTACACGCAAAAAGTGCCTAGGGACACATGTATTATCCAACCATATGCCAATGTGGTTCAATGGCAGGTTAATAAATTAACGAGCCAGAATATATATAATCAAGGTTTAGCAAATAAGAAAAAGTTTCAAAATAAATTTTTTTAAATTCACTGTACTCACTATGGTTACCTTTACCGAATCGGTTTCGAGTCTCAAAAATAAATGGACAGTCCTTGCGGCCTTCCATTGAAAAGATAAACTCTCGTCAGAAGGTTCTTTTCACTCGGAGAATATAAAATTCCCGAGTTCAAATTACGAACTGGCGCTATTCAAAATCGTTCCCGAGATGAGAATAAATGATGTGGAAGCAATTCTGTCCAGTGCCGTGTGTAAAGATAGAAGCAGAGGCAGGGAGGTCAGTCAACTACCACTATAAATAGCAGCAGTCAGAACGACCAAATTTTATCTCGACCAAGAGGAGAATAATAATAATAAAGTATATATCCCTACACACAAAAAGAGTCTAGGGACACATGTATTATCCATCCATATGCCAATGTGGTTCAATGGCAGGTTAACAAATTAACGAGACAGAACATATATAATCAAGGTTTAGCAAATAAGAAAAAGTTCCAAAATAAATTTTAAAAAATTCACTGTACCCACTATGGTTACCTTTACCGAAGGGATTTATATATATATATATATATATATATATATATATATATATATATATATATATATATATACATATATACATATATACATATATATATATATATATATATATATACATATATATATATATATATATATATATATATATATATATATATATATATATATATATCATCATCATCATTTCATCATTTCATTTTACGTCCGCTTTTTCCCTGCTTGCAAGGGTGGGACGGGAACTGATTCTGGGTTGATTTCTACAGCTGAATGCCCTTCCTAACACCAACCTCATTTACAGTGAGTGCTGGGTGCTTTTTTGCCGTGGCACCTCCACGACCACTTTGCAGTGGAATGATAGGGACTCCAGTCCCTATCATCTCATTTCTACAGATGAGTAAACTGGAGCATGACTTATTATCTTCGTTTTTTCGTTCATTGCCAGAGAACGTCTCTATGCACCACCTAAGAGAACATTAGTCTACGACTTCTTTTATACCATAAACGTGGTTCTGTCTTTGCGCGTAATTGTTTTTCACCGCTCCTATTAATGACGTATTATTCGTTTTTTCCCGTTCTTTGCCAGCGAACGTTTCCACGAACCAAAGTATCGCCTTCCTGTCTTCCTCCGGTTGCAACGCTTTTTTAAATATCCAGTTCTGCGTTTACAGATTGACTTTGTTAGTTTCAGAAGATCCCGTTAAGGGTGAAAGCAGCGATTCTTTGCTTAAACTTTAATCTGTTATTTTAATAAATATATATATATATATATATATATATATGTTTCTTTTATTTGCCACTAGGGCATCAAAAGTGGGACAAGTACAAAGGGGGGAGTTTACACAAAAAGGCGTCCTCAATAAGGAGGAGGCAATAACAAAATATAAAAATAAAATAAGATATAACAAAAAATAAAATTTTTAACAAAATCCTCAATAGAGAGGAGGCGCCTTGGGGGGTCGCACACACCCCCGAAAAAAGTGTGCAACCCTTCTCCTCAGGAGCACAGAGAAGGGGTGCTCCCTTGGTCTTTCATCTTCCTCACCTATAGTCTGATGTAGAGTGAAGGCCCATTCACACGGGCCATTCTCGCCACTTTCACCCATCTTTCATAGAAACGGTTGGGGTGCAGCACCTCTCTCTCCATCCTGATCCTTCTTCCGAAATGATATCGGAAGAAACGGACCAGTTGTTGGCCAGAGAGAAAGGTGCCTGACCTCAGTCCTTTCAGACGCGTCCACCATACAACCTCTTTCGCCATGGCTATTACGCACAGAAACACCGCCTCTGCTTCATCTTTGAAGGGGGGAGGTGGCTTGATCATTACAATAGACTCGGTGGTCAACCGGATCGGTCCCACCCCTGACAGCAGTTGTTCGACATAGCCCCACAGATCGGCTGCGCCCGAGCAGTGTACCAATGCGTGTGCAACGGTTTCCTTGTCGCACACGCATCTGGGACAGATCTTTTTGGCGGGATCCCTACCCGGGCGCCCGTGTCTGTAGAGCCTTTCTCGAACGGGTAAAGCCCCTCGGTAGCACTGCCAGGCCAGGGACTTCTGGAAGTTGTCCATAGGTCCCGGGCTGAATGTCCCACCGAACAGGCTGGCCAGTTCGTCCTCCTCCATGTCTAGGGCTTCTCCGAGGGCGTCGTCGCACCTGCTGCGTACCAGCCCTCTATAGAATGTTGTGGTGGAGTCTCCACTGATAACCGGATCCGCCTGCCAGAGGGCGGTGAGCGCCTGGGCACACTCAGTGTGCCAGGCGCCCAGTTTTCTCGGTCTTTGCTTGACCCAGGATTGCAGCTCGGTGAGTGAGACGAGTCTGGGAAAGGTTCGTCTCACAAACGAGGCCCACACCGGTTGTCTGGTGAGGAATACGTAGAGGTGCCGTAGCCTTAATGCGTGTTTACGCATCATTAGCCACGGCATCCCCAGCCCTCCTTTCGAAGGGTGTTGACAGCAGATGGATCTCCTCACCATAGGAGCCCGCCTCTTCCAAAGGAATTGGAAGAGCGCGCGCTCCATCTTGGTGAGGGTTTCCCTTGGGCAGGGCACTACGGTCAGGCGGTAGTAGATGACGGACGCTATGTAGGTGTTCGCCACCGCCGCCCGACCTTTCAGGGATAGTTTGCAACTGGCCCACTTCTGGGTCAGTGCAAACACCCTGTTCGTAACCTCCGCCCAGTTTTTCTCCACCTGGAGGTCCGGTCCGAACCAGACCCCGAGCAACTTCACCGGGCCCTCCGTCCAGCGTCCGACGACGCCATCGGAGGGCATCGGTCTGCCTCTCCACGTGCCGAGTTGCAAACCGATCGACTTGTCCCGGTTCAGCTTAGCCCCTGTGAACTTTTCGTACTCCTCCAGTAAGGTGCCGACCGCCTCGATTTCGGAGGCCGTCGACACCATTACTGTCACGTCATCGGCGTAGGCCGACACCGCTTTCCGCAATCCCGGTTCCAAAGGGATGCCCTGCAACAACTCCAACTTTCGCAGTAGTGGCTCGAGAGTCAACACATACAGAAGGGAGGAGAGAGGGCACCCTTGTCGGATGGACGCGCGATTTGGAACGGCTCCGAGAGGTAGCCGTTCACCTTGACCCTAGAGCAGATGCGGCTGCTGGGGAGGGTCATATTTGTGTAATATTGCCAGAATTAATAACAGAACTGTTTGGTTGGTTTTCGCTTCTCGCTTCTGTGTCTTTTATATCGGTAATCTAACTTACTCGGTCCTCAATGTTGCCATTGACTGACCGACGGTCAAAAATAATACAGATACAATATAGACACAAACACATATATATAGTTTATCATAAATCTTTCGTTGCACATCTGCAACATCGTCAGTGGTGCTATTGTTTCCTCCTGTTGTATTGTATCTCTACGCCATTTTTATTCAGTCTGTCTATATATTTATTTATTTATTTGCTTGTTTGTTTATTTTATTTTGTTTTGTCTTCTTTGCGCATGCGTTTGCGTGTGTGTATAGTGTTTTGTTTGCTGTGTGATGGGTGACTAGTGTGTGTTTATGTGCTTGTTATTATTGTGCTTGTGTATGTATTTATTTATTTATTTATTTATTTATTTATTTATAAAACCAACCAAACAGTGAGTGTGTTCTGTTATTAATTCTGGCAATATTACACAAATATGACCCTCCCCAAGTATAACAATATTTGTTTCGACACACGATTTCATATAAAAAACCTCGCAAAACTAATTCATCGCCGCTATATATATATATATATATGTATATATATATATATATGTATATATATATATATATATATATATATATAAAAATTGATGAGCAGAACAAACAAACATTAAACAATCCTTTAAATAAATTAAAAAATAATTTAAATATCTACCTGTTCATAATGCTATTACCGGCGGTTTCCATCCACAAAAGATTGGAAATTCGGAGAATTTCCAACGGAAAGTAGATTTCTTCAGATAGCTATTTCCATTCTATAGGACATTTGTCCCACGGTTGGAAATTCTCCGGATTTCCAATCTTTTGTGGATGGAAACCGCCGGTAATAGCATTATGAACAGGTAGATATTTAAATTATTTTTTAATTTATTTAAAGGATTGTTTAATGTTTGTTTGTTCTGCTCATCAATTTTTATAGTTCTGGTATCTAGAATTAGTACCATAGAACAACAATTATATTGTAGACACCTTATATATCTCAGTGTGTACTTAGTGCTCAATGAGATATTTACCTCATTTTTATATATATTTATAAATAATAAAGTGTCTTGCTCAAGGAAACAACACATCACCCGGTCTGAGAATTGAACTCACAACCATATATATATATATATATGTATGGAGGCACATGGCTTAGTGGTTAGAGCATTGGGCTTGCAATCGAAAGGTAGTGAGTTCAATTCTCAGACCGGGTGATGTGTTGTTTCCTTGAGCAAAACACTTTATTTCACATTGCTCCAGTTTACTCAGCTGTAGAAATGAGATGATAGGGACTGGGATCCCTATCATTCCACTGCAAAGTGGTCGTGGAGGTGCCACAGCAAAAAAGCACCCAGCCCACACTGTAATGTGGACGTGTAGGAGCCACAGAAAAAAAACACCCACCACTCACTTTAAATGAGGTTGGTGTTAGGAAAGGCATCCAGCTGTAGAAATCAAGCCAGATCAGTTCCCGTATGAGCAAGACAAGGTCAGCCGACTGGACACTGCCCACAACAGGAGAATCCGTCTAACCCATGCTAGCGTGGAAGAACGGTCGTAAAATGGTGATCTTGATGATGATGATGATGATGATATATAAGTTTATCCCAGGTTTAATTGGGGGTAACCACAGTAAGTAAGGTACTCAATACATAGCAGAATATAAATATTTAATATAGACATGTTTCATTCGGAGGAAATCATCAGGAAAGCTTTTCTGATGATTTCCTCTGTCCTGTAGTAGCCATTTCTATATATATATAGGAAGAAGTATGACCCGACGGCAGAGCTCAAGCCGTTTCGACGGCTATTCAGGACTTGAGTCCAGAAATAGCCGTCAAAACGGCTTGAGCTCTGCCATTGGGGTCATACTTGTTCCTATTACCCACTCTACTACCCTAAGTATTGAGTACTTTGGTGCATTATGGTCCATCTGGTTCCTTACCACAATTCCTTCATTATATATATATATATGAGAGAGAGTGTTCAGGTTTGCTTGAAGCATTGTGGAATAAGAAAAATAGTCAGTTTCGAAGCCCCTATAATGCAGATGGGTAAATCTTCTGGCAACAAAATTCAGTGGCAATAGATGGAAAAGGAAAACAAATGTAAATAAGGCGTAAGGAGAAAGGAGGAAAGAGAAGAATGCTAGAATGTCATGTCTATTTTCCCTTCGGAAAACCACCCCCATTGATGGATGTGAATCCGAAATATAGGAACTAATAAATCTTTGAAGGTACACAGACTCTGGGATTCTTCTTTTTTTTCCTCTTTTCTCCTTACACCTTTTACATTTATTTACATTTGTTTTCCTTCTCCCATTGCCAGAAGATTTACCCATCTGCATTGTAGAGGCTTCTAAACTGACTATGCTATATATATATATATATATATATATATATATATATATATATATATATATATATATATATATATATATAGATGACAGATAAGTATGTTTTTGAAACAGCAAGCGAGTTTGAAATTAGAAATAGAAGCTTTTGCCATACTTTTGAGTAAAGATATTTTATCCTGATAGTGGGGTTTAGAACCCTCAAAGAAATGGTAAAAGATGAGTATTATTGACATGAGGGTTCTAAATGCTTAAAAATATCTTTAGTCAAAAATAACGACGAAAGCTTCTATTTCTAATATATATATGGGGGTGGGAGGTATATGTGTATGCACACACACTCAGATATAATTTGTTACTTTGCAGCCGATAACAGTAGATATTTTTTTTTAGAATATATTTAATAAAATGTTTATAGTTATTTAACAACCTTCTGGTAATGCTCCAAGTAGATGCAGTGAATTATTTTTTAGCAATTTAATGTTATCAAAATATTGATTTCTGTCAAAATCTTATCTAATATTGATATTTTATGTAATATTCTAATATCTAATGCAAAGGAAATATTCCAATAAGCAAATATCTTGGCTGCCTCAAAATTTTGCTATAAGTTAATATATAATGGTAACTGTGACAATTGATATATACTTTAATTTCTAGATGCATTTCTATACAGGTTACAATAGTGCATGTTTATGAAAACAATCTGAACTAATTAATTAGCAATTATTAACACAAGATATAATACATATAACTGTATTTCTTCAGGAAATGTGAGAAGGATCAAAGTTTACCATTTTCAAAAAGTGATCAGAATAGACTCCATCTGAAATATTGGGTACAAACCAAGCATTAAGACAAAACAGATTAAAATAGATATGCAGGAGTGGAAAGCAATTAAGTGAAGTGAACTTTGTAAAGAGGCAGTGGTAAGCATTTTGCATGAAAAAATATATATATAAGAAATGTATGTAAATTATCATTAATACTAATATTAATTTGGTTAGAAGATTCCTTACATAGAAGATTGAACTTCAACTCAGAATCTTGGTATTTAAATCTTAGAATATAGTCTTCATTTTGACCCACCAAAACAAGAAAATGCTTGCTAGAATCTTCATTTGTCAGTATACTTGTGTGCTGTTTGAGTGAAATGATATTTCAGCTATTTCTGTTTTGCTTTTGTTTGTTAGGTAATATAATTGATCCAATAAGGTTCACTGTTTCATGTATATATTTGATAAAATCTGTTATTATTATTTATCTTTATGCAAGTTATATTTAGTTGTTTCATATTGTTCATTGTTATCTTATATTTTCATTTACTTGGGTCTTTAATTGCTGAGCCAGTAGCTTCACTTTGCCCTATTTTCAGGTTTATAGGTTTGTTACGTGGGTAAAGTTTGAATTAGATTAAAGGTTGCTTGCAGAGTTTAGTTGGGCCAGATTTGGTTCTGGTGGTTGTGTCTGCAGTTTGCTTTGGGGCAGGTTTGTTTGGCTTATAGGTCAGTAGTAATTTATTGAAGTTGTTATGATTATGTGTGAGTGGAATGCTGATTAGATAATGGGGTAGTAGTTGCTGCAGAGTAATACAGAAACTATGTAATATAGCAGCTACAGCCTGACAATATCCAATGGTATCTTACCAATAATGGGAGCAGATTCGTTGTTGTTTTACTGAGAAAGCTATAGTATGGTTTTGAATGATGTGTTCAAATTAAATTTATGGTTGGTGCAGTGTGCAGGGTGGGTAGGGTTGATTGTAGGTTTAGGAGATGTGTTTGCTTGAGTTCATGAATAGTTTGGGTTTGGTTTAGATGTGTTTGTTATAGTAAAGGCATCTATGGTCTTAGTTATCTCTCTCTCTCTCTCTCTCTCTCTCTCTCTCTCTCTCTCTCTCTCTCTCTCTCTCTCTCTCTCTGTATATGTATATATGTGTATGTATGTATCCGTAGCTCATGGTGGTGTTGTAGGAGCACCGCAGTGACATTTGGCATTCTTTAAACGTTTTTTAAAACGTGGTGGATGTCATTTACTCAACAGATCTGAACATAGCCGATTTCTTCCAGAGAAGGAAAGGGAGTGATAGAGATGATGTCAGAAAGATATATAGAGGAGGAATCAACCTCATCAGTGGACTCATACTTTTTTTATCAGCCTCGAAAGGATGAAAGGCAAAGTTGAACTCGGAGCTCAGAGAGCCAGAATGAATACTGTAAAGCATTCTATCTGACATTCAAACAATTCTGCCAATTCACCACTTATATATGTATATACATACATACATATATATATATATATATATATATATATATATATATATATATATATATATATATATATATATGTACATGTGTGTGTGTGTGTGCGCGCACATATATGTAACCCATGCAAGCTTGGATAAACGCATGTAAAAAAGATAATGATGCCCATATTTCAATTGTCACAATTTCCATTATATATTAATATTTCCTTTGCATTAGTTATTAGAATATTACATAATATATCAATATTAGATAAGATTTTAAAAGAAATCAATATTTTGATAACATTAAATTGCTAAAAAATAATTTGATGCCTCTATTTGCATCATTGCCAGAATGTAGTTAAGTATCTATAAACATTTTATCAAATATATTCTCAAAAAAAAACATATTACTATTATCGGCTGTTCAGTTCCTAATAACTTAATATGTGTGTGTTTTTGTGTGTGCATGTGTGTGCATAATATTCACATATGTTAAACAATTTTATTTAAAGAATTTACTCAATATGACAAAGTAAGGTATTTAAGCTACAGCAGTGATCATAAATAGCTCTATTTGCCTTTTAGATTTAAAACTTTCAGACAAAGCTATTCTAAGGTTGTTTCTGTTGTAGTTGTTGCCATAACCACAGCTGCTACCATCATTGTTTATGTTGTGAGTAATGGTATTCATACTTAGGTTGGACTGATCAAGCAGACCATCCATACTTTTGTCAGACATAATGTATCTTAAATTACATTAGACAGTATTCAAACTGTAATAACCCTCTCTTGTTTTGTACCAAGGACTACATTGCCCAATGTGTCTTTGTTTTCAGAGATAGTAGGCTGTAATTTGAGACAAATTTGCTTATTAATTCTAGCATGGTGAGCAACCAGGTATTGACACCATGTTTCAAACATGTTCTACTGTTTGCTATGTAGTAGATCTACATATAATAAAAAGCAAGATATTCTTTCATCATTTCATAGGTTGAATTAGCAGTATTGGTAAAGCGTGGGACACCCTGCTTTGTGGCAAGAGTTACGGCCCTTTGCGTTCTGAGTTCAAATCCTGCCACAGTTAGATTTACCTTTCATCCTTACAGGGTCGATAAAATACCAGTAATGCCCTGGAATCGATTTAATCGACTTTCCCCTCCCCCAAAATTGTTGGCCTTGTGACTAAAGTAGAAACAATTATTTCATAGGTTTGTTGGTGGATTGGCACTATTGGTAGAGCATCGGAAATCATGCTTTGTAGCATAAAGTTACGTCTCTTTACATTCTGAGTTTGAAACCTGCCAAGGTTTACTTTTCTTTTCATCGTTATGAGGACAATAAAAGTAACAGTGACACTTTGGAGTCGATTTAATCGACTTTCCCCTCCCCTAAAGTGTTCGCTTTGTGTCTAAATCATTTCTTCTAAACTGCATGTGTGCATTGTATTGTTGCTTCACACATCAACAGTAAACCCAACATTTATTTTTATCAACCTCATAATGTTAGTAAGTAAAGTGAACTTGAACATCATTTAACCTTGGAACCTGAAGTGACATAACTAAATACCAAAATGTATTTTGTTTCAAGCGCTCCCAGATATGCTGTCCCCCTTTGTAGTCAATATAGGGGCATCTATGGGGTTGTTTGAGCTGATTGAAATAAAGCCGCACTATATTAAAAGAATGGACAATCTGAACAATGCATTCCTTCATTTACAAAGAGGTGGGATGGTCCCACCTTAAATGTTTTTGAACATAGATTGAACAGGATTAATGGAGGACTAAACACTATGATAACATTTGTTTGACCCGAATTACTTGGTCGTTTCTATGGCTGTGCGGATAATGGTTTAACCATCGTCTCAGTGTGTTTGGTCTTTTAACTTATGTTGTAGCTCTAGTCCAATAGCTTCTATGGAGTGCTTGCCACACATCTCGGAAGTTGTTTTTCGCTAATTTCCAATAGCTGAGATACGATTCTCTCTAATTTATATTTGTATGTATATATATATATATATAGGACCAAGGAAGTCAGAATACTAATCAGCAATGTTTATAAAAGCCAGCCAATTTTGTAAGAGAAGAAAATGGAAATAATTACAATATATATTTCTTTCTTAGCAGAAATATATTTCTAGACATCAAATTGAAACCAGACTTTGTAAATTAGCATAATGCCATTGCTTATTAACGTGGCAAATTGGCAGTCAGCAGGACGTCAAATAGAATGCTCTGTGTTATTCATTTCTGCTCTCTGTTGTCCACATCCCATCGAGATCAACTTTGCCTTTCAACCTTTCAAAAATGTACCAGTCTAGTACTGGAGTCATTTACTCCTCTGTATCTCTTTCTCCTTTTCTCTCTATCACTTCCTCCTCTGGAAGAATTGTGTTCAAACCTGGAGAGATGGGCTTCACCAGGTTTAAAAAAAGCCCAAGAAATGTTGTATGTCCCTATGGTGCCCCTTTGACTCTACAAGGAGTTACAGGAACATACATTCATTGTATATTGAGTTCATTATATACGAGGGCAATCCCAAAAGTAAGGTCTCCTTTTTTTTAGAAATACAAACAACCGGTTATTTTCTATAATATTTACATCATTTTAAAGGTTGAACAGTTATTTATTTTTCTACATAATCGCCATTTCAGTCGATGCATTTTTGTAGACGCTGTGGCAGTTTTTGTATGCCCATGTCATATCAGCTCGCCACCATGTCCTCCAGGAAGCGTTGAACCTCATCTTTCACCTCTTCGTCGGAGCAGAATTGCCTTCCGGCCAAATGTTCTTTCAACTCAGGGAACAGGTGGTAGTCACTGGGTACCACGTCCGGACTATAGGGTGGGTGGGTGATGATGTTCCAACCAAAGTTTTGCAGGAGAGCGACATGTGGGTGAGCATTGTTGTGGAGAATGCTAACGCCCTTGCTCAACATTCCTCTTCTCCGGTTCTGAATTGCCCTTCTGAGTTTTTTCAGTGTTTCACAGTACCTCTCAGCGTTTATTGTGGTACCAGCAGGCATAAAGTCGACCAACAAAACCCCCTTCCGGTCCCAAAACACAGTCGCCATGACTTTACAGGCAGACTGTGTTTGTTTGAATTTTCGCGGTTTGGGCAAAGAGGGATGCT
The DNA here is from genome assembly GCA_964016885.1 of Eledone cirrhosa. Lineage (NCBI taxonomy): Eukaryota > Metazoa > Mollusca > Cephalopoda > Octopoda > Eledonidae > Eledone > Eledone cirrhosa. Next base: position 117,137,391 of record OZ024742.1, read on the forward strand.
GCCACTCGCGTGATTGTTGTTTGGTCTCAGGTGTAAAGTGGAACGCCCAGGTTTCATCACCCATGACAACCGAGTCCAAGTAGTTGTCCTTTTCATCTGCATAGCAGCCAAAAAATTCACAGAAAGAATCAACTCATTGCCGTTTGTGGTCTTCTGTCAGCATCCGTGGCACCCATCTTGCACACACCTTCCGATATTGCAACTTTTCCATTAAAATCCTGTGGATGGTGCTTCGGGAAACCTCAGGAACCAAAATGCAGAGAGCAACCAGAGTGATCCACCGATCTTTACGCATGTTTTCCTCAACCTTTGTGTGCGACTGTCTCGTCGGAAATTGACAGTCTCCCGCTCTTTTGTTCGTCGTGAATTTCAGTACGACCAGCTGTAAACTCTCTACACCACTTGCGAACATTTTTGACATACATGCACAACTGTCCATACACTTCCATCAATTGGCAATGAGTTTCAATCAGTTCAACGCCTTTTGCATTCAAAAACCGAATAATTGTGCGAACTTCGCACTTGGCGGTAGCGTTCAACTGGAGCTCCATTCTCAACGGATGCCAAGCCAAGATTGAGCATCCCAGCAAAGCGTGCGCATGCTTGTTTGGGAGTGAAGGAAGCACCAATCACAACAGTGTTGTCTTGTACTTGTACTTGTGTCGACATTCACCTTGGACGGGTTGAGCCGGCTTCTTCCCTTGTCCTGACGGCATCCGGAACCATGGCAGCCCACGCACGATGGTCCCGGGCTAGGTCACTGGAGATAGCGAGCCAGTCACAGTTCCATCGACGCAGGCCGACCACCTGTGGACCTGAGAGTTCGGAGACGTCCTCCTTGATCATCGTTCCCCAGGTCTTCAGCTGCCCGCCAACGCACTTGTGCCAGTTAGGGAGTTGAGGTGGTAGGAGAACATCATGGATCAGCTCACCCTCAGCGCACCGGGCTGCATAACCAAACCATCTCAAGCACGGTTGCAGAAGCACTGAAAGAAGGGGTCAAAGATTCAGGCGAAGACGAAGACTGATTGTAGGTACCTGATTAACACGTCGGCAGCGAAGAATGCAGCGGAGACAGTTATTGTCGAAGACCTCCAGCCCTCGTTGATCGACTACCCTCATAGGCCATGTTTCACAGCCATAGAGAAGGATAGTGCGAACGATGGCCTGGTAGATTTACCCTTTGGTCGCCAAAGTGATCTCTCTTCTGTCCCACAGACACTGCTGGAGGCACCCAAAAGTGGGTCTGGCAGCACCTATGCGACGCTTGACCTCGGCTACGCCCTTTCCCGTTGGAACCACTGTTGAGCCCAGGTAAATTAAGGACTCCACATCCTCCAGGTCCACGCCCTTAAGAGATATTGGCTGCCAGGCATCAGGCGAGACTAGTGACGTCATGACTTTCGACTTGGCAGCATTGATTTGTAGACCAACAGTGGCGGCTGCAGTGTACACCTTTTCGAGAGCACCCTGTACATCTGTCCCGTTAGCAGCCATCAGCAAGATGTCATCCGCATAGGCCAGGTCCGTCACCACGAACCCTCTCCCGATCTCTACGCACGGGTAATCCCGGAGCGCTGTGTTGAGAGTGTAGTCAATGGCATAGTTAAAGAGAGTTGGCGATAGCGCACACCCCTGCCGAACACCGGTCCCAACATTGAACGACTCCGTCTCCCCACCATAGACCCTCACTCGAGCCTGAGTCGACCAGTAGAAGCCTTGTATGAGACGAAGCAGCTTCACTGGGATGCCGTCCGCTGGCATTATACGCCATAGGGCTTCCCGATCCACCGAGTCGAAGGCAGCTGCAAAGTCGATGAAGCAGAGGATGGTAGGCTGTTGATGTGCCCACCATTGTTCCAGGACACACCGGAGAATGAAGATTTGATCAACGCACCCCTCTCCGGACGGAAGCCGCCCTGAGAATGATGGGTACGGACATCATGGATGCCTGGAACCTCTTCAGCAGAAGAATTGCGAAGGTCTTGGCAACAACGTTAATTAAACTGATACCCCTCTAGTTGAAACACAGTTTCCTGTCGCCCTTTTTGAAGAAGGGTGGGAGAGTTGCCTTGCTCCATCGCCCACACCGAGGAGAAGACTTGATGGAACCAAGCTGCGAAGACATCAGGCTCGGTCTTGTATACCTCAGCTGGAACACCATGCTCGCCCGGTGCATTGTTGTTTCCTAGATGTGTCAGGACACCACGTTCCTCCTCAACCATTGGAGGAGCAGTGCTGCACCCATATTCTTCTCCGGAAGGCTGCACGTAGGTTGGCGTGGATGGTGGCAGATGGTTGAGCAGCTCAGAGAAATGGTCCCGCCATTGGACTAGCCGGTCATTAAGATTGGTAATGACCGCCCCGTTCTGATCACAGATCGTCTCGCTGATACCCGTACAGCTTCGGCTGGCCCGCTTCACCAGTTGGTAGAGCTTGCGCGAGTCACCACAGGCTGCTGCCGCAAACTCGCGCCAGTGTGCATTCCGATCGGCCCGAATAGCTCGAGATGTGCGATGTTGGAGATCTCGATGATTGGGTGCACCATCGAGTCGGGCCACTCTCGCCCTCTCCGCGAGTTCAAGAGTGCCGCCGGAGATCCAGTCCCTATGGCGTCTTTGGCTCGACCGAGATGCCTCCTGGCCACCTCAATCGTCACCGCCCTGAGCGCGTTCCACTCCTGCTCCGGTTGCTGTTCCACTTCATTACTCAGCATTTGGAATTGGTTTCGCAGCTCTAGCCGGAAAGCATTTCCAGCATCGAGCTTGAGTCGCGAGATATCGATCCTTTTCTGGCGGTTGGGAGGAGGTTTCACCCGCAGCCACAGACAAAGGGTTGCTCAAACAAGAGTATGGTTTGACCCATGCTCACTGCCCGTATCAGCCCCCCCCCCCAATACACATATGAGTCCATCACTGAGCTGGCCCACTGAGATCTAACCAGGATGTAGTCAATCTGATTGGCCATTCTTCCGTCATTGGATCGCCACGTGATGAGGTGACACCGAGGATGTTGGAACCGGTTGTTGGTGACGATAAGACGATTGGCATACGCGAAGGACATGAGCCGTTCACCATTGTCACAGCGTACGCCTAGGGTGAAGCGTCCTAGAATATGCCGTGTTGTATCATCAGCCGGCCCCATCCGCGTATTCCAGTCCCCAGCAACAGTGAGAACATCACTGGAGGGGACGCCATCCACAGTTGTTTGGAGATCGGCATAGAACTGTGTCTTGTCCGCTTCGTCCGCATTGAGTGTGGGAGCGTAGACGGCAATTACGCTGAAGTTGGAGATTTGACCCTTCAATCGAATCAGCACAAGTCAGTGTGAGATCGGCTGCCACGCCAGTAGAGCCGCTTGCTCAGTAGAGCCGCTTGCTCAGTAGAGCCACTTGCTCAGTAGAGCAGCTTGCTCAGTAGAGCCGCTTGCCACTTGCTCAGTAGAGCCGCTTTCCACGCCAGTAGAGCCGCTTTGATCGGAAGATGAACAGTGTTGTCAACAGCCGTACGAACAGTTTCTCTGTGTCCCCATAGCTTTGGAGACCTTACTTTTGGGATTACCCTCGTATTATAGTGTGTATGGAGTTTATATATCCATTTAATACATTATGTGTATAATATATTAAAATGTGGACACAGCATGGCTATGTAGTTAAAATACTTGCTCACAATCATGATATTTGGGGTTTTGGCCCCACTTTTGTATCTTTTGCTCTAATCCTTGGGTTGAGCCAAGCTTTGTGAGTGAAATTAAGTTCATAAAAGTTGTTTGGAAACTTGTTAGATGGATTGTACCGGTAATTCAATGACCCAATCCTGTCGCTCAATGCGAATCACATTAAGGATATATGTCAGTAGCATACTCAGCCACTTACAGTTTTATTTAACAAGTAGGCCATTCAATTAAGTGAACAACTGAACATTCACCATCAAAATCTTTATACTTAAATCTTATCTGTTTATGTCAAGAATAGAACACCACAGTGTGTTTACAATGAACATTTAATGTTGCTAAAATAACTTTATGGAGGACATACAATGACCAATCATCAGAATCATCATCATAATGTTTATGTCCACTTTTCCATGCTTGCAATGTTTAGATGGATCCTTTCCAAAACATCTCACCACTTTTGTGCCCTATTGTCATCTCTTTTGAGATGACATCCTGAGATCATTTTTCACTACTTTTTCCTATACCTTCCTTGGCTTTCCTCCTTCAGAACAGTCTTGCAGAAAACATCCAACTCCTCTAATACCTAGATTTTCTTTCAACTCATCTATGCTTCCTCGTTAATGCACACTAACATCATACACCCAGCAGAGTATGCTCATTTCATTTCTTTCCAATCTTTGTAAATTATCTGTATTTTACACCCATGTAATTTTGTGCTACATACACGAACACCATACAGTTTCCATTTTACCCAAAGAGAGAATCCCTTTCCTGTCAGCACAGACGATAGCATCCTGTAGTTTTTTCCAACCTATTCTGATTATAGGCTGCTATGATTTCAAAGCACCGCTCCTATTACTAATTAGGTGACTCAGGTAACAGAAGCTATGAAGCGTTCCAAGCATTACACCCACTTTTTTCCAGTGATGCTCAGAGTGCTGACTACTCCTGTGCCTTTGTTACAAAGTCTACCTTCTCTGTTAGCCTAATTGCAATTTGATCAATGCAGAATGGTTGAAACCTTATGAAGTTTACTTCACAATCATTAGATCTTGGATTCAATCCCACACTGTGGCATCTTGTGTCATTTACTATAGACTTGGGTTGACCCTTGCCTTGTAAGTGAAATTGGACAGAAGGAAACTGCCAAGAAACACCCTTCAGTTGGAGTGCACCTGTAATTCAAAGGGCCAGCTTTGTCATGCTTAATGCCCCTGATAAGTATTTAATGGGTCCATGTGTCTGTGGAATGCTCAGTTACTTAGAGGTTAATTTCATGAGCAGGCCTTTTCATTGACCAAACAACTGGAACACTCATCATTGTAGCCTATGAAGGTCCATTCCATCTGCAATTTCCATACAATTCTAATGTATTCCTATTTTACATTGAAATCACAGAATAGAATCCCTACATACATCTTTTCTATATATTTACCATGGCCTTTCCTCTGAAGATATCAGGATCTTGTCTTCTTTCTTACTAACTAGGTCTTTATACTTTACTAGTTCTACATAGTTCTTTTTAAAAAATCTCTATATACAGTTTTGATGGTTACTGTGTCATCATCATCCACATTTGTAGGTCCATATTTTCTGAGGCAGTATTCTGCAGCTCAATATACAAACACACACACACACAAATATATATTATGAGCTTGTGCATTGTTTCCATCTTCCAGAATCATTCACAAAACATTAGTCAACTTGAGCTATATTAGAAGATACTTGCCAATGGTACTGTGGAGTAGAATAGAACCTTGAAACATGGTTATGAAGCAAACTTCTTTATGAAACAACAGTGTATCAGCCTTCAATCACAACATACAAAAGTTATTAAAAAAAAAAAAATCAATCTTTATCTGCACTATTGATATTTCCTGCATTTCCTCATACAGTATGAATTTTTTTTGTTAAATGTTGTTTTAATATTTACATCACAAATGAGGGTGGTAGATTAACAGAACTGGTAGATGATCAGATAAAATGCCATTGCAGTATATGTTTTGGTTCTTTACATTCAGAATTCAAATCCCACCAAAGTCAACTTTGCATTTCATCCATCCAGACTCAATAAATTAAAGCTTCAGTCATATACTTGGGTTGATTTACTCACTTTTGTCCTTCCTTCAAAAATTCCCTAGCCTTAGATATCATTATTTACATCAGAAATAATCTTTTCAGAGTTCCCAGTGCTGCTGTGATCTAATATGCTTCTACAGTTAAATAGTCTTTTTTTCTCTGCCATCCCTTCCTTCCTCCCTCTATTCATTCTCATATATACAAACCCCTCTCTCTCACCCTTTCTTCATTCAAGACATTATAATTTTTTCCTTGAAAGCCTTACTCACAAATAATAGTTTATAAATAATATCTACAGCTATATTGACAAGGAATTCAATATTGAATTTTTTAATTGTAAACTCTATAATGCAAGTAACTATTTTTCATTGTTTATCTATAAACGGATAGATCTAGTAAAAAAACAATATATTTGTTATGCTTTTAATGTAGGATACTACTGTCAACAAAGACCACTTATACATTTAGTTGATTTAATCATATATACCTGCACTTTCACTAAAAAATGTTATAGTAAAATCTATAATGGACATAACTATTTACCATTCTTTGTTTATGAAATGACAGATCTAGTGGAAAAACAATCTATTTTCCATGAATTTGATGTAGGTTACTGCTATCAATCGAGCCCAGTCATATATTTGGTTTATTTAATTGCATATATATCTAAACTTCCACAAGAGAGTTGTCCTTATGTCTATCAAATGTCTTTCCAGAAGCTACCAGTAAATTTTCATTATTTATTCAGCTGCAATGATACACTTGAACTCTGTCAACCCAAACAAGTTCAAACAAGTTAACCATAACTTCACATTTTACTTTCTGTAGGCTATTATTTCTTCCATTTGTTGATACTGGTTACTTAATCCAAAGAAGAATGTCATTCAAGAACAGTGCAATGATGTAGTTCTTGTCAAACCTGCCAACATATGCTAGAAATATAACAAAAGGAAATATAATTACTTCTATTCAATATTGTTAACAGTGGATTATAGAAAGTTAGTGATACCTGAAGGTGTTTTGTTTGGATTTTACCATATCAGCTTCATTTTTCAGAATGTTAATACTACTGGGATCAATTTTCATTTAATTTTTCTTTGATGTACCAATCATCATCATCACTACTGTTTAATGTTTATTTTCCATACTTGCTTCGGTTATACAGGCTATCACATTACTAGGCCTGACAGGTCAGGTGACCTCATCTTGCTCATACAATTGATATAAATTTCAAAATTATACTAGTGCTATAAATGTACCAATTATAATATGCTAGTGTCAGCTCAATCATTTCTGTCCTTTGCTCAAAGAAAACATTACAAAAGAGCCAGTTTAATAATACCTTTTAAGAATAAACTGTAAATTGATAGCAAGCTCTTTATTTCATAGAGTTGTAACTTTTTTCAGTAGAGCTGTATTACTGGAAAATGGGTAGCAGGTGGTGGATAGCAAAATGACCATCAGATATGGTGGTTAGTTGTGGCATCTGTTGAATGAATAAGCAACCCTGGACAAACAAAGGTAAAATATTGGGGGAGATGGAGGAATGGATTACACCTTTAGCTCCCAATAAAACACCCACAACCCAGTGATGTAGTTATGATAAAGTGAGTAAAAGCTACCTCTAAAAAAAATTAGTTTTCATGGGTCTGGGAAAGTTCCAGATTACTGACTGGCACAAATAAGACCACCAAAACTGCAATATGGTGAGAGGTAAAAAATGAATCATACCACATCCTTCTTTGTGTTGTAAAGAACCTGTGATTTGCCTGTGACCTGTTCTGGAAGGTGTGAGATGGACACATAAAAATTGCTTATCCCAAGGTGCCAAAGAAGGTTTCAAAGGGAGCAAATTGTAACACTTGAAACATCACAACCCTTAAAGAACTAGTAGATGAGGATAAATGCTACCAGTTCTGGTACTGTAGATTTGGATGGAGGATGGAAACTCCACTCTTCAGGTGTAGCACCAGTAATGATTGCACAGAGGGGAGTGGGGACACTCACTAGCTCCCAGTTGGCAGAATGTGTTATCGACTGGATTGCATTCAAAGGGAGGAATTGCATATTGAAGCTAAGAATGAAAGATAGGTCTCTGTGACTTTTGCAGCATTAGATGTAAAGACTGAATCATATATCCTAATGGGAGACTCCATTGCGCATGTTGGCACTGACCATGGAATGGATTGTTTGGATCCCAATTCAAATACGAATGGAGAAGCCTTAATAGACTTCTGTTCTAGCAATGATCTCTCTATTATCAACACCTTCTTCCAGCACAAAGACATCCATGTATATATATATATATATATATATATATATATGCATACATGGTATAAGAGGAATAAGGGACATACATCAATAAATGATTTTGTTATTGTCTATGATCTCTTTGATTCTGTGCTGGAAGTTTGTGCTAAGACAGGGGCTGAGCTGTCAACTGATCACCATCTAGTTATCTAAAACTTGAGACTACCTAAATCCAAAGAAACCCATAAACCTGGCAGATCCAGATTGACCTACAGGATAAAGTCAGAAGTCTTGGTGGATAAGAATGTCAGGACCACGTATGCAGATACTATTGCATCCAAATTCAGAGTACTCCCTGAACAAACTAAGTATGTTGAAATGGAGTGGATATTGTTCAGCTCAGCAGTTTCTGCTTCAGCTGTCAAATGCTGCAGGTGAAAGTGGCTTGGTATGATACCAGGTAGCAGGAGGACCCTTTGATTCAATCAAGAAGTCAAATATGCTATCCAAGCAAAGAAGAAGAAGGTTTACAAAGCTTGGCTTGGAAATAAGTCCTCCTTCTTGCACTTGCAGTACAAGCAGGCATGAAAAGCTGCAGCAGAAACAATAAAGGTATCCCAAGTATAGACATGTTAAGGTGTCCCAAGTATATAAGTTAAGCTGGAATCCGACTTCAAATCAGCAAATTAAGTGGCAGACCATCCACTGTAGCTGTAATAAGAAGTCTTTCTCCATACCTGCTATCAGGAATACATCTGGGATTGATGACTAATCTCTTGGAGGCTGAGTTCAGAATAGCAATTAAAGTAAAGAGTTCAGATGAGGCAAGGCCACTGGGGAATTTAATATACAGCTCAAGATGTTAAAAGCCTTAAATAGAGAAGTATTTTCTGTTTGACTTTAGTGTACCAATTGGCCTGGATCTCCTGAAAGGCACCTATTTTGAGAAGGGATCTTATTGACCCCTCTAACAACACAGAGTAACTTCCCCTAGATCATATGAATACAATTTTGTAAAATAAACCACCGGAAGCAAGCATTAGTCTAGATATTTATGCATTCAGAACTGATGACTAAGCATGGCAAGAGGCACATACAAATTCTGATTCATGCATTTGCCACTAATGCCTATGAAACTGGTGTTAAATATATAACTACCTCTATGTTTACATATATACAGGGTGTCCCAAAAATGTGTACACACTTCAACAGCATTCTAATAAATATGTGTATATATTTTGGGGTGACATCCTCTGTATATATACATATATGTATCTGCTATTTCAAGCATTAAACTAATAGATTTCTTCTATGTACTGTGCCATTTGTCTTGTTATTTTTGTTATTACTTTTACATAGATATATATATATATAAGGAGAGAGAGAGAGAGAGTGAGAGGGAGAGAGAGAGAGAGAGAGAGAGAGAGAGAGAGAGAGAGAGAGAGATCTGATATGAAATTGTTCTTATAAAATTTAATGGTGTAAAAAATAACACCACCACCGTTAATAGTAACAGCAGCAAAAACAGCAAAGTCAAAGAATAGATAAATAGTAATGATCAAACTAATAAGTGAAGACGACAATGATATTGAAATGTAAATCTGATTTGCAGTTAAAATGAAAGAATAACTTGTATGTTAAAATAATATTTCCATTTGCTGTTCATTTGATATGTAGAAATACTGACCGGACAAATTTGTTCCAGAGAACAGTAGTCTAATGGCTCATTTACTAAGAGCTCATATATTGATTGCTAGTGTAAGTAAAGAGTGTAGACTATTAGGTATCACATATTACTATACTAAGAGCTATTGTTCTTATTTTAAAGAAATGGCCACTACAAAATGTTATTCATCTAAATATTCAATCATTGTTTGATTTTTCAAAGCTATAGATATCCGGCAGACTTATGTTATCTAGAATTGTCTTTCAGCTATTGTCTTACTTTTATGATCAATAGCTACCAATAGTTACATCTTCAACAAAACATTCATTGCTGTTTTCATTTATAGATATCATCACCATCGTTACCATTTAACATCTGTTTGCCTTGCTAGCAAGCGTTGGAAAGGTTGTCATCTTCCAAATGCTTCACATATCCATACAATCTTAATCTTCTCTCTTTCGCACACTCTCTGACACTTCTTTTAGAGAGTTTTCAGTCAGCTCACTTATGCTATGCCATAATTGCACACTAACATTACACATCCACTAAAGCTTGCTTGTTTCATTTCTTTCTAGGCTTCTCAGGCCTTCTGTTGTCAAGGCCCATTTCCCACTGCCTTCTAGCATTCCAGTTTGCATACAGGCTTCATACATTCTTCCTTTCACTCTTAGAGGGAATTCTTAAAATCTGGGGCTTTTAGGTGTTCCGTAAACCTAGAGGGGGCTCTCAGAGCTTCCCCACCTTGCTTTATTCCTGAACTACTAATACTATGACTGCACTTCACAAATGTTGTTGACGTCATCAGTTATACCCAGATATATTAAAAGTCCTTCCTGAATCTGTGTAGCTTTAGAAATGGTAGGGGGACAATGGGCGTGATCTTTACGGAGAGACAGTTGCAAGAGAAATGCATTGAGCTGAGAATCTGTATCAGGTGTTTATCGATCTGACAAAGGCTTTTGATACAGTCAATAGAATTGTGCTGTGGAAGATTTTCAGGAAAAATGGGTGTCCTGATAAATTTGTCTCTCTATTGTGAGGTTTCTATAATGGGTGGTAAGCCCTCTGATCCCATTGAGGTTGAAAATGGTGTTAAGCAAGGAGACATTCCAGTGCTGACTCTTTTTGCATTGTACTTTGCTATAGTTTTCTTGATGGCTTTTGAGGGCTGCTCACATGATGTCTACATTAGATATCAAAAAACAGGTAAAATGTTCAATGTCAGAAGATTTGTTGCCAGAACAAAGATATTTACATCGCTGATATGTGAATTCATGTGTGCTGACGATGGTGATCTTGTAACTCATTCCAAGAGTGACAAGCAACATCTCATGGATTCTTTTTCGAAAGTATGCAGTGCATTGAGTCTAACAATCAGTCTGAAAAAGACTGCAGTGATGTTCGAACCTACACCAGCCAAAGCTTACTCTATGCCAAACATATATGTCTTTAGCCAGAGATTGAATGTCGTGGATAAGTTTGTACATCTAGGCAGCCTTGTGAATATGACCAATACTCTGGATAAAGAAATCTCCCCCTGAATCCAGAGGGTAAGTGATGCATTTGCAAAACTGGATGGACATTTATGATCTCAGGATGGTATTTCCATTGAGACAAAGTTAAAAGTGTATAATGCTTGTGTTTTGTCCTCCTTGTAGTGTGCATCTGAGACTTGAGTCATTTACTGAAGACATCTCAAAAGGTTGGAGCACTTTCACCAACAGTGTCTTCGACATATACAGAGTATCCACTAGAAAATGTATGTGAGTGACACTGATGTCCTTGAACACAGTTGATCTACCAGTATAGAGACTCTCATATTTCAGCATCGATTAAGATGGAATGGTCATGTAGTGAAAATGGTTGATGATCACATCCCTAGACAGTTCTCGTATGGCGAACTGGTCGAAGGTAAATGACCGGTGCACAAACCAAAATTGAGGTACAGGAATTGTATTAAAAGCATACTGGGGAAGATGAAAATATAGGAGAATGACTAGCAGAACCTTGCTCTAGATCGACTTTTCTGGAGGAAGGCAGTGCCTGGTGGGAAGGGAGAATTTGAAAGAAACTGTGTTGAGCATGAACAGTTCAAGCAGTGAGCTCATAAGGCCTTGAGTTTAGTTTGCCTGAGTATCTTGGCATGCAGGCTGATTTAACTTGTAATGAATGTGGCTGGTTATGTCTAAGTAGAGTGGGCCTTGGAAGTCATTGAGGAAACCAGACACTTGGAGACACTGACAACTGCGCATTGTATGGCATTTCTGTTTGCAGGGAGTGTAAAAAAGAGTGTGCCTCAGTTGGTGGACTAAAACATCATTTGAAAGTGCACCAAAACAGCCCTGTAACACTGCATGAGGCCCCCATCATTGCAACATCTGTGCAAGAGTGTGCAAGTTCCTAGCAAGATTGAAAAGCCAGGTCCATGCTGCTCATCATTAAGTATCAAGTGATAGCATTACTCAAATTTGAGTTGCAGCCATCATATGACATAAATCATAAATATATTAACTGAATTGTTATGGCCCAAATGACTTTCTTTTATTCCCTAAAATAGTGATTATTCAAACAAGTAATACAAAGGTATATACACAAACTAAGTCACCTAGCATTGTATATACGTAGTTATATATACAAACTAGGGCACCTAGTATTTTATATACACAGGTATATACAGAAACTAAGGCACCTAGCATTGTATATACATGAACTAAGTTACATAGCCATGCATATCCACCAAGTGAAGTACATAGCTATCTATATACACAAAGTAAGTTACATAGCTGTATATGCCTAGAAACTAAGATATATTCCATCATTTCTCTCAAGTAATTTTAGTTTTCTTTACTTTTGATATATAGATAAATAATGAATAAACAATGTTTATTAGGTCATGGGATGCCATTGTTATCTCATATATTACATTATTTCTTTTGTTTCAGGCGAATTTAAAGATGCATGGGTTTACAAAGAAAAGTTTTGGATTGATTTGTTATACACAATGAGAGGGGCAGTTAGTTTAGCTTTTTTGCTTTTGTAATACAGAATATAAAGACATTTTAATGAATGTGTCAACAGGTTGATAAGACATGTAATGATGTACTACAGAGATTTTATGCCCTGCGCTGAATGTTTCAGATTTATTTATTTCAAACCAGCCCTTTCAAACCTTATGTTTAAAATATATATGTTATTGTATATGGCTATTCTTTCATTTTCCACCAATTTTAATATGTTTTCCCAATGAGAAAACCCATTTATTCACCTGTTAGAAAACATTGGTTAAGTTTGTAAAATTAGATGCCATTTCAGCTGTATGGATATTTTATTTGGATTATAACTAAATCCACAGTGAAATGATTTATTCAATGAAAGAAATGTTTCAGATTTGAATTTCAAATTTCAAAGCTGTTTATGCATTTTAGATAAATGCTGTAGCACAGTCTTTTAAAACACTGCCCAAGAGTGAGTTCCTAAGATATGCATCCTTTATTAATTTTACAGAAAAGTGAAAGCTCAATTTTGTAAGGTTTCTATTTTTTGGGTAATCGAATCATGTTGTTGTTCTTTTTTATTTTTACTTGTTTTATTACAGCTAGTGAAGTTGAAAATCTTGCTAGATGATTGCCAAATAATATAATCCTCCACAATGCTTGGGATGAAGCTTTAGTTTTCGAATGCATAGATGATGCAAATGTAGCATAAAGTATGAATGATTGTGATGCAAAATATTACAGAAGTGATGTTTTATGGAATTTTTTGAAATCTTTGTCACTTGTCACTGAAAAATGGCAGGAAAAGATTCAAGTATCTGTCTTAAGTTATAGAGGTTTTTCATGTAATATCATACTCTAATGCTCCTGAAGATATCTTGGGAAAAAATGAAAGTGTTAATTATACATGAATAAATATGGTAACATACAAACTTACTGAAATGTAGCTAAAAACTATAAAACATCTATGAAAATTTATGCTAATTTTTCCATCATTTTTCCATCATTTCCGTTCAAGTTAGTTGGCAACACTGCAAAATGATTGAATATAATATATATATATATCCACACATGTACATATATATATATATATATATATGTACATGTATATATATATATATATATATATATATATATATATATATGTTTTTATGTAAATGGTAAACAAAAGTAGCAAAATTAAAGGCACAGTACATTAAGAAATACATTAATTTAATGCTTGAAATAGCAGGAAGAGAGTCTTAACCTTTCGGACACTAGTTCTTCATCAGAAGATAGATTTAGAAATAGAAGATAAATAGAAAATAAAGAGTGATAAGAGGAAGTAAATGGTAAAAATTAGGGGAAAAAATGAGGGTAGAAAAAACACACATGCGTATTCAATTTGCCATCTTGTAGAGTGGCTAGTCAACGGTATCTCACTCATTAGAGAGGTTTAGGAATGGAGGTAATCAATGTATATGTGGGGTAGACATGTGAGTATGTTTGTGTGTGTGAAGGTGTGTTCGTATGTTTATAGGAGAATCCTTAGACCATGACTCTGGCTGCTGAGAGAGCGTGGATGCGTGAGTGAGCATGCATGCGGGAACTGACCGATCTAAGGGCTGTATAAGAATGTATATGAATTTCTACATATACGTACATACACACACATAGCAGCAGCCAAGAGAGGCTGTGTAGAAAAGAGGAGGTTGTGAAAATGGTAGTAGCCAGTATATTTCATTACCTGGTATGGTCATAAGAAAAGTTGCTTAGCTTCTCATATGACAGTACAGTGGTACAAACATAAATGACAAAGCTGCAAAGTTTGAGGTCATTATGTGCCTGGAGGTGGATAAAGCCAAGAGGTGGTAGGGATGGAGGAAATGTTAGGAAACATTCAATACCAATGATGCCACAGCTGCAGCACTGAATGCCACGTGAACACAGACAAATGCACAAGAGAAACAAGCACATATGGACATGAGCACAGGAATGTGCATTGGTGGTGTATGTGTAGGCAGGTGCACATATGTGTGCATACATCCAAAATATGTGCAGAATATTCACAATTCTCTCATGGGATATGTTAATAGCATTGGCTATCTGATTTATAGTCAATCGCATGACAGCTATCACCATGTAGTAAACATGGTCAATGTTTTCCTCAGTGGTGGCAGTAGCAACCATGTCAGTATGAATGCCCATGGGAGCTAAGCCCTTTTTCTGCAGGTACTAGATAACATTACAATGCCAAATTTGGTCCATTTTTAAGAGATTTCGCTACCAACTACTTTCGTAGCCTTATTTGAACAGTCAGGTATCAGTTTACCTGGAAATAAACAATGCAGTTATTAATAAAAAGAGTTGAAAACTACGCATGCAAGATTCCACAGCTCTAGCATCATTGCTTTATAGTCAGCCCAGGAACGTTTCAGCCCACTCTCATATATATCATCCATTCATCATCTTTTTTATGTCTTTTTTTCATGTTTGCATGAGTTGGATGGGCCCTTCTCAGCACCGCATCTCTACATCCATCGCAGTCCTTTGTCATCTCCTGTATGAGTTTCAGTGAATGAGGTCAGCTCTTACAACATCTGCCCAGGTCTTTCTTGCTCTACCTCTACTGTGGCTTCCTTCCACTCGCATTTCCTGGCACTTCATCACCTAACAACCATTGTTCATGTGCATCACATGTCCATACCAATGCTGTTTTTTCTCCTGCTACTAGCTCAGATTCCTCTTAAGCCTAACTTCTCCCTCATCTCGTTTAAGCTCTGCCTGTCTCTCACATTTAGATTGCACATCCAATGGAGCATGGTTGTTTCGTTTTTCTCCAGTCTACGCATGTTCTCTGCAGTCACAGCCCATGTTTCACTATCATGCAGCATTGCACTTTGCACATAGGTGTCATACAGCTGTTCTTTTGTACGTAGGGAGAAACCTTTTGTGGTCAAAAGTGGGAGTAGCTCTCTAAACTTTTTCCATCATATCCATATTCTAGCTATTATGCTCTCATTATCCAATTTTAAACATGGTATTTAAAAATGTTGTGGTATGTGTGTCCTAGAAGGAAGTGTGTATCTATGAGAGCTAAAATCTTTTTTCCAGCATTAGTTTTGACACTGAAAGGGAAAGAAGAAGGGAGAAGCAGATTTTTTAAATCTAGTTCTGAGTTTTTTTCTTATTAGTATTTGTGGAGTGGCCTGGAGAGTAATATATATCTTCACAGGAGTCACTTTTGCCTAATGCGGTATTATAGTACAAGGCTGCTCATTCGAAAATAGCTTGGTTTGAAGAGAGATTAGAGATCTGCTTGCTAATATTTTTAACTAAATTTTTGAAGTCTATAGTGGGATGGCAGGAGTTTTTATTTATTCATTAAAACCCTTACTTATGGTTTTGGATCTGGGGTATTGACGCAAATACAAGTGAGCAAAATAGGGTTCCTCCAAACGGTTTTTTGGAGCAACATTACTTGCTAGAGTGCATAGCTCAGAGATCTGAGATTTGCTCCAGGTAGAGATGTTACTTTTCCAGAGATGTTACAGCTCTGATACTATGGAATGTGGTTAGAATGTTATCACATGTCTATAATGACAGTCTTGCACACCAATTCATATTCCTCTTTAACCCAGTTTCTCTGTCAGTTCCTCCAGGCTCTGCCACACACACACACACACACCCTCTTTCTCTCTCTCTCTCACTCTCACATACATATATATATATATATACATATATACATATACATATATATATATACATATATATATATATATATATATATATATATATATATATATATATATACACATATGTATATATATGCATGTGTGTATGAAGGTGCATGAAGAATCATAAAACAATATTAAAAAATATACTATATAAACGTGAAAAAAGGTTTAAAAGCTACATACAGCTGGGATTTAAAATTAATAGAAATAAATTCAGGAAAATGTTTAACATTGAAGGATTGAAAATCAATAGAATGCTTCTATAATATAGATATCAAAGAAATGGATTTCATAATACACAATATCAGTAAATTCCTGCAGAAATTTAAGAAATGTTGACAGTATTATTTGATTTTTTTAAATGTTCATCTATATTTTATTTTGATTTTTGTAAGTTGTTTCATACTAACATGATTTTTTTCGAAAAATAAATATATATTAAATTTTCAAAATGAAATTAAAAAAGAAGGAAACACTGATATGTTTGTGTTGATTTTTGTTATGCAAGTGATTCTTTATTTTTCCTCTTTAATCTAAAAAAATCAACCAAATATATTTGCTAAATAAATTGAGTACAGAAAAGAGAGTGTGTGTGTATATAGAGAAATCTGCAAAGAAAAAATAAGGTAATATATGATGCAGTTTTATCTTGAGTTTAAAATGTCACAAGTATTGATATCGTGACAAAAAAAAATGGTTTCTTTCAAGTTCTGGAAACTTATTCAACTATAAAATTAAAACTCATCCCAGCATTTTAATTTACTCTGTGTATATATATCTGTGCGTGTATGTGATAGAAATCCTTGTATCTATTCCTACTTGTAATATATAAAAGGAAGGGATATAGTCAGTTTGTTTATTCCAAATCTAGAACTATTATCTAGTTTGTATCAGCTTGGATCATGTTCAAATACAATCAACATTGTCCCAGTCATAATATTTTATCTTATTTCATCATAGTATAGCTAGGACTACATTATTCTGATGTGCACTTTTTTTTCTTTTAAAATAGCAACACATTATTTGACAGATATTTGGCTGCTGTTTCTAGCTGGTTAAATGACCACACAAAGGCTCCATCATATTTTACTGTTGATGATTAGATCTGCTTCACAAAATCCTATCTGGGCTTCACCAACAACTACTACTACTCTTTTTTTTTAGCAACCTCTGAAGAATAAGAAATATTCTACTCCCACAAGATTTAAACTGGACATATCTGGCCAGAATTCTCTCATCTCTTTCTGTTCAAACTGGCTGTAACCAGCCACTCGTACTGATGTTAAGGTATTGTTCTCAAAATAGATAATATCAAAATCTCATAGACTCATTATTATGTGAAAATATAATAGTAAAAGGTTAAAACTAGAAATATAAAACATTAGTAGTATCTTGCTTGAATCTCTTATCATTTCACTTTCTTTATATAGATAAAGGAATACAGAAAAACATTTGGTTTTTCCAAATGATTAGAATTTATATATGTTTTTATATAAAGAAATGGATTGTGTTATTTTAATTTGACAATTGGAGTAAATATCAATTTACAATAAACTTAAAATAAAACAGTATCCAACTAACACAAAAACAAAAAGTCAATAGATAAATGAACAACTAAAGATGTATGTACATATATATAGATATATATCATCATCATTTAACGTCCATTTTTCCATGCTAGCATGGGTTAGACGAGTTGTCCCGTTGCGAGTCAAGTCAGATCAGATGACGGTGTCTTACTCATACAGAACAGTTTCAGGCTTGTTTTCTATGGCTGAATGCCCTTCCTAATGCCAATCACATTTACAATGTCGACTGGGTGCTTTTTACCATGCCACCAAAAAGACCACTTTGCCTCATATATATATATGTGTGTGTGTGTGCTTATATATATGTATGTATGAAAAAAAAAATGTATAATACATGTATGTATATATATATAATAATAATGATAATAATAAAAAGGATGATTTGTTAAGTCTTCATTATGTTTATTGAGTAGTGACGCACTTTTCGCTATTGAGCGGCTCAAGGTTCGATCTGTATCGATCTGGCCCGACTGGAATCAAAAACTGATTGTACTTTTTTTGTGGTAATAACAGAATGAATCTCTTAAGGATTTGAAATAGTATATAACGATTAATATTCATTTATGGTGGTCAGGTTTAGTTCGTTTTGATTAAAGGTTTTGCTAGAAGGAATGTTTGGGTATGTGTGATAGGTGAAGGGGAGAATTATAATGAAGAGATGGTGGAAGAGAGATGGTGGGGGAAAGCAAACCCTAAATATATATATGTATGTGGTAAAGTGAAGACACCCTTTGGTCATGGATGACCATGGGATTTGCACCTAGAAAATTCTTTCCTAGGCACAAGTTTAGGCAAGGTTGTTTGGGGAAGACCAGCAGTTGCCCTTGCATACCAGGCTCCTCTTCTCCATGCTACCGATGTTGTCTAAGGAAAACACAATGGCTGATACAACTTGACACCAGTGACATTGCAACTCATTTCTACAACTATGTAAATTGGAGCAGCATGAAATTAAGTGTCTTGCTCAAGGACACAACATATCACCTGATCCAGAAATCAAACTCACAACCTCATTATTGCAAGCCCAATTCTCTAACCACTAAGACACACCTTCATATATATATATATATATATATCAGAAGATCCCGTTAAGGGTGAAACCAGCGATTCTTTGCTTAAACTTTAATCTGTTATTTTAATAAATATATATATATATCTCAAAACTTGATCAACAAGATCCATGGCCTCATTCGTTTAACGAGTAGGGCGGAGCCCATCAAATTGGACCGAGGAAACAATGTTTCCATTGATGTTTCCAATTGCTAATACTATCTGTCGGCAGAAATACACACACACACACATCTATAATGACATTTATGTAATAATCCTCTTCACAGTTATGGTATCATGCAAATGTTAGTACACAAGGAATTGTATTAATAATTAGAGCTGGACACAAAGAGATATGTCACTTCATCTGACTCATATAGATTGATTGATTCTGAATTTGGTAGCATTTGTAATGGTCTGACAGAGTGACGTAACCCTTTTCGTCCAGCTATAATTAGTTACACAATTCCCTTGGTATAAACGTGTATGTGGAGTTCAAATCCCACTAGGATCGACTTTACCTTCTTCTTATTTGCCCACTTATTCCTGAAAGGGTCATGATGGCAAAGTCCTCAAACACTCCTTCCAGCGGGTCCTGTCAGAAGTAACCATCTCCAACTGATCTGGCTGGATCCCCAAACGAGACCAGCCAGGCTCATGCATGTTATCAACCATCTTGCTTGGGGTCTACCTCTGGGTCTCCTGCCTGTTGGTTTTGCCCATAAAATTTGCTAGTGGTTCTTTCCTGGGACTTTCTAACCACATCCCCATAGTATCTGAGCTGTGATTTCTCAATTCAGAGAATTTGTGGCTCTACCTAGAGTGACTTTCTGATCTCTGAGCTATGCACTCTATTGAGTAATGTTACTCCAAAGACCCTTCAGAGGAACCCCATTTTGGCTGTTTGTATTCATGATTGCATTTTTTTGGTCATTACCCAAGATTACACCTACCTCCCTTCTTCTGATTACTGAATGCTGAAGCTGGTGTATTATCAATCCAGCTCCTTCAAGCCTTGCCCTTAATTCAGCATAAAGTGCTAAATTGGGATGGTAAACTGAGTGTGTCAAACAGGATGCCTTTTGGTATTTTTTGTGGTGTTTTACATTTTGACTTTGTATTCTAATGAGCTTTAATCTAATGGCCAGTTTAACCCCATCATTTATCCCTTTTTTGCCTTTAGTGCTCTAAATTGTTGCAAGCATTTAGGCCAGATTTTCAATTTAAGGTTATCTACCTCCCTCCTTTACTATCTCCTCTCAGAGGCTCTGAAAATGTAAAGAATCATGGACCCTTCTCCCACCTTGACTAAGCAACTATAAAAAAAAAAGAGAGCTAAATTTCTTTTATTCACAACTGAAGTAGCAGTAACAGTTGAATTATTATGGAGGTTATGATTATAATAAACAGTTTTAAAAAGTATGTTTAAATATTCATTGAGCCTAGAGTTCATCACTTCAGAGTGTATCTCAGTACTAAGTGACACAGGGTTTGAGATCATTCCAATCCATTGCAAGATTAACTACCAGTTACTGCTGGTATACAATTTTTCAGCTGAGTGTATTACTCAAGGACAGAACAGACTACCAATTCAAAGATCAAACCCATTACCTTACAAATAGAAATAGGCACTCTAATATCTTGGATGCACTCTTTTGAATTTTAAACAAATTCTAAATCCCTACATTAAGAAACTAAATTACAATGAAAAAAGTAGTTTTAAAACACTTTCATGTTGTGTGCTACAGAAATCTCCATAAAATGTTTAACATTAAATAAATGAAAGTGAAATCATAATGTTTATTTATATTAAAATATCCCTCATTTTTGATATTAATGATGACTTTAATATCAACATTGCTACTATTATTAACTTCATTTTCATAGAATGTTATCAGCTTCATCACTTAGATGGGGAGTTTTTCATTTTAGATTTCTTTCCAGGTTAAAAATGAAAAACATTGTGTTTGTTTTGTCTTTCTAAATGTGTGTGTATTGTGTATGTGTGAATATATATATATGTGTGTGTGTGTTTGAATTCAGAGCCTTTCTGGCATTGTCAGAAAAAGAATGAAAATGATAACTTATTTTTTTTAATGAATAATCTCTCAATAAATTGAAATAAATTGAAATAAATTGAAAAGCAGTAAAGATTTATGGATCTGATAAAAACAAAACAAAACAATATTTCTAAATCTCTTAAATATATAAACAAATGGCACTATATTTTATTAGTATAAAACATTTGGTAGTAAAATTTAAAATTATTGTTATTCAGAATTTAAAATTATCATTTACTAAACTGCTAGAGAGACAGAGAGAATTGACTGAAAATGTACAAAAATCTGTTTTATAAAGAAGTTTTAAATAAAAATAGAGGAGCAGAGCCGTGTGGTTGAAGAGTTCATTTCACAACCAGATGGCTTCAGCTTTATTCCCACTTTATTCTCCTACTATAGCCATAGGTTGACCAATGCCTTGTGAGTGAAAGAAGTGGGGAACACTAACATAGCATGATTAATAATAACGGTGATTATTAAGATGTTTATGTTTAATAAATTTCACCTCCACGGTAAAACGTGTAATATTCGCCCCCAAAGAATTTCTCGGCTTATGTACATAGTTAATGAATATAAATTAGTCAATTAATATTTCTAATAATTTTGTTGTACTTGTTTATTCTTTTTTAAATCTTATTCAACTAGCTGAAAAATATATTTTTCTTCTTCTTTAGCCAGTCTTGTTACAATTATAGGTTCCTGCATGGTATTGGAAATGATGGAGGCTTGAGATACTTTGTGTTCAACTTGAAAATATCGCTTCACTGAATATGACATACGACAGTCGAGATTTTCAAATGTCATTATAACTAATCTTACTGTCAGAAAAACAAACTGATATCCATCAATACGATTCTAAAACCATTTATGAAAAACAGAGGTTATTTTTATAAAAATAAGATAATACAAGTGAACATGTGAAGAGGGTGTAGAGAGGTCGTGGTGATGCTTCTCATAAACCAAATATCCCAGTCACAATTACATGCAATGAGATGGACAGACAAACCATAAAGTTTTTCCTTGACAACCACTATTCCCTATTGATTTATATACATCATTTATGTAGTGGATTACTGAACAAATTACCTAGAGCATTGAACAAAATGCCTGTGATATTTAGTGATAGCTCTTTACAGACTAAGTTCAACCTTTTTTTCACCAGTTGATAAAGTAAAATACTGATGTTAAAACAACTGACAAATAGCCACGCCCCAGGATTTGTGTCATTGCACCAATATTATTAATTGATATTAGACATAAATGGATTAGCAGTATCAGTAGAGTGTAAAACAAAAAGATTTTCAGTTTTCTACATTCTGAGTTCAAATTCTGCCGAGGTCAACATGCTGATGTTGGTTTATTTTGTATGATTATTCAATACTGTAGAATATATATGGAACATTTGGCGACCCTAATGTCACATCAAAGTTTCCTTTTTTTACTGCTTTCAAAACCCGAATTCAGTCATGTGACCATTACTCAGAATTTTCTTGATGATCAGTTTACACTTGGAGAGAAAATGAGTTTGCCAGCAAAGTTTGTTTTTTTATTAAGTTTTATAGTTAAGTTTTCATCCATTTATCCATGCTAATACTTTAAAATTATGTTTTAAAAGGTTACTTATAAAAGTAAACAAGCAACAATTTTTTTTATTTTTATTATAACCTAGTAACATTTTTCACATTTTCATTCATCTTCAAAATGGCAAGAGTCAGTGAACTCAGTTTCCAGTTTCCTCTCTACTTCTTCAATCTTTCGCAACAACAACAAGTGAAGAGAAGAAGAATATTATCATTCTCAGAAGGACAACCTCTGCATCTCCATTGCACTTTGAATGAAGCCGATGTATGTGTGTGTGTGTGTGGAGGGGGGGGGGGGGCTGAGATGTTGCTGTAGTAGGTCCCTTGACTCCACATGCTTCCAGCTACCTGAATGCTGGTTGCTTCTCCCTCTACACCAAGCTAAACCTGATAATCAAGTGGACCCTAGCTGGATTATCCAGAAGTGATGGAAAGAGACCAGGTGGTATTAGCCTTTGTCGCTGAGTAAGAGGCTGATATATCATCTGGGACACCACAGTCAGTGACTCTTTTGTGCCCTCCCATATCATAGATGCTGCAGTAAATGTGAGGGTTATTGTTTTATTGCAAAATGGAATAAAATCAAAAAAAACTAGGAACTATCAAACAATCATTTTTTCCATCCTGTGGTGTTTGAGACGTTTGGTGGAGCTGTGCCACTGACAGGGAAGTTCTTGTTATCATTGGCTACTCCTTTTACCAAGGTGCGAGGTGATGCTTATGGGGGTGCCTAGTTGTTTCAACGTCTTAACCACGCCATCACATGCGGTAATGCTGTGAGCATGTTGGCTTGCCTCAAATATTTCTATTGACCTTTGTGATATGCAACCGACTGTCACACTTGGTGGTGAATTGATGGTCGTTTTTCTTTTTGTTTCCTTTTTTTTTCTTTCTCTCGATTTGATCATATATTTTGGTGCGTTGTATTTGTAAGGTTCCTAGCAACAGTTAATTGTATTTATTATATGTTTATATTTTCATTCTGAAAGAATTGTGAACAATTTGTAATGTTATTCATACAACTGTGAATTAAAAGCTTGAACTGAAAATCAAACTGTATTGCAAGGAATGTCATCGTTATTTTGATTCCCAGTCTGTTTCCCATGTCAGTTATTTTGTCAAAATAAGATCACATGGGCTCAGAATCAAAGAAGAAGGATACTGCACCACAGGGTAGGTTAAAGGGGTGATAGGTGAAGAGAAAAGAGGTGCAGGTATTGGGGGAAGTCATGGGCTGTGGAAGTTAGTGGGTTTGTAGAAGATGGGGGTAGAGAAGGTGTGGTGAGTGTGGTCGTTAGAGAGAAAGAGATGTTGAAAATGTGGATGGACGAATCAGAGACAGGTGGTGGTGAGGGCAGGATGAAAATACTGGATAAAGGAAAGAAAGAAGGTAAGAAGGTGAGCTGTTCATTGGAAAGAGAGATGACACCTATACAATCACTGATATAGCAATTATATAGCTCATGGGTGGGTCCAGTGTACTGGAAAATGATCTGGGCCTCAACATAACCAACAAATAAGGTGGAATAGTTTGGGCCCATTCTGGTTCCCATAGCTACCCCAGAGATCTGTTAGTAAAATTCTCCAGTAAAGGAAAAACCATTAAGAGTTAGAATGAGCTCAGCAAGGCAGAGAAGAGTGGAAGTACTAAATGCACAGATATTGTCATTCCTTTTCTCTTTTTATCCCTTTCTATTTTCACCACCAGCCCACCTACCTACATTCTCTCTCACTGTATCATCATCATCATCATCATCATCATCATGTGATAAATAACTCTAATTCTGGTAATGTTACATTTATTTATTCTTCACCCTGAGATGTAGGGAAGGATAAAATTCTACATTTAATTTCTCTTTCATTTTAAATTACTTTACAAAACTGTTTGGAGAAACACTCGCATATATATCAAATTGCTTTGTTTATATTCATCTACATAATTTTCTGATATAAGCAAAATATTTTTGTTTTCTCTCAAGACACCAGTAAAATTGTATGTTTTCATAGGAAATATTGATTACCTGCTTATCAATTTGTGGTGCATTATATAGAAGTTTATCACAATCCATATAGGAAAAGAGTATAAATCATATTTAGTTAGAAAAAAATAGAACATCAAAATTCAAAATGGCATCTTTTATTTCAGTGTAACATTTATCATCATTTGACAGATTTAATCATCCATTCAAAGTGAGGAGTAAAAACAAAGATAAACTGAAATAGAGCTAATTTAATAACTAGAGTTAACTTTTTTTACAAATATTTTCTTGGTTTTCTTGTTGTTGCTGTTGTTATTGTTGGGGTGTGTATATTTTTTTATATATATATATCGACTGATTTAACTTTTGATACTGAGTTGTATATATTTTAAAATTATTTTTATTTATTTTGGCATTTTATTAGCAGCAAGAACTAAGATATTAGTGGTTTAGAAACATTTAATCATAGGAACTTAAAAAAAGAAAAAATGTGTTGCTAATCAGTAATTCCTCATTGAAGATGGTAAACAAAGTTCATCTTACAGCTTTATCCATTTCAAGACCAAACACAAATCAATGTAAGAATATCAAAAGGAAGTTAAAATTACTATTACATGGTATGACTTTTTTTTTCTTTAAAAGATTTTATATTCCTAACAAATACATGTTGGAAGTGTCATGATAGCCATATAAAACACACATAAATAATGTTTTATTTACTGTTATTTTGTTTTGTAAGAGTATGTCAACAGGAATGTAGGCTTTACTTAGCCAATTATCAAGTCAGACGAAGGAAACTACATCTTCATTGATCTTTCCACTGCTGATATGATCAGTCAGTTGTTACTTGCTACAGAAGCTTGGCATTTTTCTGGTGACAGCAGGTGGGATTTAAACTCAGAACATATAACTAGAACAGATATTACAAAACATCTAACATCATAATTTAACCCTTTACCATTTACATTACTCTAGATTACTATCATATTTTCATGGTAAAGGCTTTACCTCACATAATTATCTCACATAATATCGAATCTATGAGATTTTGATATTATTTATTTTGAGAACAATACCTTAACATAAGTATGCACAGCCAGTTACAGATGGTTTGAACAGAAAGAGGTCAGATAATTCTGGTCAGATACGGCTGGTTTAAATCATCATCATCATCATCATCATCATCATCATCATCATCATCAGTCCCTTGACTTCTGTAATCATCAGGGGGATCCTACTGCAGAAGCAGGGCACACTCAAAATAGCCTATCAACGGCCGTTGTCAACAAATTTGGTGTCATCATTTGCATCCATTCTTTGACATTGTCCAACCAGTTTTTAGCGTTGGTGTCCCCTCCTGTGCACACCCTCAATGGTGCCTTGCATGATGATCTTGCACTGGCTCTTATGTTGTGTGACATGCCTAAACCATGCCAGGTTCCTTCTCTTGACAGTGGCAAGGAGAGGTTCCAGGTGACCCACATAACTTTTAACCTGGTTTAAATGCTAAAGGGTTAACAATTTAGCCATTCGACTCAAGCTGAATCAGAACTTTATTTATCAACCTAAGATTTGAACCCTGAACTCAGACCCAGAATTAACACTAAGATATTCACTTAGGAGTAAACAAGGACTCATAATATTGAACAAATTGAACATCAATCTCTATCTAGTGACCATCAGTGATTGCAGACAAGGTGTGATATGATATAGACATGTGACATAACATCTAAATGTGTGACAGATTGTGAAGACGCATGGCTTAGTGGTTACAGCATTGGCCTTGCAATCGAAAGGTTGTAAATTCAATTCTCGGACTGGGTGATGTGTTGTTTCCTTGAGCAAGACACTTTATTTCACATTGCTCTAGTTTACTCAACTGTAGAAATGAGATGATAGGACTGGGGTCCCTATCATTCCACTGCAAAGTGGTTGTGGAGGTGCCACAGCAAAAAAGCACCCAGCACTCACTGTAAATGAGGTTGGTGTTAGGAAGGGTATCCAGCTGTAGAAATCAAGCCAGAATCAGTTCCCGTATGAGCAAGACAAGGTCAGCCGACTGGACACTGCCCACAACAGGACAACCCGTCTAACCCATGCTAGCGTGGAAGAACGGACATAAAACAGTGATGATGATGATGATGATGTACATATGTGACACTGTATAACACATTTGTATGTGTGGCTGACTGTAAAACATGAATATATATGATAGTGTGTAACACAACATATACATCTGTGACAGTGTGTAAAATATGTACATGTCTAACAGTGTGTGTAACATATTTACAATGTGTATTACATGTAAATGTGTGACAGAATGTGTACATGTGACCCAATATGTACATATTCTATCAGATAGTTTATATGAAGCTTATCTATGGACATCTATCTTTCATAATTTCTCAAACATCAAAGACTAACCAGATTATTTTGATATCACCTTAGAAGAAACACGTGTATATAAAACCTAATAAGCAGCACTTCTGTGTCTGCATGTGTATCTGTGTGTGTGTGTGTGTGTGCACACACAGATATTAAGCAGAATAGGTTAAAGTGAAATCCTAATCTGCTAGAATCAGCATCTCACCAACACAGCAGAAAAAAAATTATGCATAAGATAATAACAACCATGTCAAAGCAAATTTTTTAAATGGGAATTCAAATGAATGGAAAAGATAAACTACATATCTATATTAATGCCATGTTCATACATTTCAAATGTTGGCATAGCTTCTGCTTCTGTATGCCATTCTTAGCACTAATCACTTGACTGGATTACTGGGTCCATTTTATCATAGCGGCAGCACTAGAAAGGTTGTTTAGTGCTGGTGCCATAATAAAATCCCCCTGTCTAAAGTTTGATGCAAAGAAGGACATACAGTCGTAGATACTAATATATATATATATGAAGTGGTAGTGAATGGATTATTCGTTTGTTTGTGACCAAGTTAGGTTTTAATTTGATGTTGTGTTGTTCAATGAATTGGTTAGTGGTTCATTGTAGTGTGGCAGGAATTTGTAGCAATAACCATTGGATTGATGGGTGATCTTTCCCATATAAAGCACTGTGTTGAATGCTGCAGTGAATGAATAGCAAACAGAATCTTCTACTTAAATAACTTTATTAATGAATAACTTACTTGGATGTTATTGTGATAATATAGGAAAAACAACAGATAGTCAGAGTAAAATTGTGTGTTTGTGTGATAGTTTGGCATGGATGCTTATAGTAATAGCTTATAGTAATAGCTTATAGTAATAGTTGTTTTATGCAACTAACTATTGTTGATAGAATGACTGTCTTAGCTCTCTGGCCTAAAATCTGAGACCCAATGGGTCAAACTGAATCTTTTATGACCTGAAGCAAACTCCCTTGGACAGCTGAGGGTAGAGTATTTATAAGGATGTCATTATACTATGACAATAAGCAGATGGCCTCAAGAAAAAACGATTCCTTCAGGCAATTTGGTGACATGAGTCCCCAAAACAGAGAAGTAAATATCTATGAGATCAAAAGGTCAGTGTGTGAGTGTGTGTGTGTGTTTGTGTGGTCGCAATGACCTATTTAGCTAACCAGGGAACAAAAGTTCAATTCCCTCTGCTTAGATTCACTGCATATATACATATATATATCATGTATATATATATATATATATATATATGAGAGAGAGAGAGTTGCAGAAGATAAGGTGTTTATATGAGGTTGTTAGGCTGTAACTTCATGATGATAAGTTGGTTTGAGTGATCCAAAAGCACTTCACATCAGTAGTTTATCCCAGCTAAAAGTTAGTGATTAGGAGTGACGGAGTGTTCATTTATCAAATTAAGAGTGGTTAAGATGGGATTATTTCACCATAATTGCTTTATTGCATGATATATATTTCTGTTACAATTTAAAGTCGAATTCTTTACAATATATGAACATTAACCGTAATGTAATGGTTTCTATTAATTTGAAAAAGAAAAAAATTACAATTTTAATTTACATGCATATTATACACATCTATTCCTATCTAATTAGATGAATCGCCTTTTCTTATACATATATGATGTATAGAATTTTAACTTTTTTTATGTTTTCATAATTTTCTCTTTGTTTTTGAGTAGATCTCTTTCTGAAATATTAACAGTAATCATAAAATATCAGTTTTTCTTTGCTCACGACAAATGAAAGCCAGTTTCAGAACAATTACCCCCACTATACTGTGGTAGCCATAACAAGACCTCAAAGCTTAAGGTCATGAATGATACATTAGATAATGTACTCCTACACAGTGGATGGAATGATGTCTTTGATCAAACCTTTGCCTGGTAATCGTTGATGATAACACAAATATATATATATATTTGTGTTATCATGAACGATATATATATATAAATATACACACACACAAATGATCCAAAGGGTATATCATAGAGAACAAACAGCCCTTTAGTTATATAGACAACATGCATCATCTTTAGTGGTGGTCTTTTTAAAGTGATTGGTGTCAGGAAGAGCATCCAACTGTAGAATTCTGGTAAAAAATTTAAATATACAAGATAACTATGATCATTTAACTCATCTAGGAGATCAGTAGCTTGTAATAATAACTGACTCTGACTATAATGTCCCTTCAAATTCATGACAGCATTTAAAGATGATGATGATGATGAACAAACTTCTGTCTACAAAATTTCATAGAGGGATTGAAACTGGGACCACGTAGCTACATAGCAAACTTCAAATCATTTAACCTTTTAGAATATTATATATAAAATACTCTTGTGTTTTAATATAAATAATTCATCACCACCACCATCATTTTAAAATCCTCCGTTTTCCATACTGGCAATGGTTGACAAGACATTTTTGTTTTTAATAAAAGGAAACAATTATTATTACAAATGTAAAATGGTGAACAAGTTAATTTGACTATATACAATGGAAAGTACAGATGAACATGTGATATTATACAGATTTGAAACCACCAACATTTTGAAACTATAGACTAATAGAATTGTACAGTGAAACTACTTGGAATTTCATCTGTAAATATGCTATAAGTTCTTAAACATCTTTCATGTCAGGCTTAGTTATTCTATAATAGTTTTTTCTATTAGATGTTTTATTTTTTTAATATCACACCATTCAAACATCTATTACACTGTTCGACATATTTCCAACACAAACTTTAGTAGAGAAGATTGAAACTATATTATACACATGACTATATTTGTATCTTATAGTATGGTTAACTATATATATATTATTATATTATGGCTCCTCATATATATTTTTTACACCAGTCTTAGTTATATTATAGTTTTCTCTTTGTTCTTTCATAATACAGTTTCATTCAAATATATACTGAATTCTGGGACATATTTCAAGCTCAAACACATAGAATTCTATGTTAAACTTATTTTATATTTCAACTGGAGCAAATGGTGGTTCAACACAAGAACAACGTTAAACATCAAAATATACTAGAAACAATATAATCTATATGTACAAAATATATATTTATATTTTGACATCTGTACATATAGATTATTTTTGTTTCCAGTATATTTAGATGTTTAAATTGACATATTTTATTCAGCTTCATCTCAAGATATCAAACCCTATCATAACATGAACATTCATATAGAAAAAGGGTATATCACTGTATATATTGCAAGAATTAATTTAATACAGTTATGTATATAATATACATGTACGTTTTTGAAGTTCAAAGAATATTCTACACTGTTTTAGCATTTTTCTTTCAACTTCAGTTATAGCTATACACTTTTGTATGTACATATATTAAGGCAAGGGAGATATGCAGTTAGCTTTTCATACTGGCTGTATTATTGCATACCAAAGAAACATTCCCTCAGGAACAAAATCTAAACACATCTAAATTGAAAATATATAATGATAAATTATGGTAGTGAATTATCCAAATCATTAGAACAGGATAAAATGTTTTACAATGTTTGTTTTAGTTTTCTGGGCTCTTAGCTCAAATCCTGCTGAGGTCAGGTGTAACTTTCATTCTTTTGGGGTCGATAAAATGAAGTATCAGTCCAGGGAGGTAGATTGGCAAAATATTTTGAGCATTGGAAGAGGTGCTTTGTGATATTTGTTCCAGGTTCTTGTGTTCCAAGTTCAGATATCACTCTCGCCCACTCAGCCAAAAGACTTAATGCGCTGCTCACCACCAGGCTCTTGTATGATTTTAAAAGGTTGGCTTTCTTGTAAGCAATCACACAGGTCATTAGTATGAGGATGCTATCCTCCCTTCTAGAGTTTCATAGGCCCTGAAAATGGGACCTTGAACTCCAGATGGCATTGTAGGGATGTGGATCCCGTCACTTTTCAGACTGACCAGAAAATGTTATTCTAGGGAGAAGAAAAGAAAAGGGATAGTAGAATAATGGTTTCTTATATAGGCACAAGGCCAGCAATTTTTTTTGGGGGGGAGTCGATTAAATCGACCCCAGTGCATGACTGATACTTCATTTTATAGACCCCGCAAGGATGAAAGGCAAAGTTAACCGCGGCGGGATTGAACTCAGATTATAAAGGGAGGTAACTCTATGCTGTAAAGCATGGCGTCGGACCCCCTACCGATTCTGCCAATCCACCGCCCTTG
This sequence comes from Eledone cirrhosa, assembly GCA_964016885.1. Lineage (NCBI taxonomy): Eukaryota > Metazoa > Mollusca > Cephalopoda > Octopoda > Eledonidae > Eledone > Eledone cirrhosa. Next base: position 117,168,654 of record OZ024742.1, read on the forward strand.
GGATAGTAGAATAATAAGCTACAGTACTTTGGTGAAGCATAGATAACTGGGTCGAATGCCACAAAGCATTATATCAACACTCTAATGACTTTGCCTCTCTATATTTTATATGATTAATTGTATATAATCAGAGATATTAATTGCTTTCTATCTATCAAGAAAGTAAACAACAAACGGAAATTATTCACTTAAATTATATATAATATCTTTTATTTGGTTTTGTTTCATATTCATATTATTAATTACATTTCCTCTAAATATTTTAATCTGTCAGCTTGAAAGAAATTACATATATATATTTATGATATATATAAATATATAATTGTTTCTACTTTAGGCACAAGGCCAGCAATTACCCAGTGCATTACTGGTACTTTATTTTATCGACCCCGTAAGGATGAAAGGCAAAGTCAACCTCGGCGGGATTTGAACTCAGATCGTAAAGGGACATAACTATGCTGGAAAGTATGCCGTCCGACCCTCTACCGATACTGCCAATCTACCGCCTTTAATAATATATATATATTATATATATATATATATATACACATATATATATATGATATATATATTATATGATATATATATGTGTGTGTGTATATGTGTGTATGTGAGAAGGCTTAATGGTTAGAGTGTCGGGCTTACCATGGTGAGGTTGTGAGTTTGATTCTCAGACTAGGTTTTATGTTGTGTTCTTAAGCAAGTCACTTTATTTTACGTTGCTCCAGTTCAGTCAGCTGTAGAAATGAATTGCGATATCATTGGTTCCAATCTGTATCAGCTTTCCCTTGGACAACATTGGTGGTGTGGAGACTGGTATGCATGGACGACTGCTGGTCTTCCACAAACAGCCTTGCCTGGATTTGTGCCTTGTAGGGGAACTTTCTAGGTGCAAATTCCATGGTCATTCATGACCAGAGGGGATCGTTACCCTTTTTATAAATATATATGTATATAGAATTAGGATTTAGCTTCAGGCATAGCTGTATACAGATATGTTTTGAAGTTTTGTATTTCTAAAGAAACATGATATGTGTATCGATAAACATTTAGAAAGCCATAGCTATGCAAAAATCACTGGGGCTAATGCTCTCTGGTGTCCAGCTGAAGCAAGCGGGACAATCGTTGATGCATTTCGAACTTAACTGGTTCTCATCAAGACAATCCCTCCCACTCCTGTGACTACTGGACTTGAAAACAGGTGAGAATATATAGTTATCACATTTGTGTGAATGAGGTGATTAATATACAGAAGACCTGACTTCCCATGGGTACAAGCCGAAGCTGAAGCATATAGACAGTATGCCCCCACCCCCTCCCCGTGTAAAGTGATCATGTAGATGTCATGATAAAAAAGCACCCAGTCCATAATATAAATTGGTCATGTAGGCGTCACGATAAAAAGCACTCAGTACTCATTGTAAATGAGGTTGGTGTTAGGAAGGGAATCCAGCTGTAGAAATCTAGCCAAAATCAGTTCTGTATAGGCAAGACATGGTCACCTGACCTGGCATTGCCCACAACAGGTCAATTCATCTAACCCATGCTAGCATGGAAGACTAAACGTAAAACAGTGATGATGATGATATATATATGTGTTAAGTATTTCCGAAGAAAAAAGCAAAGGAAAAAAGAGTGCTCTATGTATAATACAGAGCTATTTAATTAGAAAGTGAACAACACACTATAACTACTCCATTACCAAAGGTTTCAGGACCCCTAGTTATAAATATATGAACATATGAAATGAAAGGGAAATTCTATTAAAATTGAAAGGCTACTTTACAGTCTGGGCTGGGTACATTTTGCCATGACACCTATATGACAACTTTACATTGTGGACTGGGTAATTTTTGTTGTGCACCTACACGACCACTTTACATTGTGCACAGGATGCTTTTTTGCTGTGATACCAACATATATATATAAATGCACATGAAAATATATTGATGAAATAATTTGTTGGTCATTTTATGTCTGTTATATAAGTGTCTAAACAATTTATTGGGTGATTTATATTGTTATATGATCAGTATTTATTATTTTCAATTAGATATTGTTGGAATTCACTAATTAATTGTTATTTACTTATTTTATTCATTCATTTTATGTTGTAAACAGCTATAGAAAATATTCTCTCTGATAAACAAATATTTGGTATCACATGTTTGCTTTATCTTAATTTTCATCACCACCAAATAGGAAAATGTTTCTTTTGACTTTATTTTCACATTCCGTTGCAATTTTTATTTTTTTATATATATATTTTTTGTATCTGTTAGCATTAGTTGAATATATTTAACTTTCATATTTTTCCTTTGGCTGTCATGTTTTTGCTGGATTGTATGAAAATAACATAAAATTTGATAAATATTATTTGGTAAATATGAATATTAGTTGACTATGGAATCCACTTATTAAATATGAATTTAAGTGACTGTTTCATTTAAATATTTGTTTAGATTTTACTTTATAATCTGATTCACTGCAAGTGGTGCAATGTGGAAATGATAAGGTTAGTAAATACTAAGATAGCTTGGATTGTATTAATTATGCCTGACTCATATTCCCATATAGAACCTTCTGCAGTCAGTTACACCAACCTTGCTCAGTGCCATGTTGGTGCTGGAGGATGAAAGAAGCAGTTCATAAGCCAGCTAAAGACTATTGTGAATTGAAATAATATCCACTCGTCCAACCACTCACTTTGGTAGTCACACTACTGATGAGGAATTGAAAACACGGAGGAAAAATGTATTCGATATTATGTGAGAAATTAGGCATGCACATAGATTAATATCCAATCTCTCCAACCAAACATTCACAGGTAGTGTCTGATCTGTAACCAAAACTGTATATCAACACTTGGGATGTACAATCATTAAAGTATTGATAATTGAAGAAGATGATGATCATCAAAATCATTGAAAAGCTATAAATAAGCAAGTAAATACTTCAGCTCTGATCAGTTGCTGAATATAGAAAGCTCAGGTAGCTTCTACGTGGTTCTGAACCTGGTAGAAATAGTAGCTTAATATCATTCAAATCATATCCAACTAACATTTTTAAAAACAAGGAAATGATATTTGATGTTGTATTCTCAGATAAACTATGTCTAACAAAAGCAGAGGATGGTCATAACTTAAATACTTTTAATCTCAAGTCTGTTTGACTTATGAAATAGAGAGAGAGAGAGAGAGAGGAAATAAGAGATATAGAGGAAGAATCAACCCCAGTAAGGAACTGGTTCATTTTTACTGACTTCAAAAGGAGGAAAAGCCAAATTGACCTTATTAGGTTTTGAACTCATAGTGCAGTCAGCTTGAATGAATATTGCAATACAATGTATCCAATGTTCTAACAACTCTGCCAATTCATCAGCTTAGTTTTAAATAAGTTTAGTACTAAAACAGCATGATTCAGAATCCTACTGTGTTATTACTATTGTTAATTTACCTTAGTAGTACTAATATCACTAAACAGAGTCTGCAATATCCTTGAAAAATCTGTTCTCATGAATCTTATTTTTTTATCAACCTTTGTTCTGGTTTTCCACATTTTAGTTTGGTTATTTTCATTATTCCCTCCGGTTATGGTTTTGGTTGATTGGGTTTCAAACTTACTCAAACTTGTATACTGAAAGTAATTTATATCTGTGATATATCTCCAAATATTATTTCCAAAGAGAGTCAGTATGATTCATTCTCTTTTTATCATTTTATCATAGTTTAGTTTTATTAGAAATTTATAATCATGATGTAGCCTTTCTAGTAATGAATTGTAATACTCTTGGATCTACTCTTTGAAGCCATTAATAAATATCTACTCCATTCCTTTGTGATTCTCATTTTCATGATAACATTACAAATGAGGTCAACACCTTTTTGGTATTGTGGAAGCAAATTCAAGCTTGTCTTTTCATAAGTGAAATGTGTGTTTTTTTTTCTTTGAGATAGGAAAATTTCCATATATATCAGTAACCATTACGTTTGCATTCAGGAATGTCAATCAGTTACTTTGTACTTTATTTTTACCTAGATTTATGGTTCCCAACATATTTATATTGTTACTGTTGCTCTTTAACCTCAGATAAATCCTGATTAAGCAGATCAATAATCAAATGTCTTCCAGCCAAGACAAGTCCATCCTTCTTCAGACAGTGTGTCGAGGACTAAATTATCCGGTATAGCCTTCCTTTTTAAAACAGGAGAATATAATTTAAGGTTGATTGGTCTGCTATTTCTAGGATGATCAACATTTCTCAATATTTTCTTATCTCAGAGCTGGCATTAATTTTGTTTAACCCTTTTTTTATCAACCAGCCTAAACTAAAACTGTCTAGATTTATTCTCTGTGTATACATGAATGTGTGTGAGCAGTGGCCAATGGTAAAAGCAAGCTCCTGGTTCTATGATGAAAATTCCCTTTTTTTAAACATTGCATTATAATTTCATGTAGGAATTTGTTTTCAATTTATATTCTAAACACTAACTTAATTACATTAGCTAATTATATTACTAAATATTTTCAAAGTTTTGATTATCTAAAAAACTTGATTGAAAATCATAGGCAGTGCCTTTCATTAGAAATATAGTAACAAAAGGGCTAATATTGCATGTAATGAGTTTGGCAGAGTTGCTATCATCTAAGCGTTCTTTTGAGCTAGTAGACACTAATCATCATATGCTTGTATGGGCTGGACTCATATATTTACATGTTTTGCTATTGTTGCTTAGTCTCAAATCAGTCTGAATCAAGTAGATCTATAATCAAAATACATATATAGAGAATTCTGAAGAGCAATGTTTCCCAAATTCATTTTGTTATGGTACCTTAATACAGTTTTCTCAAAATCCTGAAGCTCATACCTGTCTTTCACAGACAATACTTGCCATCCTAACCATAATAAGACATTCACGGAAACAAAAATTGTTTAAGAGAGATCATTTATTTATAAAAACAAAGCACATATAATAATTTTTATTAAATTTTATTAAAAGTCACCTTATCTCATTAAGCTCTAGAATTTTTTTTTAATGAAGCTCCTTGTTTTCAAGATCAGATAATTCAGATGACGTAACCCTTTAGCATTTAAACCAGCCATATCCAGCCAGAATGTTCTCCCCTCTTTCTATTCAAACTGGCTGTAACCAGCTGCTCATACTGATGTTAAGGTATTGTTCTTAAAATAAATAATATAAAAATCATAGATTCGATACTATGTGAGATAATTATGTAAGTTTCAGCCTTTACGTAAAATACAATAGTAAATATAGAGTAAAGTAAAGGCTAAAAGGTTAAGAGATTTCCTCAAGTGAAATTGTGGTTAACCATGAATATGGAGAGACAATTTTACATACAACATTCTACTGACGAGAACAAAATCTATGAGAGTCAAGACTATCAGTGGTAAATATCATCAATGGATAGGGCTTGTAAAATGAGGACAGACAAAAAATGTCCAAATAAAACCTGTACTTTAAACTATCAGAGCATTTAACACCCACCCTAACTCCATGGGGGGGGGGGGGCATCTAATGAGCACTCTGGAGATCTTGAGGCCCCCATCAAGAAGATCATGTTCTTATTCAACATCCATCCTAACAACTGGAAAATGATTGTTCGAGATCATAATTACTGGCATTATATATGCAAAGAAGGGCGGTGGATTGGCAGTATCGGTAGAGGGTCGGACGCCATGCTTTCCAGCATAGTTACGTCCCTTTACGATCTGAGTTCAAATCCAGCCGAGGTTGACTTTGCCTTTCATCCTTACGGGGTCGATAAAATAAAGTACCAGTAATGCACTGGGTAATTGCTGGCTTTGTGCCTAAAGTAGAAACAGTTATATATGCAAAGAAGGTCATATTTGAGTGTAACTGGCCTGCTATTTCAGCAGGTCATATTTGAGTGTAATTGGCCTGCTATTTCTAGCAGTGTGTTCAAGATTTCTCTATATTTTCTTTCTTATCTCAGAGTTTGCATCAGTTATGTTTGACCCTTTTGTTACCAAATAGCCAGGAATTAAACTACATCTAGATTTATTCTCAGAAATATATTTCTTTCATCTAAATGCATGTAATAATGTATGCACATCTGTATGTGATATGAAGCTGAAGGTAAAAGAACCAGAAGAAAAGAAAGAGTTCAATAATGACTTCTGGAAGAATTACAACTACAGTGCCAATTTTGGGACCAGTGATTAATCTCAAACATCAGAAGGCACAATCATAAAAAATGGAAACATCAATATTATTGATAAAGAAACATTAAAGTCCTTTTCTCATTGAGGAAATGTTGAGATAATCCAATGATGCCATCATCATCTTCATCCTCATTTAATGTTCATTTCTCTGCCATGTTATCACTCATCAATCAGTACCCAAACAGAACCTGACTTCTAGGTAGGCTGGGGGCCTGACATACAATCCCATACACCGAGCACATTTTATTGTAGCACCAACACTAGGGAAGTTGTCATGGTTTTGGCATAGCTAAAAAGTTTTGTCACACCTTTTGTTTGGCAAGTTTTCTACAGCTGGATGCTATTACTATCACCAACCATTTTACAAAGTGTACTGGATGGTCATTTCTCATGTAGATCACCATCTGCATAAAAGGTGATAAGTTCAGAATTGTGTTGGTGTTATTCTGGCCTCCTCAGTAAAGCAGGTACAGCCTGGTTCCCAAACTTATTTCGTTGTGGAACTCTCATCCAATTTTCCAAAAATTTCAGAACCCATACCTATATCTTATAGACAATTCCTACCACCTTAATTTTGATAAGACATAAAGTGAAACAAAAATTGTTTTAGAAAGATAATTTATTCATATATATATATCTAACACCTATAATAAATTTTCATTAAACTTTATTAAAAAACATCTTATATTATGGAAGCCTGAGCTTCCTTGTAACTCATGTTGGGGAACATTGATCTGAATAATTAATGACTACCATTTTCACAACCTAGTTAAATTATAGCTGCTCTTCTTCAAACAAAGTTTTGTGATAATATTTCTATCTTTTTTTTTTTTGTTGTCCCTTAGGGTAACACAGACATAAACATAACAATACAATAAAATGCACATATATTTGGGCAGTGTAATAATGTATGTCTCTATTGTAAACCTAACCCATCAGTCTAAATTATAAGTTTGTAGTTATCATTACACATGATGAGAGAAGTTTTTACCTATTTTTCTTTCCCAAATTTCCCAAGAGCAATATTTATTGCAGAAGAGATCTAAATTAATTTCAGTATGTATTCTTCCACCTACTAAATGGGTTTTTATCTTTGTTCTGATTTATTGAATGAGATAGAAACATCTTCAGACTAGTTTTCCAAAATATTACCTACCCAAGAATTTGTGTTCATGTTTTATTTTGATAGTTTTTCTTAGATGAAACTTTCAGCTTCCCATTGTGATTTTTTGTTTTTTTTTTTGTTTTACTTTTTCATTAATTTCAGCAGAACTATGATATTAAGCTGCTTCTATATTGCTGGTCATGGAAGTTATTGTCATTATTATTGCTGTTATCATTATTATCAATACTATTACTATAGAGTGGGGTTTGGCAGAATCATTAAAATGTCAGATAAAATGACAGCTCTTTTACTTTCTGATATCAAATCCCACCTAGGTCATCTTTACTTTTCATTCTCATGCAGTTAATAAATAAGGTACCAGTCAAGCATTGGGATCGATATAATCGACTTTTCTCTCCCTAACAATTGTTGGCCTTGTGCTTAAATAAGAAATCAATGGTGGTAGATTGGCAGAATTGGTAGGGCATCAGATGAAATGCTATAGTGGTATTTGGTTCAGCTCTTTACATTCTGAGTTTAAAACCTGCCATGGTATACTTTGCCTTTTATTATTCTGGCATCAATAAAATACAGTACGAGTCATGTACTTGGGTTGATGTAATCGATTTTTCCCTCTTCACAAGTTGTTGGCCTCATGCCTAAATTAGAAAATATTATTATTATTAAAGCAGATTGAATTTGGCAGAATCTTTTAAATGTCAGACAAAATGTTTTGTATCATTTAGATATGGCTCATTATGTTCTGAGTTCAAATTCAGCTAAGGTCAACTTTATTTTCCATCCTTATGCCGTTGATAAATAAAGTATCAGTCAAGTACTAGAGTCAATATTATTGATTTCTCTCCCACTAAATTGCTGTCTTTGTGCCTAAAATAGAAGCTATTATTGTTATTATTTAAGCAGATTAAGTGAAATAGTAGGATGGCTGACAAAATGGCTTGCAATATTTGGAACCAACTTTGCTTTTCATTCTTGCTAGGCTGATAAAATAAATTACAAGTCAGACACTAGGGTTGATTTAGTCAACAATATACAATCCCCCAAAATCTTGGTGTTATGAATACTTTAATAATAATAATAATAATTTTGATTATTATGAACAGTCTTCTCAACTCTCAATGCCATTGAAAAAGTCACTAAAGCATAGGACAAAACACTTTACAGTATTTCTCTTGCTGTGAACAACTTGGTTGGTAGACTTAATTTGTCACCCAGTTTAACACCACCACCGCATGCACAAACATACATCTAGCTGGGAAAACAGATATTAAATGGTGATGATGAAATATTTTCATATATATGTGTTTGTGTGTGTGTATATAGTAGGGTTGCCTCTGTGTTTTCCTTTCCCATTTGACATCCCTAGTTGTGATGTTTGTTTATATTCTGAATGAACAAGGGTCCCACAACTCACCAGTTCAACGATCACTATCTTACTTACAAACATAAGCGTTAGCATAAAAAATGACATCCAGTCATTGAATACTGCATCAAAGAAGTCTTGTCTAACCTATGCAAGGATAGAAAAGCAGACATAAATACAATGATAGTGATTATTTTCTGAGCATACTATAATTACTAAATGTAAAACTGTCTGTTACATTAAGTGAACATTTGTTTCCTTCCATTCTTGGTATGTACAGTGTACCAACACTTATATAGTTGCAGGAATGGCTGTGTGGTTAAACAGTTTGCTTCACTACCATGTAGTTTTGGGTTCAGTTCCACTGTAGTGCACCTTGAGTTAACAAATTCCCTGTGAGAGAAATTTAAGAGTTAAAATCATACTAATGAATATTGTGAGTGTGTGTGTATTTACATACATACATGCATACGTGTGTTTGTGTGTGTTGCTGTGTCTGTATTTACATTAGTGTTTGTTTATATGTCCCATATTTTAGTGGTTTGTCAAATGGTGATCAATAAAATAAGTACAAGACTTAAATCATAAGCACTGGTGTTGATATGATCAACTGAAAATCTACACACATACTGCCCCAGCTTAGCCTTAGTCCTATGATTAAAACCAGGAAAATAATAAAGAATATACATATATCATCAATGATGTTTCTGGAAAGTATCCTACTGTATACTGTTAACAGCCTTTTGCTGCATCTATCCATTTCATTATGTTCATTTTTCATCCACCAAAGAAATGTAACAGAACACCAGTGCTGGCATTGCTCTAATATTGATCTCTCCAATAATTTTTTTCACATTTATTTTTGTTTTAAAGACCTTCCTGACTCGACTCTTAAATTCTTCACTAATATTTCATTGGATTTCCTTCTATTTCACCCCTTCAACTTGCAATACAGTCAGATATTTATATCCTTCACCCACCTTCAGTGATCTTATATTATTTTGTTATCTAGAAGAAGGATTCTTTCTAACTTCATCTATTTCTTCTTTTTATTGCTGGCATGATAGATTTATCAATACCAAACCCCATTTCAATATCTCTTCTGAAAATTCTAACTGGCTAAATCAAATAATTTTGTTCCTTCTGAAGGTTTGGTGTAAACTGTGAGGCCAGCTATGAACATTAACTGGTCAATTCCCTCATAAATTTTGGCCAAATAGTACCTGTTATAATATATAAGACTAGACATCAAAACAGAAGTGGAGATAATGAATCTCAATAGAAAATAACCCTTTTAATCTCAATTTCCCTCAGCAACATTAAAGAATGAATTATTTCTGCTTGATCAGCAATGATGGCTGCTCAACCTGTTAGAAATAGCAGCTGAATTGAAAAAAGAAAACACATACTGGATTATGTAGTGACTGATATACAAAATATCAGGAAGATCATGTATGGAAATCCTTTTGGTTATGGGTCTGCTCAATCAAAGTAGGCCTGGGGTTAATCATCAAAAACTCCAATGAAGTTTTGTATTCCATGATGGTTGTCAAATATATTTAGGCAATCAAAATAGCTGGTAAAATTAGTAGTTTTGATTGACCAGTTTACACTGAGATTGGTAGCTATAGCAGTGGTAGTTGATAACAACAAGGTTGACAAGCAGTAATGAAGGTTAATAAGGTCACAGAAATTGTTTGCTTAAACTTTTAATTTGTGCTAATAATAATAATTAATATTATTATTATTATTATTATTATTATTATTTCTAAGGCGGTGGATTGGCAGTATCGGTAGAGGGTTGGACGCCATGCTTTCCAGCATAGTTACGTCCCTTAATGATCTGAGTTCAAATCCCGCCGAGGTTGACTTTGCCTTTCATCCTTACAGGGTCGATAAAATAAAGTACCAGTAATGCACTGGGTAATTGCTGGCCTTGTGCCAAAAATAGAAACAATTATTATTATTATTTCTTTTTACTACTAATAATTGTTTCTAATTTTGGCACAAGGCCAGCAATTAATCCAGTATATTACTAGTGCTTTATTATATCAGCCCTGTAAGGATGAAAGGCAAAGTTAACCTCAGCCGGATTTTAACTCAGAACGTAAAGGGCCATAACTCTATGCTGCAAATCATGGTGTCTGATACTCTACCAATACTGCCAAAATGTTTTCTTTATTAACCACAAGGGTTTACAAAAGAATAACATTAATGACAGCACAGAGTGGTACAAATGAGGTTTTCTTTGTGCAAAATCAAACATAAAACAAAAACAAGGGATATAATAAAAAAAATATAGAACAAAAGAAAATTCCACTATAGGGGGAAACCTCTGAGGCTCATAAGTGGAGAAAGCACATGAAAAGACACAGCCACCCTGACACACTGCCAGACACACTCAGAGTAGGCCCATTCATTTGGGCCATTCTCACCTCTTTCACCCACATTTCAATAAAGTGGCTGGAAGATAGCACTTTCCACTCCACCTTGATTTTCTTCTTCAAGTGAAACCTGAAGAAGTTATTATTAATCAGGGCTTTGGCAAAGAGGAAAGGGCCCATCTTCAGCCTCTTCAGATGCATTCAATATATGACCTCTTTAGACTTCTGTCAAAAGGTTGCCAAACAAGTCTGGCATATGAACGTAAAGATTGTAGGGCAGACTGTCCAAACCATGTGATTTACCCCTCATGCAGTTAGTCATAGCATCCCATATTTCAGCGGCTGTTAGTAGCCATTTGAAGCCCTCTGCTTCTGTTATCAACAACTGTGGCAGTCTGTTAAGGTAGGGACTGAAGTCCATCCCATTAGCTGGCCATCCACAGCTTCTGAAAAATTGCTGCTGAATGGCTGCACACATCTGTTTGGGATCAAGTAACATGTGCCCATCAATGGTGTTCAAAAGACCAGAGTGTGGCTTTGCTGCCACACTGCATTTGTCACTCGGGCTCATTGAATGGCTTTCACCCCTTTGTGTCTAAGAGTATGCGACCTAGTCCTGACAATGCAGCCTTCATGCTTAGCATTGAAAAATTGGTCGACGACCAATCTTGCTGCAAGCACTCATCTAACTTTCTAACTAGTTCTCCCTCTACTATACTTTACACGGTGGCTACAGCCTTACTGAACCTAATGGATTCTGTTCTAATTTCCCTTTTCAGGGAGAAATACTCTTTGTTTTAGATGTCTGCTTCCATCAACACCTGCTTAACTAATTCACTGATCTGGTCACTGTAGGCTTTGCACGCCGGGAGTGATGCGTTCACCTTCCAGTAGTTGGGCCCCTGTCAATGAAGCCTATCTAGATCTACCACACAGATCACAAAAATGTGGTCGGTGTAGACTACTTTGAATTGTGAACAATTTATGCTGGACTTATCTATTTCCCTATAAAATATCTAATTTAGATCAATCTGGATGACCCATGCAGTTTGTTCAGGTCCACATTGGCATATTTGGGAAATCCAGTTGGTAAGGAAACAGTGCTCAATCAGGGATGACTATGAATAAATAATATAATAATTGTTTCTACTCTTGGCACAAGGCTAGCAATTACCCAGTGCATTACTGGTGCTTTATTTTATCAACCCTGTAAGGATGAAAGGCAAAGTAAACCTCGGCGTGATTTGAACTCAGAACGTAAAGGGCCATAACTCTGTGCCGCGAAGCATATTGTCCGATGCTCTAACAATACTGCCAATAATAATTATTATTTCTACTACTTTTAGCACAAGGCCAGCCATTACTCAGTACATTACAGGTACTTTATTTTATCGATGCCGTAAGGATGAAAGGCAAAGTCAACCTCGGCGGGATTTGAACTCAGATTGTAAAGGGACATAACTATGCTGGAAAGCATGTCCGACCCTCTACCGATACTGCCAATTCACCACCCTATAATAATAATAATAATAATGATTTTTACTATAGGCACAAGGCCAGCAATTTGAAGGGGAGGGGAATGTCGATTAAATCAACCCCAGTGCATTACCGGTACTTTATTTGATCGACCTTGTAAGGATGAAAGGCAAAGCTAACCTTGGCAGTATTTGAACTCAGAACGTAAAGGGATGCAACTATGCCACAAAGCAAGGTGTCTGACGCTTTACCAATTCTGCCAATCCAATGACCTCCAATAATAATTGTTTCTACTTTAGGCACAAGGCCAGCAATTACTCAGTGCATTACTGGTACTTTATTTTATCGACCCCGTAAGGATGAAAGGCAAAGTTAACCTCGGCAGGATTTGAACTCAGAATGGCAAGGGCCGTAACTCTATGCATCAAAGCATGGCGTCCAACCCTCTCCAATAATGTACTGGGTAATTGCTGGCACAAGGCCAGCAATTACCCAGTACATTACTGGTACTTTATTTTATCGACCTTGTAAGGATGAAATGCAAAGTTAACCAATAATAATGATAATAATATATACCTTTGAATGAGTAGAGAAATGTAACAGAGCAATATACATTTTAAATGTAATATGTATGTGTGTGTATGTATATATATATAGAGAGAGAGGGGGGAGGGGGGGGGGCATACACAAACACACAAAGATTGAAACTTTGACACATCGTAGCAGAAAGGTGAGGGTGAATAAATATAGTAGAAGGAAGTTGATTAAGTTTTCTCAAATGTAAAAAACATAACACCTGTTCATCTTAAAGCTCACTAGAAATCTTAGCTGAAGAATAAAAAAACAATTTCATTAAAAAAAACTCTCGTATAAAAAGCAACGTATGTATACTGGAACAATTCATGACTGGATCCTATAAAGAATGAAACTGAGAGCAAAGTTGAGAAGTTGATCAGAAATGAATCTATTGGAATCAGTTTGATCATGCTGACGCTGTGAAGATTAAAATGTTTCTATGGTAGTTTCATTTTATATTTCTGTTTAAACCTGATCAACAACTCTATTAATATGATTATAAGGTTCCATGTTTCACTTTCTATTTTTTCAATATTATTTTTTTTTGTGTGTGTGTAAGCGCAATTTTTATTTTTATCATTAGTTATTTGTTTCATATATTTTAACTTTTGATCTTTTAAAAAGAAAATTTTAATTTTTAACAGCAGATTGATTTTTTTCCTATTTTTTATGTACTTCATTGATATCAATCTGACAATTGACTTCAAACAAACCCTTTGCAATATTATACCTGTCATGAATATTTGTTCTACTTTAATTCATATTCTGATAGCAAAGAAACATGCAGACGTTAGTTTTATAGAATATTAAAAAGAGGTAACTTACTTGTACATTTTCTAAAGAATGTCATGAGATTTTATTTATATATATATATATATATATATATATATATACACATGGCTTAGTGGTTAGAGAATTTGGATTCACAATTATAAGGTTATGAGTTTGATTCCTGGATCAGGCGATGTGTTATGTTCTTGAACAAAACTCTTCACTTCACATTGCTCTTTCTAAATCATGGCAACATTGTGTCCTTTGTCACATTTGTTGCATTCTACCCCACTTGGTAAGCAAATGTGGTCTGGGATCTTGGCAGTTTAAAAAAAATATATATGTGTTGATGTATAGACAAAAAATGCTGTTAAATTGCCTATTGGTATCATTAACATAACATCACCGTATTTGCTACAGTTAACACTTTTAATGGTAACCAGTTGAATATACATGTGTTATAATCACAGATTACTCAACTACAACTTATGCCAGCTCACACCGTGACAAGAGATCATATACTAGTATGTAGATATGACCATGTCCATGATAGGTTAAACCAATTACTCAATAATAACAATTAATCCCTGGGGTGAGGGGAGATCATAAAAGAAACGTAAGTAAAGCTAAGCAGGGAGGAGCCATAAGAGAATTATGTACATCAATCTCATAATAATTTACTTACACGAAAGAGTGTACTTATTTCTTAAGTCTAATTCATACTTAATAGATGTAAGAGGCAATTTTATAAGTGCGAGTACATAACTGGGTGCAATGATAAATTAAATTGGATAATAAAATACTAATATAGAAAGGATAATCATTCATATGTAAGAAGGTAGAAAGGGTTTCAGGTTTTTTATAGTGAAAATAAGTCTATTATTATGAATTCATTCAATGCTTATGAATTTAAGAGAAACAGTATAACTATTACTAAAGTCTGATTCATAACTAATGGATGTAAGATTTGATAGAAGCAACTATGAAGGGGAAGGACTTAATAGGTTACCCTAATATACTAAGTGGTGTCATATTTACTATATCAAAAAGAATAGGAATTCCTGTGTAAACAAGTAGAGTCCTTTCTCACTTGCCCCGTTCCTGACCCAACATGGCTGTAAATGTGCATAGCTTGAGCTCAGTTTGGAAGCAGGGTCACTTTCTTAACGACCTCAGGTCACTAAATAGATGTGGTGGCCATCAGCGAGACGAGAATTTCCGAAATGCAAGCTTTCGCACCGATCTTTGACGGTTACGAGGTGTAGGCATCTCCGAGCCATCCGGGAGTGGGGGGGGCGGGGGGGCGGAATGGCTGTGTTGTTTCGGAAAGGCTTGGGTCTCGCCATACGGACCATCTTCCTGGACCCAGAAGGTAAGTCGGTAGTGCTGGACGTGAATGGCACCGAAGGCAACGCTTTAGGGGCAGGACGGCCAGATTTCTCAGACGTCTAGAGACCTTTCTGGGAACATCCCGTTCTTTAGTGTTAGTGGACAACTAGAACGGTATCTTGGATGCACGCTGGGATTGTGTGGGGCTAGTGGATAGGGGAGGAGGGTGCAAGAGCCTCACCAACTTGCTCAGACGTTTTGAATTGTCTGACAGGTATCGACTGGATCACCCGAATGTGCCAATGTGGACATGGGCAAACCGCAGCGGGTGATCCAGATCGTATCTCGATAGGATATTCTGCAGGGAACTAGATAAGGCTAGTATAGGTTATCCACAATTTAAAATAGTCAACTACACGGACCACAAATTTGTGATCTGTGAGATCGACATAGACAGACTTCATAGACAAGGACCCGGTTACGTGTCTTTCCCGGCGCACAAAGCCTACAGATTAGCGTATTAGTTAAGCGGGCGTTGAAGGGAGCGGTCGTCAATAACAGGTGGTGGTTTGCCATGAAAAGGGCAATTAAAGTAGAGTCAATTAGGTTTAGCAAAGGAGTAGTGATAGAGGAAAATAGAGTAGAGGGAGAGCTAGTCAGAAAGCTAGAAGAGGCGTTTAGGACAGGCATCGCAACCGACGTGCTTGCGGCGAGATTGGCACTCGACCAATTCTTCAACGGAAAACATGAAGGCTGCGTTGTCAGAGCTAGAACGCGTGTTCTGAAACACGAGGGAATAAAAGCCGTCCAATGGTCCTGGGTGGCAGAGGCACGACGTTGCAACAAAGCCACAATTCGGTCTTTGTCTGACCAGAACGGGCGCGTGTTGCTCGAACCCAAGCAGATGTGTGGGGCTTTTCAGCAGCACTTTGCTGAACTGTTCGGGAACAGCGATGGGCCGGATCGGGGTATGGACTTCAGTGCATACCTAGCCGGACTACCTCGGCTCTCGAATATCCACATAACAGTGTTGCGAAAAGCCAATAACAGCCGGTGAAATACAGGAAGTGATGGCAAACTGCACAAGGGGTAAATCGCTAGGTTTGGATGCTCTGCCCTACGAGCTTTATGCATTTATGCCAGACTTGTTCGGTGACCTCTTGGCAGACGTCTACTGAAACTTGCAGTAGAACGGGAGCATTCCCAGATTTGTGAGCCGGGGAGCGGTGGCGCTGCTGAGAAAAGACCCGAACAAGGGGGATGTTATTGATAACTTCAGGCCAATAACTCTGCTAAATGCAGAGTTCAAGATTTTGGCCAAGGTGTTAGCAACGAGGTTGGCACTTTTGTCGAGGATCTGGTGGGAGAGGTGCAGACATGCGCCATTCCGGACAGATCAATATGCGACAACCTCCACCTCATGCAATATATCATAGAGAGGGTGTTTAAGGAACCTGGCACGGGTGGAGCCCTGATCAACTTGGATCAATGCAAAGCTTTCGATAGGGTCGACCATTGGTACCTGGCAATGGTCCTCGAGGCAGCCGGTTTCAGACCCATTTTCAGGGGTTGGATTGCTGTGATGTACAGCGACATCTGCTCAGTTGTGAGGGTGAACGGTCACCTGTCGCAGTCATTCAGCATCATGCGCTCGGTCCGCCAGGGTTGTCCCCTCTCGTCCCTCTTGTACATATTGGCTCTCGAGCCATTAGTGCACAAACTGGGGTCGATGAGGAGTGTCCCACGCAAACTAGGATGTGGGAAATCCGAGTCAGCTTACGCCGACGACGTCACCATGGTTGTGTCGAGGAGCAGACATGCCCAGATGCTCGGCACCGCTCTCAAGGAATACGAAGCAGTGACAGGAGCAAAGATAAACCAGGAAAAGTCGGTGTGCTTGCAGCTCGGCACCTGGAGAGGTAAGTCCATCTCATCCGACAGCGCCGTGTGGCATTGGACGGACGGACCGGTTAAACTGCTCGGGGTCTGGTTCGGACCGGACCTTCAGATGGAGAGAACCTGGAGCGAGATGACGAGCAGGGTGGTCTCCCTCACCCAGAAATGGGCCGAGAGGAAGCTGTCTCTGAAAGACGGTGCGGAGGTGGCGAATGCGTACATCGCATCTGGCACTGCTACTGCCTCACCGTCGTCCCTTGCCCCGGCCCAACTCTCACCAAAATGGAGCACCTCCTCTTCCACTTTTTGTGGAAGGGACATGCTCCCATGGTCAGACAATCCATCTGCTGTCAACAGCCGTTGCGTGGAGGACTGGGCATGCCATGGCTGATGATGCGCATCTCTGGTGCTTCCTTGACGGTGAACAGGTGTGGTCGCCATTCGTCAGGCACGTTTTCCCACAGCTCGTCTCCTTGACGGAGCTGCAGTCCTGTGTCAGGAAAAGACCGAGGGATAGCGCTTGGAAACTGGAATGTCTCCACGCGCTCACCGCCCTCTGCCAGCTGGGCACCAGTATCGGTGGAACATCCACCTCGATGTTCTATAGAGGATTAGTGGAGGGGAAGAGCGACAACGTTCTCGGAGAGATCCTGGGCATCGAAGAAGATCAGCTGTTTACTCTCTTCCGGAGAACTTTCAGCCCAGGGCCTATGGATAACTTCCAAAAATCCCTGGCCTGGCAGTGCGCGGGGAGTGTTGCCGGTTCGAGATAAGCTCTACAAGCACAGAAGTGCCGTCAGCCGGGCCTGTTAAAGATGCGCGCAGAGCAACAAAACCATCCTGTACGCACTCGTTCAGTACCCGAGCATTGCCGACTTGTGGAGTTATGTCGAACAGTTGCTGTCGCAGGTAGGACCGATCCGGTTATCAACTGAGTCCATTGTGCAGATGGTCTCTCCGTCTTCCTTCGAGGAGGAAGGGCAGGTGGTTTTCATCTGCCTGGTGGCCATGGCGAAAGAGATTGTGTGGTAGACAAGGTTGAAAGGGTTAAAGACAGACACTTTCCTCTTTGGCCTATCCCTGATTAACTTTTCCAAATTAGGTTGGAGAGGCAAGTGCTCTCTCCTAGGAAGTTTGTTGAAAGGTGGGTGAATGTAGCGAGAATGGTCCAAGTGAACGGGACCGCTCTGAATATACACTTGTAGTTTGAGGAATGGAAAAAATTAAGAGAGGGCGCTTGCCCTGGTGGTCAGGGTGGCCATTGCCTTTTGTGTAGTTTTCACCACGAGTAACCCTCGGAGGTTCCCCCCCTATTGGGGAATTTTTCATTGTTTGAATTTTCATTTTTATTGTTTATATATATATACATATGTTTCTGTTTTTTTTCTTTTTCATTTCTTATATAAATAATAAAAATTTTACACGCACAAAACCCACATCGTACCGTCCTGTGCCGTCTGTAATGTTTTTTTTTTATGTCAGCCCTTGTGGCCAATAAAGAAATCATTATTATTATTATTGTTCTTTGAGTCTCAGTCATTGATGTTAGTTAACTGGAAAGTTTGTTGAAATGAATATCAAGCCACTACCTGCAGCCTCAGATATTCAGGATGTATCGGAGGGTTCTTGCCGTTCCCAGCAAGCATGCCTTTTGAAGTGTTCCAAAAAGCGGGGCGGGGCCAATTTTCTTTAACCATCCCTGGAACCTTTTTGAGATAGTACCAAGTACGCCTATGACAATCGGGACCACTTTGACTTCATGGCAGTTCCAAATCCTTTTTACCTCCCACTTTAAGTCCTGGTATCGGTTAATTTTCTCCCTCTCCTTCTCTTGCACTCTCATATCGAATGGGCAGGCCACATGCACAATCAGGCACAATCCTTTTTCCTTGTCCAAAACCACCAGGTCAGGTCTATTGTGTTCCAGTTTCTTGTCCGTCTGTATCCTAAAATCCCACAGCACCTTCACCTGATCGTTTTCTATCACCGACTCTGGCTTATGCTCATACCACTTCTCAGAATGTGGTAAATTGTTTACTTTGCATAGGTGCCAGTGGATCACCCTGCCCATCACATCATGTCTCCAGCCTTTATAGTGAGTCTGGGCTAGGTGTTTACACTCGGATACAATGTGAGCCACAGTCTCCTCTCTCTCTCCACAGATCCTGCACAGTGGGCTAGCCCCCTCCTTGTAAATATGGTGTTTCAGCCACTTCGTTTTGAGGGCCTGCTCTTGCGCAGCCATTAGCATTCCTTCTGTAGCCTTTTGAAGGTCTCCTCTTTTCAACCAGTTCCATGTCTGTGGATCTCTGAATTCAGTTTTCTCAAAGAAGGTACTATGAAGGGATTTTTCATGAAAGCTGCTCTTTCTCCTTGTTGTTATTTCCTCCTTGGACATCCCCTGGTCTATTGTCCTCTCCTTCAGTACAATTCTGAGCAATGGCTCCTTACTATCAGTCACGTATTTGTGTAGGTTGATTTTCTCCATCTGAACACAGTCCTCTATGCTGATAAGACCTCTTCCACCTTCAGATCTCCTTAAGTAGAGTCTATCGACATCATTCCTCTTGTGGAACATGTTGTAGATAGTCAATAGCTTCCTAGTCTTCCTATCCATTTCTTTTTGTTCAGCAACATTCCATCTCAGAATTCCCGCACTGTACATAATAATAGACACAGCTCGGGAATTTACTGCACTTATGGCATTCCTACTGTTCAGATGTGACTTTAATATGCCCCTTACTCTCCGAATGTATTCAGATCTTATCAATTCCTTCATGTTTTTGTTCTTGATGTCATCAGCCTCCAGAACACCCAAATACTTGTATCCTTCTTCAGTGTCAATTTCCTTTATCATCTCACCTGTTGCTACCTGGATTCCATTGCTTCTGTTCAATTTACTCCTCTTCATCACAAGGACTCCACACTTACTAATACCAAATTGCATACATATATCATTGCTGAAAATACGGACAGTGTCAACAAGCACATCCAACTCCTTCTCACTCTTCCCGAAGAGCTTAAGATCGTCCATGAAGAGGAGGTGATTGATGGTAAGCTCTCCCTTTCCCAACTTGTATCCTGCTCTCACTTTTCGCAGTATAATGGTCAGAGGCATCAGGCAATTATTTTTATATTATTTCTATAAGCATTAAGTTTAAGATTAATGGTATGAGGACAAAGAGAATTTGTTCATACCTTATTGTTACATTTCAGATCACTTAGTGCATTAAAGCTAGATTTTGGTGAAGTTATAGTATATGAGACTACAATGGAATTTTTATTTCCCTTATAATTTCACATTATACTGGATCTTTTCATTATTACTTGATTTAACTAATGCCACATTGTAATATTATGTGTACTGGTAAAAAATAATGCCATTAGAGATCCTATTAGATATATTGTTTACTATGGACTTAAGTATGAATCTAGTGTAATTAGAGCGCTCATTGACATAGAAAAATTGTTAAACAGGTTTATGAAAGGATTTGTATTGTTCTGAATCAAGATCAAAGGCTATCATCATCATCATCATCATCATCGTTTAACGTCCATCTTCCACGCTTGCATGGGTTTGGACGGGAATTGTCCCACTTGAGGCAAGATTGGTTGTCTTGCTCGTATAAGACTGTCGGGTGGGTTTTCTACGGCTGGATACCCTTCCTAACACCAACCACATTACAGCGTGGACTGTGTGTTTTTTTGTCGTGACACCTACACGACCTCATTTATTTCGGACTGGATGTTGTGGTACCAACATAACTTTACATCGAAAGGTGTGGTGTGGATGGGGTGGGGGTAGTGGGACGGAGGTGTATTTTTGTTAGAGGTGCCTACTGACTGTAGGGTTCGCTTTGTACTTAGGCAAGGCAGGTCTTCTGTATTACTGTGTAGCGCCAAAGATCTCGGTCCAGTGACATTGTCTTGGAGAGGTGTAAGTGTGTGAGGTCAGAATTTATCAAGTCGCCCCAGGTTTTTATGGGTCTGCCTACTCCGTGGCTACCGTCTATTTTTATTGCCCTGCACTTTTTTATACAGCTGTCGTCTTTCATGCGCATCACATGACTGTACCAATGTAGTCTTCTCTTGAGTAAACAACATCTGATTCCTCTTATTCCTAATTTCTCCCTTAGTTCGTTTATGCTTTGCGGTCACGTATATTACACATCCAGCGGAGCATGCAAGCTTCGTTCCTCTCCGGTCTGCGTATATCCTCTGCACACAATGCCCAAGTCTCACTGCCATGTAACATTGCTGTTCGTATGCAGGCATCATACAGCCTGCCTTTCATTTTTAGAGAGAACCCTTTAGCGGCCAATAGTACTTTTTCCATCCCGTTCTGACTCTAGCTACTGTAGTTTCAGAGCACCCTCCCCCACTGCTGATTTTGTCACCCAGGTAACAGAAGGTGTCCACTATTTCTATAGAACCATCTGTGCAATGGAATGAGCTAGTATTCTGTGGGCACTTGCTGCTACTTATTGCACCTGAGCAACGACCACATATAAAATCTATATTCTTAGTTAGCTTACCTGTGATCCCACTACATCTTTTATGCACCCATACTTTGCATTTGGGACATAAAATGGAGTTTCTGCCTACTCCTTTCCTTCACACTGAGCATGGCCATTTCCCAGATGGGACCGGTGCCCTATTTTCCTTCCTACAAACTAGAACTTTAGTCTTAGACAAGTTAATTTTAAGGCCTTTTGATTCTAGGTCATGCTTCCATGTTTGGAATTTCTTCTCTAGTTCAGCCATTGATTCAGCCAGTCTTGAACTCCTCTGTTATAGCCTGAAGGGCAATAATAAATAGTAGGGGGCTAAGAACAGAGCCCTGATGAACACCAACTTTTACGCTAAACTCTTCACTATATTCGTTGTTAATTCTGACCTTGCTGACTGTTTCTTTATACATGGCTTGTATAGCTCTCACAAGCCATTCATCAACACCTAGTTTTCTAAGAGCCCACCAGATAATGGAGCGGGGGATTCTGTCAAAGGCTTTCTCCAAGTCAACAAAAGCTAAGTATAAGGGTTTACTTTTAGCTAGGTACTTCTCCTGTAGTTGTTGTACAAGGAAAAGAGTGTCTGTGGTACTTTTACCTGACACAAACCCAAACTGCATTTCATCTAGATCAATTAGCTCTCTGATTAGTTGCGTTATTACTTTTTCTGTGACCTTCATGACCTGGTCGATTAATTTAATGCCTCTATAGTTACCCCTATCTAAGGCATCTCCTTTACCCTTGTAGCACTTAATGATGATGCTGCTACGCCAGTCCTTCGGAATGACCCCATTCTGTATGACTTGGTTTACTATCCGGGTGACCATAGTGTGTCCCACCGTTCCAGATGCTTTCAGCATTTCAGCAACTATTTCCGAAGGCCCAGCCGCCTTACCCGTCTTCATATCTCTGATTGCCTTACTTATTATACTACCTTCAACTTGCACTGCTGCTATGTCTTAATAATTTACTAACATTTATTAGTATCGATGGTCATAGTTAGGTTATATTCTTTAAAAAATCTGTGTAAACATTTCTTAGTTCTTAACAATAATGATATATGTCTCCTTTAAATGAAGGCAAGATAGCGTTTATTTTACTTAGTAAGAGAATACCTACTAAACCAGTGACTGGAGCAGAATCACTTGATCCCATAGTGATATCAAAATTGTATGGAATAGGTGAAAGCCTTTCTCAGATCACTAAATCTCACAGAAATGAAAAAGGAATGCGTAAAATAGAGAGTTGCTGTACTGTGGAAGAATACATCCAACCCATGCAAGCATGGAACAACGGACGTAATATGGTTATGAGGATATATATATATATATAAATGGCTGCTACAGGCCTAGAACTGTTTCATTTGAAGGAAATCTTCAGGAAAGCTCCGCACACACACACACACACAATAATAAAAAGGACGATTTGTTATGTCTTCATTACGTTTGAGTAGTGACGCATGTTTTCCTATTGATCAGCTCAAGGTTCGATCTGTATCGATCTGACCTGACTCTGGAATCAAAAGCTCATCGGACTTCTGTTGTGATAATGACAGATTGATACAGATTGAACCTTGAGCAGATCAATAGCAAAACATGTGTCACTACTCTATAAACGTAATGAAGACATAACAAATCGTCCTTTTTATTATTATTATACTCTGCTTAGTACTACACCTCCATACTTACTGGAAACTATGCATCAAGTGCTCATTCTGGTGAACCTACAGTAACTGGACATTACAATCCCTAAATATATATATATATATATATATATATATATATATATATATATATATATATATATATATATAGGAAAAAGTATTTTTCCTATTTCCCACTCTACTACCCTAAGTATTGAGTACTCTGGTGCGTTATGGTCCATCTGGTTTCTTACCACAATTCCTTTGTTATATATATATATATATATATATATATATATATATATATATATATATATATATATATATATATATATATATATATATATATATAGATATATATATATATATATATAAAATCATAAAAATTCTTGAATATAAATATTCTTCCAGCTTTGAAAATAAAAATATATCATCATTTACTGTGGGTTGTGGAAATTTTGTTTAAAGTTAATTTAATATTGATGCACAATATAGTCAAGTTCTTTTATTTCCTACTGTCATATTTACACCTTCAAATTTCATATATTCTTTTGAAAATGAATTAGTTTAATTAAATGAGGCATAGTTTTATTTCAAAATATATATTGTTGCATAGATGTAATTGAAGTAAAGTATATTACAGTACATCTTTAGCTTCTTTAATTACTTGTTGGTTACTAATATCAAAGAAGAAACAGAAAATAGGGAAATTTGAATAACAGTATTATTCTAAAGTTGAAAAGAAAGTTTCTACAGATACGAACTGTTAATAAATATTAGTTCTGAGTTCAAATCCTTTGAAGGTCAACACTGCCTTTCATCCTTCCAGGACAGTGGATTTGTAGAATTGTCAGGATGTAGAATGAGATGCTTTGCAATGTCTTCTCTCATGCTTGATGTTCTGAGTTCAAATTTGAGAATGGTCTACTTGTGTGGGAACCTTAATTTCACTCAGCCTATCACCACTACATGGCCTTTGGGTGTTTTTAGCAAAGTTCATTCTCTTCCAAACATTCAAGCCAGGTCTCCAATTTGTGAACAACTTTCTTTTTTTCTCCCTTATTTCTACACTTGCATAATTTGGATGTGTCCTTTTTAGCACAGCATCTTTCCACACATTATGGTCGTCCATCATCTCCACTGTGAGTTTCAGCAATTTGAGATCAGCTCTCACCACCAACTGCATGTCTTGAGATCAGATCTCATCCCCAACTGCATGTCAACTGAATTGACATTTAGTCGAATTAAACAGTGAAAAACCAAAAAGTGTATCAGACCATTGTTAGTAGAAAATAGGGTTATTATGAAACTAAAATTAATTTAGAACTAACAGTCATCATTGTACTTGTCATGCCTTTTTTGTTCATTTTTCTATGCTTGCATAGGTTGGATGTGTCTTTACAGCACTGCATCTCTCCACATATTGCAATCATCTATCCTATCCACTGTGAGTTTCAGCAATTTGAGATCAGCTCTCACCACCTCTGCCTAGGTCTTCCTTGGCCTTCTACTGTGGATTCCTTCCATTGGTATTTCTTAGCACATCTTAACCCAGTAACCATCATCCATGTGAATCACTTGTCCATACCAACACAGTTATGTCATTTGCACACTACTTCTGGTTCCTCTTATACTCAATTTCTCAGTTCATCCAAGCTCCGTTATTTACATTAACATTGCACATCCATTGAAGCATACTTGCTTCATTTCTCTCCAGCCTGTGCACCACTACAGTCTTTTCCCATGTTTCAGAGCCATCCCGCATAGCACTTCTCACACAGGCATCATACAGCCATCCTTTTGTATGTAGGAGAGATCTTTTGTTATCAAACGTCTTCCATCCTATCTTTATTATAGCTATTATGCTCTCAGCATACCCTCCTCCACAGCTAAATCGCTTAGCTAGAAAAGATGTATATCATTGTTGCTGTTACTATCAATTAACCCTGAAAATCTACATACAATGTCTACTTTTCCTGTTAAACAACCTGTTATCCCACTGCATCTCTTGTGCATACCAAAATATGTTTAAGGAAAATGGGCTAATCTTCTTGAATCCTTTTGTATGCAAAGATGCAACTCTTCTAGACTCAAAAGATGCAAACATTATATTAAAAAGTTGCTGTTGAGTAATCAGAAAACCTGTTTGTGGTAAACCCTACCATATTAGTGACATTAAAAAAATACTTCAAAATTTGTAAATGAAATATAAAATGACTTAACGTGTTCCTTTTAAAGGCCATCATGGAAAGGATGATAATTTTTGCTCGAATGCTTCTTAATGGCCTCTCTAGCCTAATTAGTGCATTCTCAATAATGTACCACTTCATTGCATTCCTAAGAACCTTTTATTCTCTTCTTTGTAAATAGTGTATCATAATTCTTTCTTATATTCAACTTATTATATTTTAACTTTATACATGGCTAGTAAAATAAATGATGGGATTATAGAATCAAATGACTTGCAATGTGTAATCATATACTACTTTTCTTTGTGACAAGTGGAGAGATGATGTGCTGAATAGGACCTGTCCCACCCTTGCAAGCAGGGAAAAGCGGACGTAAAAGGATGATGATGATGATGATGATGATGATGAGAGCAAGGCTGCTTCCCTGATGGATTCAATGTCCTATCTCCTTTCCTACTTTCTAGCACTTTAGTTTTGGCTAAGTTTACTTTCAGCTCTTTTGATTCCAATTTCTGTTTCCACAGTTGGAACTTAATCTCTAGTTCTTCCATAGATTCAACTATGAAGACCAGATCATTAGTGTACAGAATTCACAAGGACAACCAGTCTTAATCTCTTCTGTTATGGCCTGTTATGAACAGAAGTAAGCTGAGGAGCAAGCACTGATAAACTCATACTTGTACCTTGAATTGCTCACTAAACTCATTTCTTAATCTCACTTTACTGACAATTCCTCTGTACATAGCTTGCACTGTTCTCACAAGCCACTCTTTTACCCTTAGTTTCCTTATGGACCACGAGATGACAGACCAAGAGTACTGTGTGAAAAGGCCTTTTCTAGAACAGCAAAAGCTAAATATTATGTCTCATACTTCACTAGGAATTTCTCTTAGGAAGAGGGCATTTGTAGTACTTCTTCCAGGCACAACACTGAACTGCATCTCATCTAATTTTACTTTTTTTCTGATTAGCTGTTCTATAACACTTTCTATCACTTTCATAACTTGGTCCATTAGTTTTATTCTTCTGTAGTTGCTCCTTTTTTAGAGCATCACCTTTTCCCTTTTAGCAATTAACAAGTGTACTGCTGCACTGATCTGTATTACCTAGTTGACTAGTTCAGCTCCTGCAACTGATGTTTTTAGCATCTCATTGAATATCTCTGATGGTCTTGCAGTAAAATGCATAAAATTGATCCATCTATATTAATGTTCTCTAGCAGATTGCCTCATCAAATCATCAACTATAACTTGCATATGAAATGCCTTAATCATAAGTCTGTTTGATCAGGATTGACCTGTCATCAATCATTATCATCATTGTTTTTGCATTCCTGTTTTCCTACTAACCCTCACAGATATGTGTGTGTGTGTGTGTGTGTGTGTGTGTGTGTGTACTTGTGTGTGACATGTTCTGAAACAATCAGTTATGTTTATTTATGTCCAACTTTTGGCAATACATCCTGCAGCTTAGATTTCAATGATATATCTGATACTTATGATACAGGTTAGTATCAGAAGAGCCTCTAGGATAGAAAAAAACTGCCACAAAAAATATTTCATCCAACCCTTACCAGTATGAAAACGTGGATGTAAAAACAATGATGAAGATGATTTACAACAGGTCAATCCTGATTAAACAGACTTATGATTAAAGCATTTCCTATGAAAGTTATGGTGGATGATTTAATGAGGCAATCTGTGAATATTATTATAGATGGGACAATTTCAGGCATTTTACTGCAGGACTATCTGAGATAGTCACTGAGATACTGAAAGTATCAGGAGATCTAGGAGCTGTGTGTGTTTGTACATACACACATACATACATGCATATATATGTATGTGTACATGTGTCTCCATGCAACTTCGTACCGACATTGTTTAAAGAATGTGGTGATATTTGGTGATGGATACTAGATTCATATACTATACTTAAAAAATAAAGTATAAGTAGACATCTGGAAGGGGATGTCGTTTTAGGAATTTTGCCGAAGATGGCAGTATATACCAAAGTGATTTTTGAGATATGTAAGATTTCAAAGGATACTCTAGAGATGTAAATGCCTACATGTCCATTTTTCCCTTACAGCCACTGACTGTCTCGAGGACCTTTTCGTCCCTCATCACACTGTAGATTATTCAATTCCATATGATGTAATAACTGTTTCTACTTTTGGCACAAGGCCAGCAATTACCCCAGTGCATTACTGGTACTTTATTTTATCGACCCCGTAAGGATGAAAGGCAAAGTTAACCTTGGCGGGATTTGAACTCAGATCGTAAAGGGACATAACTCTATGATGCAAAGCATGGCATCCGACCCTCTACCGATACTGCCAATCCACCGCTGCAAAGTTAACCTCGGTGGGATTTGAACTCAGAACGTCAAGGGCCGTAACTCTATACTGCAAAACTTGGCGTCCGGCCCTCTACCGATACTGCCAATCCACCGCCCATATGATGTAATAACAATAGGACACTGATGTCCATACCCGGCTGCATATAGATATGTTGGCAGATGTCAGCTACAATACTTCAAGATTCAGTACTTGTGACAAACAAAATTATAGAGCACCCCACCCCAGATACACTTACATTTTATGCTTAATTTCCCAACATGAGTAGATTGAATATAAAGAGGTTTTGTCCATATATAAATTAATTTCCTTATACTAAGCCTACTGAATGTCTTCATGTTAGTAAATTAAGCATAAAATGTTTGTTTGTTCCTTTTTATTATTCCTATTTTTTTATAGAAACTTTTTCAGCAACTGAGACATTATATTTTTATGTATTTCAATGTTTTCACAATATTCCTCCTTATCTCTTAAATATCAAGTTTATTTTTTATGGGTTGTTTTCGTTTCTATAAGATATTGTTTACAGAGCATAATATATTGATTTTGATTTTTAAAAAAACATTTTTTTTCTATATTATACTAGTACATAACCTGTTGTTTTACAGATAGAATAAGTAATATTTAATTTTTTTTCGCAAAAACTGTAACACAGCTATGTTTTTAAATTGTATGTATGTATGTACGTATGTAAGTATGTATGAACATATGTATGTGTGTGTGTATCTATGTTCATCTACTTTTAATATTTCTATAATTTCTTACCAGTAAAGAGAGAACCAGTCTCTAACATAGAAACAAAACACTTTTATTGGAAATCAACTAGGTAATTATGTCTGTATATATGTGAGTGTGCATATGTGTATGTAGATATGTATGTTATTACATGTATGTACCTGTATGTTTTGAGTTATATATCTCATATACACCTGTTTCAATATCTATACACATATATTGCTGTCATTATATGGTACATTTCAGAAATGTATGTACACTTATATATATTTATATCATTATCATCAACATAATATATAAAAGAGAGAGAGAGAGGGGGTGAGAGAGAGAGAGAGAGAGAGAGAGAGAGAGAGAGAGAGAGAGCTCACCATTATCACAGAACTTAAATTCTGATATAAATGGAATCAATTTAAAACATTTAGAACATTTGTCCCCACTCCCTCCCTTTTTTATCTTTCTTTGCATCATTTCCTGAATTCTGAATAAATATTTTAGAACCATTTTGTCAGATCATAACATTTATGTGTGACAGACAGACAAAAAAAATGTTATATGTACAATGATTATGTAAAACATTTTAGAGTGATATATTTTTGGTTGAAGTGGAACTACAATATCCAGAAGAGTAATCAATAATGAAACATGAAGGAAGTTATTTCAGTTTTATTTAATTTGACATTTATTAGACTTTATCACAAACCTTTGATTTTAGTGTATCAGTAATGTCCTTTTATTTATAATCCTTTTTTCAACTGTCTAATCAGAGAGGAAAGGGCAGTGCTTATGACTTTTTTTCGGGCCTGAGATTTGTAGGAGGGAGAGAGGAAAAGGCATCTGTAAACAAGAATCCTGGTTCAAATGCTTCCAACAAAGTGGACTCTGTTAAAAGGTAATAAGGTGGTGTTAAAACTGGCGACAGATTAAGTCTACCATTTGTTATACTGAAAAATTTGTTATAATGGTATTTATTATAATGGAACTCCACCTGTATTTTATTACTAAAACATATTTGTTGCAATACATAGGTAGAATTTGAATTAAATTTAACCCTCTTCATACCAACTATGCTCAAGACTGCCCCATAAAACTACCCATTTTAAATTTGCCGATCATAATTTTATAACTCAGAACATTTTGTTAAGTTATGTTTCAAACACCAGCTTGCTAACAAAGTTAATTATTCTACTAAATCCCTGCAACTTTTTATTATTATTATAATTTTCAAACTTAATAGGAAAATATTGATAGAACAGTATGTATTCATATGCGCGCGTGCACACACATGCACACAAACGCACGCACACATGCACACACACGCACACATGTGTCTGCATATGTGTCAGAAGTATGAGAATGAAAGGGTGACAAAACTATGACTATCAGAAATTAATACCTTGCAGTGTTTAATGTTTACTACCAAACTCACCATCCTAGTTTATAGAGAGACAGTTTAAAGAGGGTGTGGATCTAATTATGAACTGGATTTTTTCTTCGATGTTGAAAAATAAAAGAGAACAGTAACAAATAAAAACAAAGAAAATGTTTAAAAATTAGAGGGAAAGAGAGTCGACATTATTGTCGACTAGGTTTGAATTCAGAATGCTAAGTTCACTTACAAAGGTGTTTCGTCCAATGCTCTAACAATTCTACCAATCTACTACTCTGGACTGGTACTTTATTTTATCTATCTCAAAAGAATGAAAGGCAAAGTTAACCCAGAAGGCTTTGAACTTTGTTTTTTTATGTTGTAAATAACTGCTATCATTACCTATAAAACTAGCATAATTTGTATGTTCATAAAATAAAAAAGAAAACCAAGCAAAAAATCTCCCAAAAAGTGCCTCCAAAATTGCTAACAGTGTGTGCCTCAATGTGGTTCCTCATCTGATAATTTCTAGCAGTCAAATTTCATTCAAATCACAATGTCTTATAAAAATACATTGGACTATATAAAAAAGTGTATAGTCAATCAGGCTTGACATGAGACAAAACTATTAATCACTATTCCTGTTACTACTACTACTACTACTACTACTACTGCTGCTGCTGCTGCTACTACTACTACTACTACTACTACTACTACTACTACTACTACTACTACTACTACTACTATTACTACTATAATAAAAACAATTGAAAACTAAATATAATTGGAGATATCAATATAAATTGAAAATATATATTAATAATCTTATAATTGTTTCTACTTTAGGCACAAGGCCAGAAATTACCCAGTGCATTACTGGTACTTTATTTTATCGACCCCGTAAGGATGAAAGGCAAAGTCAACCTCGGCGGGATTTGAACTCAGATCGTAAAGGGACGTAACTATGTTGGAAAGATTGGCATCCGACCCTCTACCGATACTGCCACATTGATGGGGGACCCTCCAAGTGTGTCAAAGACATAACAACCTCTCTTATGCTGGGGCCATGTTAAATTGAACTCAGAAAAACGTGGGACTATATGTTAGCAAAATGCAGATACTCAGCCTGTTTGGGAGTTATGTAGCCCCACTTCAGTACTGACTCAGTCTGTAGAGACCCATCCAACCCTTGCTAGCAGAGAAAATGGATGTTAAATGATGATGATAATAATTGACATGTATAAACCACCCCCTCTATCACCATCTCTAAATAAATCAAAACCGACATTTTCCCTAACTGCAATTACCATGCTAAAATAATCTACAAACTTATACCTTCACCTTAGATCAGGCAGTCAAAGAATAGAAAGAGTAAGTCAAAGAGAGAGAGAAGTCAAGGGAAGAGGGAGAGCAAAGGGGAAATTGGGATAGCTACATTTGTAGATTAAGAAAGAAAACAGAAAATGAGTCCTATATATTTATAAAAAAAACAAAGAAAAACAAGATAAAATATATATATATATATATTGTGTAGCAGTGCTGTCAGTTAAAATGGTGAATATGTTTATTGTACTTAGATATTGATTTCTAACTTAGGCACAAGGCCAGAAGCTTTTAGAGGAAGAGCAAAGCTAATTAACTCAATCTCAGTACTTGTTTGTTACTCGATTTTATCGACCCTGGAAGGACGAAAAGCAAAGTTGTCTGTTTGTCCTGTGTTCTGTGTATGAAATGCATAGCTGCCTTCTGAAGCATTTGTACATGAATGCCTGGATTCTTCATTCCATGTTAGCTGTAAGAGTTCAGTTCTCATACAAAAGGATTGAGGTAACCAGGGAATTGTACAATTTGAGTATCATATGAAAACTAAGGGAATTGTTTTCCAAATGATGTTCAGTTTTATCATGACAGAAGAAGCCTGGCCAAGTATTGCCAAAAGCATACCAAAAATGGAAAAATTGTATACAGCAATACATAGCAACCCTTAATATATTATTTATAATTATGAAACCTAAAAAAAATAGTATAAAATTGCTATAACTAGATTCATTATTTAGTGTTTTCATTTTTTGGTATTTCATTATATTAATTTATTCAAGCAATGAACCAGTAACAGGTAAATCTGACAAAAATAAGCATTTTATTAACAAAGAATCTGTGAATTGATTTTTAGAAACAAAATTTACTAAATAGTGTCTAGAATCAGTTGAGGAAACAGATTAACATTTCAATTAGACATATTTCTATTTCTATAGAAATTTAGATAGAAAACTTCTGCTTCCTTGTTTTGTTAGTATAACAAAATAAAAAACAACTATTATGAAATGAAATTGAACAGCAATTTAAATTGAAATATAAAAATAATGGTTTCTGATTTAGGCACAAAGCCAACAATTTTTGGGAATATGGGAAAGGGAAAGTCGATTAAATCAACTCCAGTGCATAACTGATACTTTATTTTATCACCCTCTGTCCTCGATAAGGGTGAAAGACAAAGCTAACAATGGTTGGATTTAATTATTTGCCACAAAGAATGTTGTCCAATGTTCTAATGATACTGTCAATCCACCACTCCTATAATAATAATTTTTTTTTTTCATTTTATAAGGTTTTTCTAGCAATTGGTTGCTAGTTACAGCACATTAATTGAACTCAGATCAGGGCGGTGGATTGGCAGTATCGGTAGAGGGTTTGACGCCATGCTTTCCAGCATAGTTACGTCCCTTTATGATCTGAGTTCAAATCCCGCCGAGGTTGACTTTGCCTTTCATCCTTACGGGGTCGATAAAATAAAGTAGCAGTAATGCACTGGGTAATTGCTGGCCTTGTGCCTAAAGTAGAAACAATTAATTGAACTCAGATCAGTCCCTGTAATCAGAGGCACAAAAAATTGTGTAGGATTTTTGCAATGCTAGTGATGTTAGAAATTTTTGTACTGCTTATGAAGTTGGGTATCCTAAGGAATTTTATGAACGACGTAAGACTTTTAGGGGCTGAGACTAGTGCTCCTGTGATGATTGGCACAACTTCTGTCTCTATATGGTAATCAGTTCTAATAGTGCCTGCAAGGTCTGCATACTTATTGATCTTTTCGATTTTGTTTTCAGCCACATTCTGGTCTTGCAATATGAATTAGTCTATTTTTTTTTTTTTGTGGGAGGTACAACAATATCAGGGTGGTTGTATTGGACTTTGTGCTCTTGATTTCAAGGTCCCAAAATAAGTCTACTCCTGCCCCTGATAAGCAGAATTCAAGAAGAGTTTGTTTGTACCACTGACATAGCATTTCTATGTGGTATTTTTTAATCGTCCGATAAGACACAGTGCATAGGCGCCGATGCTCCATTTTATTAGGTGGCAGAGGGGGTGAGGCTATCTTTCTTTACCATTCTCTTGGCTTCATTTAATTCCTCCTGAGTTACCTCGATTATTTCGCATTTCTTGGTTGCTTTGGCAAACGACACATTTGCGGTGGTATTGATGATTTTGTTGTTATTGTTATTTTTAGTTTCGGTTGTGGTGGCGTCAGTGGAGTTCGGTGTAGAAGAGTCGATTCTGGGTGAATCCATTTCGATGTCACGAGATAATAATTTCTTTCTTTCTTTTGTTTCTGTTGTTGCTGTGGTGAGGTGGGGGTGGCGGTTTTAACACCTGCAGTTTTTGGTAATGGCGGGAAATGAATGTCTGCATGAGACAAATTTAAATTATTGCTACTGCTTATATTTTTAGTGTTGACAAACGTAGTAATATTTACAATGGTGGTGTTGGTGTGAGGTGTTAGTTTGTGAGGAACGCTGTCAGCTTGGTGTAGCTGTGAGTCGTCCATGATTTTTTCAAAGAAATTTTTGTTTGATAATTATAAAATTTTAAATTTTGGGCTCAAGGCCCCAATCTTTTGAGTGTCCTTTTCCGAAAGCAATATATGTGACCTTATAAACACTTAACAACAAAACGTTTCCAGAAATGGCAATTTGAAACAACTGAAAAACAACAAACCTTTGCGGAGCTCACGATAATACGATTTCCTACGTAGGTCGCCAATAATAATAATAATAATAATAATAATAAGCTTCCTCAAGCATAAAATATAAATAAGCAAATGGAGGAAATGTGAATATAAATTTTAATTTACATGGAAATATTTACATAATGATAAGAATAAAGGTGTACAAAATATGAGGCAGGCAGTGTTAGTGGGAAATCTCAGAAAGTTTAATATATTAGAAAGGAGAGAGAAATAACTACAATGAATTTCAAATAGCATAGTAATATTTGTAAAAGGAAAAAAAAGCTAGGACAATATTGATGTGTTATTTCTTCAAAGCAGATCAAGCAGCATGCTCACCATATACAGTTCTTTGTATATACATACATTCTTTGGTTTTCATGAACATTTGTCATGACTTAGATATAAAATATAAAAACACATCCTTAGATGAATACAATCAGAAATAAATTTCATTCATGTTCAAATTCAATATAAATAATGGGGCAGGAAAAGCATCCTGTAAGCATATTGGCCAACATCTTTCACTGTAACTACAAGTTTTTTTCATTCATTTGATGAATTGTTTTATGCAATTTCCTCAGTGATTCTGATATTGTTTTTTATCAGTGCAAAATAAAACAAACTATAGAATAGAATAATAATAATAATAATAATAATAATAATAATAATAATAATAATAATAATAATACAAATAAGTGAATATAAAAACCATAGCTTTTATCTAAACTTTAGAATGAAATTATAAATACTTTGCATTTTTTTTCTGTCTATTTATAGATTTTCGTTAAAAAAATAATGAGTTCTATCTTAGAGATTAATGTTCCTAGCTATGAATAAAAACAGTAAAAACAATAATAAAATATGAAATAAAAAAATATTCTTGTCTATATTTTAGTGATGTATATATTTTGTTATAACAACTATAAATATTATTCCAGTGGAATATTAAGTGAAGTGTGGAAATATGTCACAACTGTACTGATAATATTTTTTTGTGATATTTCAAATGAGATTACAAAGTCTCACCTTCAGCACGACCCTACTAAAAGAAAGACATATTTATTTGAAATATTCAATAGGAAAATAACAATATATTATATAATTGTTTCTACTTTTGGCACAAGGCCATCAATCATCCGAGTGCATTACTGGTACTTTATTTTATCGACCCCCGTAAGGATGAAAGGCAAAGTTAACCTTGGCGGGATTTGAACTCAGATCGTAAAGGGACATAACTCTATGATGCAAAGCATGGCATCCGACCCTCTACCGATACTGCCAATCCACCGCCCTATTATATAATGTATTACAATATAATATATGGAATATAATATATATATTATATGATTACATCATCATCATCAGTTAATGTCTTCCCTGCTAGCACGGGTTCGACATGTCATCACAGATAGACCAGTATTCAAGTGGTGCCACTGATTTCTATATGAGCCAGGAGCTCAACATATGATCTACATATAAGGGAGGTGGTCATGTCTATGGCACAACTAAAGAGTCCTTTTGACTCTTTGTTTGTTACATTTTCTATAGCTGTATGCCCTTCCTATCACCAACCATTTGACAGAGTGTAATGGGTGCAATTATCAAATAAATCACTGACATTAGAGAAGCTGACATGCCCCTGATACAACTAAAGAGCATTCTTGACCATTTTTATCATTGTTTCTACAGTAGACTGCCCTTCATATTGCCAACTACCATACAAAGTGTGCTGTCAGTCTTTGACTCAACTGAAGAGCCCTCTCTAGTCTACTGATGGGGATGGCTTATATATTATGGGCTTGTACCAAGTCTGGAGGGATTTGATAGAGTTAAGCATGGTGAGTGGGAGAAGAAGGTGACTTCACGCCATGTGGGAGGTACTGTGGTGATGGTAGCTACTTATGGGCTATGACAGGTGTTTCAAGGCTTTATAAGGTGAGGATCTAGAGCAGAGTTGTGTGGAGGAACCCTGGATAGCATGTATGTGTAAGGATTTGGGAGGGGCAGAGTTGTTACTGGAGAGATTATGGATAGAGTTAAAGTGATGCTGAGAAAATATACTATGGGGTGGTTGTGGTTTTGAAGAAACGTGAAATTGATGGAGGTGCAGTGGTAGTTAAGGTAGTTACTAAAAGGTGAAGGTGAATGGGTCAGGTCAGGTCAAGTTTTAGGGTGGTAGAGAGCTCTTTACCAGCACAGTGTGTCACCAATCCTTTGATATATTTGCCATAAGTTTCAGCTTCTTGAGATTAGTTCTTATTATCTCATCCCATATCTTTTGGGGGATGCCTTTTCTACTAGTTCCACCCACTAGGATTTATTTGCATGTCTTTATAAAGCCAATAATCGTCATCATCATCCTCATTTGGCATTCTGTTTCTCTGCTAGTCAGTATTGGACATGTTATTTCTGATTGTTAAGTACTCAAGTGGAACCATTGACATCCAGGTGAATTAAGGGCTTGACATTTGAATCTACACTCTACCAAGTTAATTTTGTCATGGCACCAACACTAGAGATGTTCTCATATCCTTGACACAGCTGAAGAGTCCTTCTGACCCATTATTTATGGAAATGTGCGAGTGTGTGTATATGCATATATATATACATATATTATCATCATCACCATTTAATGTCCAATTTTCTATGCTAGCATAATTATACATTAAACTATCACCAAATTGCACAATAATCTGTCACAACATTACTCAGCAATCTAGCTTCACATTACACAGAAAACTGTCACAACATTACACATATTATGCATAATCCAAGCCACATCATACAGTGATCTGTCACCACATTATACAGTAAAGGACTGTATACACTCTAATATAAGCCAATCTGAATATAAGTGGACCCATTATTTTATGTCTGAGAAATGGGCAAAAATCCAAACTCTGAGTATAAATCAATGTGGTTAATAAATGCATTATGTTTAGATTGCACAGCTTTGAAATTCTTATGAGTGGAGAATATATCTATGAAGTTTTAATATGTTGATATTTAAGTACAAGTTAAATAAAATGAGGCTTAAATACTCTGCATTGTTATACAATGATCGTTTACTTTAACAATTCTGAATGTATAAAATATAAATGTTACAAAACTCCATATTTTAATATATTTCCATTAAAACATGACCCCTTTGACTGTCTTGAGAGTGTCAAAAACTTAGATCTTATTTCCTTCAAATTGAATGTAAAACTCAGCTATTTGGGCACCATATTCAATTATTGATCAGAGATATTTTACTGTGTGTCTAGCAAACAAATGTGCTTCCAATTAATTATCTGTATTAGTTGAAAATTGAAATTATTTTCCATCTTTCAAGAAATCAACACTTTAAGCATAAACCCATTATGTTAATTTTACTTACTTTATGTTATGACATTGACTTTCTATTTTAATTTTGTCCATCTTACCATAATATATTAAAGGGAATGAATGTATGTATGTATGTTCTTCTGGTTTTATAATTTTATAAAATGTTTACCAAGAGAGACTTGATTTCTAACATAGACACAAAACTCTTTCATGGAGTTTAAACATCAACTAGGTAGATATGTATGTAATTTCTGCATGCATGTGTGTGCAGGTATAGATGTTATTGTATGTGTGGATGTGGAAGTTTTGAGTTATATGTGTGCATATGTTTTGTATATGTACATGTGTACATGCAACCAACTATTACATACAGAATTTTTGGAATGTTTTACATATTTTACTGTTCCATTAATGGATTATACTTGAAATTTCCTAACTAGACATGTTCTTTCTACTTCTGTGAAGCCCAGCTTTTCAAGATTTGTACTGAGGCAGTTACTAACATATCCCAGTGCCCCAATAATCACAGGTATATGTATTGATGTATGTATGTTCTTCTGGCTTTCTTTTTTTAACTTTTCACAAATAGACAGCTGGTTTCTTATCCAGAAATAAAGCTTTTTTATTGGTATTTAGAAACCCCTGGCATATCTAAGACGTCAGTAGCTTTGTTTGAATACTGACTCAGCTGGTGATAAACTGCCCAAACCTTGCTAACAGGGAAAATGGACATTAAATTATAATGATAATGATGAATGACAACATCAACTAGGTAAATATCTATAACTGCCTACATGTGAGTATATGTGCAGCTATGGATATTAATGCATGTGTGGATCTACATGATTTAAATGATATACATACACATATGTTTCTATATCTCCACATGCAGTTATTTCATGCTAAAAATTTGGAATGCTTTACGTATTTTTACAGTTCCATTAATGGACTGTACTTGCACCTTCCTAACTAACCATGCTTTATCTAGTTTTGGGATAGCCAGTGTCTCAAGATTTGTGTTGAGGCAGTTAGTAACATATCCATGTAGCCCAATGATCACAGGTAGAAATCTAAAGGTATAGTCAGTGTGGAGTATCTGTTAGTTCTTCGTTATATCAACATGAATGTTCTCCTTTTCTCTAATCATGCTTCAATTGGAGATAATACTAGGATGACATTCTCGAACAGCTGTTTAACCCTTTAATGTTCAAACCGGCCAAAACCGGCCAGAATTCTCTACCTCTTTCTGTTGAAACTGGCTGTAACTGGTCGCTCAAACTGATGTTAAGGTATTGTTCTCAAAATAAATACTTTCAAAATCTCATAGATTCGATATTATGTGAGATAATTATGTGAGGTAAAGCCTTTACCATGAAAATATAATAGTATATATAAAATAATGTGAATGCTAAAGGGTTAAGATGTGAGTGACACTTTTTTTATATTTCACAGTCTGCATCTGTTGTCACATCTCTGTGTTTTACCTGCATTTTTATCCCTTTTGTGCATTAGGTATTTTGTTGGTATTTCCTGTTTCTGGATAGCAAAAGCATATCCTTCAAAGTCAGAGCCCATATTACAGTTTTTTTTATCAAAGACAGACTACTTTGCTTATCAATATTACTTCGAAGTTTTCTGACACCATAGTCATGTTTGATATTCTGCTGATTTATTGCAGCTGTGCTGTGAAGCTTCCTTAGGTGTGTAGTTTTGGCCATCATTTAGGGAGTACTTCTTGAGAAGCTCCTTCCTAAATCTCATGATGTTATCTGTCTCGTTTAGACAGATTCCTTCTATGGGTGGGCTTCTAGGCTTGGTGGTTAGTAGGTGTTGTTGAAGTGATATAATATAACATTCAAAAGCTTTTTTAATCAATGTTACTCTTCTGCCTCCCTCTTTCTTTATGCTGATGTGGAAATTTCTGCTGATGGCTGGATTGGATTGGATCTCTTATAGCATCCACACAAGTAGTCCAAATGTTGGTATGAAAACAAGTACAGCAAACACATCGTGAGCCATTTATTTATTGTATGCAGAGAGTTCTGATAATCATAGTTTCCTTTTCTAGGTGTTTTGTTTCCAAGTTAATTGTTCTTTGTTACAAATTTCCTCATAAGATATATTTTCTTCAAATGTATGTGTGTATGTTACTTACACAAAGTACCATCGTTAAAATTTAGGTAACAAAAGTCTTGGATATTTTTTCTGTTCTGGTTATAGACTGAATTAATAAAGTGTGTGTTAACTGGTTAATTTCTGTCTGAAGAGCCCAACTTTTGTAGATTGTCATTTAGGTATTTGCTAACATAGCCCTAATAAGTATTGGCTGAATTGATGTGATCATATTTATTATACATAATAATAAACTATAGATGATGGATGAGAGATGCTCTTGAGAGTACGACTGAGGTACCACACAAACTGAGGTGTTGTCTGTCCCTCCCTACTGTCCCTTTCTTTCCTTGCTTGATCTTTTAATATGTTTAATTGGTTGTCATTCATGATATCTTATTAATGACAATAAAGGGAGGAGTGCAAGACAGTGTCTGTTTTATATTTTTTTATCCTGTTAGTAAAATAAGTTGGATTACTTTGAATAAATAATGTTATCAATTACTTTGAATATATAATATTATATAATTTATCAACTAAATTTTATAATACATGATAAAACATAAATAATTTAATGTATTGCTTATTTCAAGATTCACTTCTTTTAAAAGTTTCGAATTTCAACTTCTGGTATATCGCCACCCCTACCACTTCAGCTACCATAGACAGAGGGAGAAAGAAAGAGAGTGTCTGAAGATAGAGATATAGACAGAATGACTATGTGACAGATAAATATATATAAATAGATAGATAGTGAGAGAGAGAGAGAGAGAGAGAGAGAGAGAGAAAGATGAAGAGATTAGGATTTTTTTCAACACCCTGACGCATATGTCTGTGTGTGTGTATGTGCATATACATACATTTATATGAATGAGTATATAACTATAATCGCTCAAACACACACACTTTTAAAAATACACACTCACAGACATACATTCACACAAATACACATACTTTCACACACACATAATACATTCACACAAACACACACACATACATTTACACAAATACATACATACAGATCGATGGTATTTAAGGATTTTATTCTGTTTGGCTGCGGATGCAGTAGCTCTCGCCCTTACCGCTGGGGATGGGGTAAGAAGGAAATGAGTCACTGACTGTGACATACCAGATAAGGCACTTGCCTCTTGACCAAGGGCACAGGGTAAGATCGTTAGGTCTTTTCCCATCAATTCTGGACAACACAGACGGTTCCAAAATTGAGAGGATGTTTGCCCAGGCCAAAGCTCTTAAGTGGTAATAGGACAGTGTGTGTATGTGTGCACGAGTTTGTTGGCATTCTTAAATTAAAGATGTGTATGTCATTAACCCATGCTAATATGGAAGATAGACATTAAATGATGATGATGATGATGATGATGATGATGATGATGTGTGTGTGTGTGTGTGTGTGTGTCATATATATATATATATATATATGTGTGTGTCACTGTTTTTAAGTTAGACATGTGAGTATCCCCTTCCTTCATTTTATACACACATACATTCACACAAACGCACAGACACACATATTGTGTGATGGACGGATAGACAGAAGTCACTCAAATTATATACATGTGAATGGAGCTCCCATGAAGCAGGTAGTGAAGGTCAAGTATCTTGAGGCCGTATTCATGATTGATGGAAAGCAGGAGGCTGAATTAAGTGCAAGTATTGCAAAAGCTAATGCAGGAATGTGCCAGCTTCAGCATTCAGTAATCAAAAGTAGGGGTAATAGCCAAACTTGCTGTCTTCCTGGTATTCCTTCAAAAACTCACCTAGTGTCATGAATCTTGGGTAATGACTGAAAGAATATGATTGCAAAAATAGGCCAAAATGAGGTTCCTCCAAAGTGTCTTTGGAGTAACTTTAGTCAATAAAGTGCATAGCTTGGAGATCAGAGAATCACTCCAGGTAGAGCCGCTACTTCTCTGAATTGAGAGATCACAGCTCCGATACTATGAGCATGTAGTTAGAATGTCTCAGGAAAGAATTGCTGGACAGATTTTACAGGCAAAACCAACCAGCAAGGGACCTAGAGGTAGACCCTGAGCAAAATAGTTGGATAACATCCATGAGCTTGTTTGGTCATGCTTTAGGATCCAGCTGGATCAGTTAGAGATGTTTGCTTCGGACTGAGTAACTGGAAAGGGTGTTTGAGGAGGAGTCTGCTCCCACAACCTTCTCAGAAATAAGTGGGTGTGGGTAAAGAAGAAGATATTGTCAATTTACTTTTCAATTTACATATCATATCTATATGCATATATATTTGCGTATAATACCAATATGCACATTACATATGCCAGCAGAAAACCGCCCAAGGGCGGTTCTTCTGCTAGTCTTATTAATGACATTGTATGTAACATCCTTTCCACAGATTTTAATGAATGTCACATGACACTGAACATATTGTGGGAATTATAGAAAGATACCATTATCATTATTATGCCTTTCATCCTTACGGGGTCGATAAAATAAAGTACCAGTAATGTACTGGGTAATTGCTGGCCTTGTGCCAAAAAGTAGAATCAATTATTATATTAATCATAAGATAATAAATTTAGTAAGATATTATTAAATATTACATCACTTTAAATATTATATCGCTTTATAGGGCGGTGGATTGGCAGTATCGGTGGAGGGTCGGATGCCATGCTTTCCAGCATAGTTACGTCCCTTTACGATCTGAGTTCAAATCCCGCCGAGGTTGACTTTGCCTTTCATCCTTACGGGGTCGATAAAATAAAGTACCAGTAATGCACTGGGTAATTGCTGGCCTTGTGCCTAAAGTAGAAACAATTATATCACTTTATAAGATAACATCATATGGTGACATCTTTAGTAAGACATCATGTGAAATATTTATCAGATGATAATATTTCTTTTTAGGACATCATTCATATGATAATATTTCTTATTAGGATATCATTCATATGATAATATCTCTTAGTAAGATATCATTCATATGATAATATATTATATTAACATAATATCATATGATATATCGGTAAAACCCAAGGTAAATCAACAGTTATAAGCAAGCACAGCACATTCATGCAGTCTCTCAACATGCTAGAAATAATCACATCATGACATCTTAGAAAAGAACATGTTGGATAATATGGTTTTAGGTTCATAGGAATGCCTTTCATAATCAATATGATTGATCAGTCTGATCTATAAAGTGCTGAGAACATCTAATATTTTTCTCTTTTCTTGTATTTTTTAACATTTTTATTATTTATTGGTTAATAATGGTTTCTGCTTTAGGCACAAGGCCAACAATTTTTGGGAGGGAGGGGAAATTCCATTAAATCAACCCCAGTGCATTATTGGTGCTTTATTTTATCAACCCCGTAATGATGAAAAGTAAAGCTAACCTTGGCAGGATTTGAACTCACAATGTAAAGGAAGGCAACTTTATGCCACAAAGCATGCTGTTCAATGTTCCACCAATACTGCCAATCTACTGCCCTTTATTTATTAATAATTGTTTCTACTTTTTGGCACAAGGCCAGCAATTACCCAGTGCATTACAGGTACTTTATTTTATCGACCCCGTAAGGATGAAAGGCAAAGTTAACCTCGGCGGGATTTGAACTCAGAATAGCAAGGGCCGTAACTCTATGCGTCAAAGCATGGCGTCCGACCCTCTACCGATACTGCCAATCCACCGCCTTTATTTATTAATAATACTTTTTATTTTCAATTTCTGATATTTTTTTCAATTTGAGATATTAACACATTGAATTCAAATCATTTTATAAGACAAATTTATTTTCTTTCCATTAAATATAAATCTGACAGGTTATTTTAACTTAAAATTATAATTGACCAACAAAGCTATTCCATAAAACAAAAAAATAACTAATAGCTGTGTTATTAAAGAATTGCTTCACAACCATATGGTACTTTGACTGAGTGTCTTCCACTACAACCTTCTTCTTCTAACCATCTTGCTCGGTGTTTACCCCTGGGTCTTCTGTCATTTGGTTGTAAAATCCACTCATCCTATTTTCAAAGAAACATTAGATAATGCTCTGTTCAGTATTGAAATAACATTTCTTTAAAAATATATAAACAAAAATTATATTTGTAAGTAGCTTCTTCATCTGTTGATTTAAATAATATTTGCTGATCCTAAAATTCTAGATTAGGTTTGAATTGGTGTTTTATGTACTAAAATAAACCACTATGTGGCAACATGGGCAAATAACTTTACCATATCCTTGGGTTGACTCAAGCAATATGAGTGAAATTGGGTAGACAGAAACTTTATAGAAGCTAATCGGATGGATTGTACTTGTTTTAAAATAATATTTATAATCCTTGGATTGCTCTACTCTATTTTCAAAGGAACATTAGAAAATGTTGAGTCTAGTATTGAAATGACATTTCTTTAAATCATTTAACTCTACTTTCAGAGACAGTGAATGGATAATGGTATAACCATACACATATAACAATAAAATAGCAAACTTTTCTTGTTGAGATTTTCCTCTTTTGTTGATTTGCTTCAAATTAACCAAATATGCTGTATGACAGACTCTTTTCAACAAATATTTAAACTCTCTGAAATAAAAAAAATGTATGCAAGGTAAAAGATTTATTCAGATTATTAGATTTCTCTGAATGTCTCAACTGTTGGAATTTATTATTATTATTATTATTATTATTATTATTGTTCTTTGGAAAGTTTGTTGAAATGAATATCAAGCCACTACCTGCAGCCTCAGATATTCAGGACGTATCGGAGGGTTCTTGCCGTTCCCAGCAAGCATGCCTTTTGAAGTGTTCCAAAAAGCGGGGCGGGGCCAATTTTCTTTAAGCATCCCTGGAAACTTTTTGA
The DNA here is from genome assembly GCA_964016885.1 of Eledone cirrhosa. NCBI lineage: Eukaryota > Metazoa > Mollusca > Cephalopoda > Octopoda > Eledonidae > Eledone > Eledone cirrhosa. The sequence goes on from OZ024742.1 coordinate 117,212,879, forward strand.
GATAGTACCTAGTGCGCCTATGACAATCGGGACCACTTTGACTTCATGGCAGTTCCAAATCCTTTTTACCTCCCACTTTAAGTCCTGGTATCAGTTAATTTTCTCCCTCACCTTCTCTTGCACTCTCGTGTCGAATGGGCAGGCCACATCCACAATCAGGCACAATCTTTTTTCCTTGTCGAAAACCACCAGGTCAGGTCTATTGTGTTCCAGTTTCTTGTCCGTCTGTATCCTAAAATCCCATAGCACCTTCACCTGATCGTTTTATTATTATTATTATTATTATTATTATTATTATTATTATTATTATTATTAAGGGCGGTGGATTGGCAGTATCGGTAGAGGGTCGGACGCCATGCTTTCCAACATAGTTACGTCCCTTTACGATCTGAGTTCAAATCCCGCCGAGGTTGACTTTGCCTTTCATCCTTATGGGGTCGATAAAATAAAGTACCAGTAATGCACTGGGTAATTGCTGGCCTTGTGCTTAAAGTAGAAACAATTATTATTATTATTATTAGTTGAATAGCAGAATTTGTAGAAATTGGACAACATGCTTTGTGACATTTGTGCCTAAAGTAGAAACAATAATAATAATAATTATTATTATTATTATTATTATTATTATTATTATTATTATTATTATTATTATTAATCCCGCCGAGGTTAACTTTGCCTTTCATCCTTATAGGGTCGATAAAATAAAGTACCAGTAATGTACTGGATAATTGCTGGCCTTGTGCTTAAAGTAGAAACAATTATTATTATTATTATTAGTTGAATAGCAGAATTTGTAGAAATTGGACAACATGCTTTGTGACATATAGTTACAGCCCTTTAAATTCTGAGTTCAAATCCCATGGAGGTTAGCTTTGCCTTTCATCCTTATGAGGTTGATAAAATAAAGTACTAGTCACACACTGGGGTCGATTTAATCGACTTTCCCCTCCCCCAGAATTGCTGGCCTTTATTATTATCATTACTATTATTATTATCATTACTGTTGGTTTGCAAAAGGACTTCAGACAAATGGAAGTTTCCTGGGTATTTGTAATATCAATAATCTAGTATTCACAGCTATTTCTTAGCACAATTACAATATTAGGTCTGTTGTTTTCAAATCTGTGGTCAGTTAGGATAGTGATTTCCCATAGTCTCTTAGATTTGTGTCAGCCATCAAGCATACTTTCTGGGATATGCTGGAATCACTTATCAGACTCATGATACCCATATTTATTGCACATTCACCAATGAATTTACATACCGTATTTTCTGGCGTCAAAAACGCTACTTTTTCCCTAAAATAAGTCTCAAAAATCTATCATGCGTCCTGGAGGCCAAAGGTTGTTTATTATTTTTGGTTGTCAAAATTAGGGTGTGTCCTTGAGGATGAAGTGCCTTCAGTGCCGGGAAATACGGTACATATAGAAATTGTCATGTGTTTTTTAATACTCATTTTGAACTAGTATTTTGAACGTATTCATTATGTCACTGAAACTTTCTGTATTAATTTCATATGGATGGCACCTCACACTTTCACTGCCTTAATTCTCAAAATTTGGTCTTGCACTGAGATCAGCAGTGCTTCAGTTTCCCGTTTTATGTCACTGTTGGTTAGCCAATAACCAAACCTTTCAGTCTTTAATTTAGATGTTTGTAGTTCAAATTAAGCATGCAAGGGTATTTCTAAATATACTTCCATTTATTCCACAGACACTTATCTCTTAAATACTTCTTTACTTTCCATCTTTCCTTCTAGTCATATTACTGCTAAGGCATACTATAGAAGTCTTTTGTTACTATTTATCAGGAGGTAATTTATGGCCTGCCTTTCATTCTCTCCATATTCTGTAACACTTATCAGGCCACTTCTACCAAATGGGCATTTCAAGTATGGTTGATTTACACATTTTCTGGAATGTAATATGTACATGGTCATGATATTTCTGGTTCTATAGTCCATCACATCAATCTCAGCCTTAGTTTGAGGATCCCAACACTGTATCGTATCATAGATACAGCTCAGGTGCTTACAGCAAGAATCAAGTTTGAACTTGAGAAGTTTAAGCCTGTGTAATGTTGTTTTTACATTGTCTTTCATTGGTCTATACAATATCTCACCAATCTCTAAGATTCCTAGATACCTGTCATCACTTGGATCACTCATTCAGTTACCAAATAGTAATTTGATGCCAGTTACATTGGACCTTTTCCTCATTTTCATATTGACAGCTACACATTTGAGCTATTTGTAATGACTGTAGTTGTGCTTCAAACTTCCCCAACATTTTCAAATAAAGAACGAATGGTATAAATAAACATCTTTCCCCAACTTATACCCAATCCCCACCTACCTCAGTATTAATGATATTGGTATAAGAGCAATGACAAAGTTTGAATTGATTTACTACAAATATAGCACTCCATAACTGTCTTTTTGAGCTTTCTCTAGTCATTTCTTCCACTTATTCATTATACAAGGTATTATACCTGGCAGGTACCCATTGTACAGTATGTTGGAAAAATGCATACTATTCCACCTAAACTGAATAGAAAAATTAATAATTATTACTATTATCATCACTCTTATTTCTTCTTCTTCATTGTCATCATTGTCATCATGGTGTAGCTTCCCACCACAGAATCACAATACCATTACATACTGCTGTATGTGTTAGGTTGCCATTACTTTCTTTATTTCCACAGGTCCAACACTTTAGCAATTTCACTAATCCACTGTCCCTCAACAACTACTTTATTTATCAACCCCAACAGGATGAAAGATAAAGTTGACCTCAGAGCACAAAGTGCCAGAACAAAATCTCCAAAGCATTTAATCTGACACTAACAACACTGACAGCTCACCTGTAATGTTTATAGGAATTTAATAAATTGAATTTAGCAGCTGTTTAGTATCCTGGGATTTGTGCACTTATTCAAAAGTCTACTGAAATTAGTCTGGGTGTTTGTAGAACATACGAATTTGATCAATACTTGATTATATTCAGTTACTTTGACTATAAGTTGATATAAATAGCCATGATCTGATTTGCTTACTAAGTAACTTGTGTGTTAAAAAGATCATAGGGTCTGCAGCCTTGAAAACTTTCAGAATTTGAAATATGTATTACTGTATATAATTGTATGTAAGCCACATCTTATTTGTGTTTATACTTTTACTTCTGCCAGCAACCCATGCATAAGAACAACGTTTGTTAGATAAAAAAAAGAATACACATGCAGTTTTTACATTCATTTATGGATAAAGAAAACCTGTGACTTACATAGAAGTATATACATCATATATTTTGTCTTTCTTATGGGATTCTTTTGTAATGTTTATCATTTACAGAAATTAATCCCAATGATAGATAGATCTCTTGTGAACTGAGCAAATGCAAGGTTTAGTAGATAAATCACATGCAAGTTTTCACACCCATTTATTAGTGAAGAAAACCTGTGACTTATCTGTGTATATACATTATATATTTTCTTTTTCTTAGGGCCCTCTTTTGTAACATTTATCATTTACAGAAATTATACCCAGTGATAGATAGATTTCTTGGAGCTCTTTACCCTATTCTCTCCCTCTGTTTTCTGCTAGGCTGTTGGGGTTATTTTACACTCTTTCTTTTCATGTTCAATTGTGTAGCTGGATACACAATGTTTCTGTCCACCCATGTAAGTTCTATCTTTCCAATAACATTGTACCTTTTATGTTGCCTGAATGTGTTCCCTAAGTCTAATGACTAGCTGTTTGATGAAAGTATCACAGCCCTTATGCCTGTCACCATTCTATTTCTAGATATTTATTAACATTTCTTCTGCACATCATCTGTTTTTTCTCTCTACTTGTCTCTCCCCTTATTTTTCTGTTCTCTGTTAGGTTTCTCTGTGTTTTAACAGTTTTTTCTACATGATATCTGGCCTGCTTGTTATGTCACTTACATCACCACTTTACAGTGTGGGCTGGGTACTTTTTGTTGTGATATCAACACAACCACTTTAGAGTGGGGACTGGAACAGGGGTGTAAAGGCATGGGAGTTGGGTGGTGTGATCAGATGTGGGTGGGGTGTTAGGGCATGGGAGGTATATGGAAGGATATATAAACTGAGATCAGTTTGACAATTGCCACCAGCGAAAGTTCTCCAGGAAAGTTAAACAGAAATCTTTATAAATCTCCCCACTGAAGTTAACAAAGAACTTACTAGATCTAAAAAACCAAATTGTAAAATTATAATATTATAAAAATAAATTAAATTGTTTAGAACTACAAGTGAAGTCATTCTTTTTCTATATATATATATATATATTACACCTCTCCAAGACAATGTCACTGGACCGAGACCTTTGGCGGTACTCAGTAACAGAGAAGACCCGCCTTACCTAAATATATAGTAAAACCTACTCCAGCCAGTAGGCATCTCTAACAAAATACACCCCGTCCCACCACCCCCACCCCCACCCCATCCACACCACCCCGTTCTATGTAAAGTTATGTTGGTGCCGCGCCATCCAGGCCGAAACAAATGAGATCGTGTAGGTGTCACGACAAAAAAACACACAGTCCACGCTGTAATGTGGCCGTGTAGGCAACACGGTAAAAACCTCCCAGACCCACACTGTAAATGTGGTTGGTGTTAGGAAGGGCATCCAACTGTAGAAAACCTGCCAGACAGTCCTATGCGAGCAAGACAATCACTCTTGCCTCAAGTGGGACTACCCCCGTCCAAACCCATGCAAGCGTGGAACACGGACGTTAAACGTTGATGATGATGATGATGATGATATATGAGAGAGAGAGGGGGAGGGAGATACAACATTTAACTTTAGACCAGTGTTTTTTACAACCATTTTAAAGCCATCTTCCCTGCTGAGGCAGGGGTTATATTTGTGGGCCCATTAACAAATTGTATCAAGCACGAGGCCATAATAAATGGTCTGAACTTCTCCCTTGTTTCAACTAAGTTTCTTTCCTTGTTAATATACTGAAACTAGGGACCTTTTCAAGGCATTGTTTTATGGCTAGATGCCCTTCCTGGTTCTTGTTATTTTAGTTGGCTCTTACAATTTGTGGAGATATGGTGTACTTTATCTAAACTGGACACATGTTTATTAAAAAGCTATAATGTATTTTTTTTAAATACTCCCACAACACACACAAACACATTTGTTTTTAACATTGCTCTTCTGTTGGGTGAATGCCCCATGTTCAGAATCATATTTTAGATAATGAGGAGCCAATATGTGATTGCTTGATTAACTAGAAATATTAACAAAATCACCCTCAATTTATACATAACATTCTGCCATCATAAAAAATGGACAGTCACATTGGATAATTTAATTCTAAACACTTTTGAGAAGAAACGATGAAGATAGGTCTGCTCTATTACTGATTAGTTAGAGAAAGAGATTCAATGCCTATGATCCTTTTCATTGTCTCCATGACTGGGAGCGAGAGAGGAAGGGATCACCAAACCATATTGGCAGACCTTGAATGTTTGCAACAATGAACTTCACTAAAATCACCCAAAGACAAAATAGTAGTGTTAAACCAGTTAAGAGATTAAGTCTACCACCCAAACTTTGTGTAAAGATTTGTCATAAGTAATATACAATCTAATATTTTAGACCTTATTCTTTGATAAAAAAGAAAGAAGTGTTGTAATTTGATATTTCAGAATTTAATAGCTTGAAACAGTACAATTTGCACTCCTCATAGCACTTTAAGATACTGAACTCTCTTGTGAAAGACAATTAATAAATTGAATAAGATATTTGATTAATATTGAGAAAACATTTTGAAAAGTATTCTGAATTGCCAAATGGAAAATTTATGAATGAGCCTCCATAGAATTCTTCCTTTCAGCTATTAAAAAAAGATACAAAACAATTAAAGTAAACAAAATTTGTTATTCAAGTGTCTTTAAATGAATGCACTCCACTTCGCAAGAGGCCTATTAACTTCTGTAAATGAAAACATAGCACAGCTGTAGCATTTCAAATGTTAGCAAACAACCCATAAGTTCAGTATGCTTCTGTTTACAACCATATTACACATATCACCATGTTTTTAATTATGGCCTTCAGCTGTCAAAACAACCCCTCCAATAAAACCATTATATTTATTCTGACATCTATAATGTAAAAATTCAGACATTTTTTTAAAAGATAGAAATTGTGAAAGCAGAAGAAATTACAGTAACTAATTCAGAGTAGCTGTAATTTATTAAGATTAATTAAAGAGAGGTAATGCAAATATTTCCTTTTCGATAATTTTATTTTAATTGGGGTAAAAGGTACAGCTGAATTCATCGCTATCATTTTTACAATTGCTTTCCCGTGAGTGTATTGGTTAAACAAGTGCTCTCCAGCATAGTGTTTCTCTACTTGTCTCTTCCCTTTGAAATCTCCTCTGAGCATCAGGATATTCATTCTCACTATCTCTACCCAAGTCTTCCTTAGCCTACCTTTACTACTTCATTCCACTTGAAACTCCTAACACTTTATCTAATGATCACCATCCATTTGCATTACATGTCTATGCCGATGCAATCTTCTCTCTTACTCCTTCTGATTTCTCTTATATCCAGATTTTCTCTCAACTCCTCTGCACTTTCTCTTTTATGCACACTGACATTACACATCTAACACACCCATTATAAAATATCATTTAATTACTGCTGGTATGGAAAGCAGAAAAACAAAGATCAATGTTTTCTTGTGTAATTTCTTGAAATATTTGTCATAAACAATATCGTAAAATGAGCTGGAACAAGTGAAAGATTAATTAATTTAGAGACAGATATTATGAAAGTTAGCTATTTCTAAGCTTGTTTTTCAAAGATACTTTGTCTAGAGACGATGCTGCAGATATTTTCCTCTCAAATATTAAAAATATTTATTAATATTTCAAATGGCATTTTGAAATAGTTTATATTTTATTTCAATAATTTATATCCTTGCTTTTGTAATTGACTAATTTAAAATCAATTACTGTTTCTACAATTAATCTCATTAATCATATTACTTCTCTCTCTCTCTCTCTCTCTCACACATATTTTGTGAAAGTTACAAAGAGTGTCTTCAATTAAACATGCTCTAATTGATAATAATTTATCACATCTCCACCCACCTTCACCACATGCAGTCATTGCTGGAACAATTACCACTGCAATTATAGAGGATAACAAAATGGAGTTATGATGATGCTATTGTTGTTTATCCCTGGGTCAGCCCTGTTCACAAGTAGACCTATAATGGTATATAGATATGTTAGTTTCAATAATTGATCCAGTTGAATAATCAATAGCAAGCTCTATTTCAGTAACTCTGTGAGGCAACTTTGGATATGTTTTGGCAATATTAAATCTCCCCAGGGTAACATAGGACTCACTATACTTGTTACATTAGGGATGAAACATTATATACATGTAGGATATATGATTAGGCATAAAAAATTAGCATATTTAAAACTAACTGTGGTCTATAGTAATCTGAGAAAATAAAACCAAAATGATTAGATATAAAAATAATTATTTCTACTATTGGTACTTTATTTTATCGATCCCGTAAGGATGAAAGGCAAAGTTAACCTCGGCGGGATTTGAACTCAGAATGGCAAGGGCCGTAACTCTATGCGTCAAAGCATGGCGTCTGACCCTCAACTGATACTGCCAATCCAATGACCAAATAGGTGTTTTGTTGTTCATTTAGGATTTACTGCTTAACTCTAAAGACATGTGAAATAACAGTGAAATGTGGATATATAAACAGACAGATAAGCAAACAGATACAGAAATAGATGGATAGATGGATTTTCATATTATACACTAGTTTGTGTAGTAAAATAAAATTGGCTAATATTCCTTTATTTCTCAACACATGTATTTCTATATCTTTTTAATGCTCTCTGCTTTAAATATATTAATGTTAATCTAAGTAACTTCTCTCAATTCTGTAATGGTGTTGTCTTCAAAATCCAAGTCTATGGGACTATATGATATGATTTCTGGTAACCAACCCAGTTTTTATTTCATTGCAGTTTTTTTTTTATCTCCTTGTCAATTAACAGCTGATTTTTTTTATTGCTCTTCAATTTCTCTGACATCCTTTCTGTTCATTAGGGAGTATGTTTTGTTCCTTGAAGTGGGCATAGATATTTTCTTCAATTATACTTGTTAATAGTAAAGAGAAACAATTTATTGGTCTGTACTTTGATATCTCAGACACTTTCTGTTTGTCCGTCATGATCAGAGTTGTTCTGCTCTTAGTCATCCAATTAAGGATACTTCCACTCTAGAGACTTGCGTTTGATAAGATTGCTAGCACTTGTCTTCACATTTTAATATTCTTCAGCAAGAAACCTTGCGTGCTTTCCAGTTAGTTAATTTTGCAGCTTGTTTTACAATGCGATCATCATCATTGTTTTTACGCCCATTGTTCCATGCTTGCATGGGTTGGACAGGTCCTTCTCAGCATGGGATCTCTCCACTCATTGCATTCCTTCATTATCTCTTCCATGAGTTTCAGCGATTTGAGGTTAGCTTTAACAACCTGTGCCCGGTCTTCGATAGTCTACCTCTACTGCTGCTTCCTTCCACTGAGATTTCCTGGCACTTCTTCACCCAGCGACCATTATCCATATACCTCACATGTGCAAACCAACACAGTCTTCTCTCCTGCACATCACATCGATTACTCTTAAACCCAGCTTCTCCCTCAACTCATCCAAGCTCTGCCATTATCTCCCACTTAATTGCACATCCAAAATAGCATGGTTGCTTCATTTCTTTCCAGTCTATGCATGTCCACTGCAGTCACAGCCCATGACTCATATCATGACTCATACACTGTTCACTTTCCTGACATTTGTACAATATTCTATGTACTATACATGCACCTTTGATGAGTTTTAGTGCACCAGAGCACTGTACACAATAATTTCATTATTATTATTATTATTATTATTTTTCTTTGAGTCTCAGTCATTGATGTTATTTAACTGGAAAGTTTGTTGAAATTAATATCAAGCCACTACCTGCAGCCTCAGACATTCAAGACGTATCGGAGGATTCTTGCTGTTCCCAGCAAACATGCCTTTTGAAGTGTTCCAAAAAGCAGAGGTGGACTAATCTTCTTTAACCATCCTTGGAAAATCTTTGAGTTAGTACCTAGTGCACCTATGACAATCGGGACGACCTTGATTTCATGGCAGTTCCATATCCTTTTTACCTCCCCCTTTAAATCCTGGTATCGGGTAATTTTCTCCCTCTCCTTTTCTTGCACTCTCGTGTCAAATGGGCAGGCTACATCTACAATCAGGCACAATATTTTTTTCAGGCCTATTGTGTTCTAATTTCTTGTCCGTCTGTATCCTAAAATCCCATAGCACCTTCACCTGATCGTTTTCTATCACCGACTCTGGCTTATGCTCATACCACTTCTCATTATTATTATTATTGTTGGTGTATTGGCAGTATCGGTAGACGGTCGGACATGCTTTCCAGCATAGTCACATCCCTTTATGATCTGGATTCAAATCCCACCGAGGTTAACTTTGCCTTTCATCCTTACGGGGTCGATAAAATAAAGTACCAGTAATACACTGGGATAATTGCTGGTCTTGTGCCAAAAGTAGAAACAATTATTATTATATTATTATTATTATTATTATTATTATTATTATTATTTTTATAAAATATACTTATATATTTAAAATGTTATAACTATCTTTTAGAATATAATTTTTGTTTCACAACTCCATTACATAATGAGTTTCCATTACAGTAAATTTCAACAAGTTTCTCGAATTGTTGTTTACATCTGGTCATACACATGCTAAGAGTACTTTGAAAGCAAGAGATCGAATGTGAAGTTTGTATAGGGATTCATAGAGTAGAAGAGGGAAAGAGAGACAGCAATTGAGAGAGAATGAGAGCAATGAAATGAATTTGATTTCAATCTAAGGAAAGATTGAATGAAAACGTATTAAGTCAGAGAAAAACATGTATGTAAGTGCATGCATGTATATGTATAGAATTTTTATGCATTAAAAAGTTAAAATTATAAAAAATTGTTTGATATATTTTCAAGAGAATGGATAAATAATACCAATGACGATATTAATGTAGATAAACAGTGTTTCATTGTAAAATAAAGACTCTTTATATTTTAGCAATTTATTTACATAGAATTAGAAGTTGCTGAAATTCGGTAAAATATTGGTTTCTGAATTAGGCACAAGGCCAACAATTTGTGGGAGGGGAGCAATTAAATTGACCGCAGTGCATTACCAGTACTTTATTTTATTGACCCTGTAAGGATGAAAGGCAAAGCTATTCTCAGCAGGATTTGAACTCAGAATGTAAAGGGACGTAACTATATGCCATAATGCTTGTTGTCCGACTCTCTACCGATACTGCCAATCCACCGATAAAATATTGACCTTGAATATAAGCCAAACGAATTTTACCATCGTTGTTTTTGTCACATATTTCTCAGTTTATTTTCAATTATATACAGTAATAACTGGCACAGCCCAAGTATTGATAGTGATAATCATGTTCTTCCCATTCAGTTTCGTTTTCCATAGTTGTTTTAATCGAAGTAGATAGACTTCCCTCACATTTCCTTTTATCTTCTCATTCAGAACTTTGTCAAGCTCTAAAATGCCCAGATATTTGTACCTACTATCCTCAGTGTTACCAATCAACTCTCCATCAGGTAACTCAATACTGCCACTATGTACATGCCTACCTCTCTTAAAAACACAGTCTGCTATCCCAAACATTCTCAAACATTTCTCTATCTATGAATGTGGGACTATGTCAAAGGCTTTCTTAAAGTCTATGCAAGCTAAGCATAAATTCTTCAGATGTCTTTTGCAGCTATTTATGATTGCCTTGTTAACAGCAAGATGGTCTTTGGCTCCCTATGAATTTTTCCTACACTCGTTCTGCTCGACAGGTAGCATCTCATTCTGAAGCAAGTGATCATATACTTTTGCAGCATAGATGCCTGTCATCAGTTTCAAAACAAATTCAAGCAAGTGATTGGTTTGTAATTTCCAATTAACTAACCTTTCCTTTTATCCCTTGATTGGCAGTATTGGTAGAGGGCCAGACGCCATGCTTTCCAGCATAGTTACGTCCCTTTACGATCTGAGTTCAAATCCCACCGAGGTTGACTTTGCCTTTCATCCTTACGGGGTCGATAAAATAAAGTACCAGTAATGCTCTGGGTAATTGCTGGCCTTGTGCCTAAAGTAGAAACACTTATTAAAGTTGGATTTCCTTCAACCATCCAGCTTGGAACTTCTCCTTGTATTGCTCCCTAGCCTTGAAAGAGTGCTTTAAAATCTTTTCAACTAGAATCCTTAGCTTCTGTCTGGTCCAGGTGATTTCTAGGGATTTCTAGTTTGACATTTTCCTAATTTGCTCTCAAACATCTTCCTTTAAAATGTTTTACCATGTGTGTTTTGATTCATTAGATAACTAATGCTCGACTTCATTCATCCATCACACATCTTTGTTATACTCCTTTACAATTCTCCATAGATTTGACCAAAATTGTGTGGATTCTTCAGCATTAGGTGTAGCTTGTGCACCATTTTCATCTAACAGTGATCTAAAGAACATTTTCTGATTTCCAGAGAATAATCTATTCTGTTCATATTGTTTTTGTCTACTTGTATAGCACCTAACCCTATTATATTTTGCCTTAATTCACTGTTTCACTTCTTCCATCAATACATTCAAATCTTTCAACTTTATCTTATATCTCATATCCTTGCATCATTTCTCCTCTACTTTGGCCTTTTCCCTTTTGTCTCTGTCATGCATTCATTTTACCCAGTTCTTTTCTGAGCTGAGTTGTATCACCTTCTAATCTTATCTTCCACTAGGGTTCCTTGCATTTCTTCCTTTCTATTTTCTGAATGCGTAATAGCTCCAACATCAGAAACCCTGCAGCGCTAATTAACTTTCGCAAGTCGGTGATAGCATTAGTTTCTATATACACAAAAAGTACCCAGCCCACACTCTAAGGCAGTTGTGTGGGTGTCACGACAAAAAGCACCTGTCTAACCCATTGTAGTGTGGAAAATCGACATTAAACAATGATGATGATGATAGCAGGGTATACTTTGTCTGTTCCACTTGCTAAATGACTTCTCTCTATATATTTTGAAGATTCAACAGTGTTTTATTGAACCCCGGATCGTTAAACAGATCTCCCAATCTTTTGATAATTAATCTTGTTTATTCCTTTTATTAATTTTCATTTTTATTCAAACTTTCAATGCCCACATCATCAGTCACTTGATTTTCCACGTGTTTCATATTTAGTGATCCATCATTTTTCCTTTATCTGTATTTTGGTAGGCTAATTCTTCCTCAGTTGATTCATCTTCATTGTGATCTCTCTGTTTCCCACTTTCCTCATTTGCAACATCTAAGTTGCCTTCAATATTAACTTTCATGCTTTGTACTTCAACTTCCAGAACCAATTACTCCATCTAATTTCCCTTGTATGTCCCATCAAATTGTTCATACTGATTTAAACATTCCAAACCTTATTCAATGCTGAAGCACCTATGTGACACTTGCTTATGATTTTTTTATCTTCGTTACTCCATTTCCTTCTGCTTCTGGTTTCATTGCATTGTTTTACATGCCTGTGGTTTATGTTGTGGTACAGTTCTATAAAGCATGTACCCTCTGAGTTGAAATGTTAACAGCTCCACTCCCATCACACATGCCCTATCTGATGGCTTCACCTCCGGTTTCCTCCAAGAGGTTTCGTGATGAGTTCTACCTACATAGAAATTTGAATCCATATTTCTTGTCAACATCATTTTCATGAGATTTGTGTATATGAGGTTGCACAACTACCAGTGCTTTTATTGTCTACACCACCACTAAAAAGGTCACCAACCAAGGCTAAAGAATTTTCTTGGAATTTTGACAGTTGTTGTTATTGATATTGGTGTTTCTGTTGCTGCCTGTTCCATCTATCACTGAGGTAGTGATAGTGCTGGTATTGGTAGCAGTGGTGGCAGTGGTGGAGTTGATAAAGGTGTTAGGTCAGTGGATTGGCAGTATCGGTAGAAGGTCGGACTCCATGCTTTGACGCATAGAGTTACGGCCCTTGCCATTCTGAGTTCAAATCCCGCCGAGGTTAACTTTGCTTTTCATCTTTACGGGGTAGATAGAATAAAGTACCAGTAATGCACTGGGTAATTGCTGGCCTTGTGCCTAAAGTAGAAACAATTATTATATTGGCAGTATCGGTAGTAAAAGTAGAAACAATTATTATAATTATAATTATTCTTGTTACTGTTGCTTTTGTCACTTCTGTCATTGATTTTGATGTTCATGTTATTATTTATATCAATTATTTTAGTTGTTGTCGTGGTAGTGGAATTGGTACTAGTATTATTATTGTTGTTGTTGCTGTTGTCATTCATTAGCTTCTTGAGATTATTGTGGTTATTGTTTTTGTTGCTATATTTTGCCTCTCTATCTATTTTTAACCTTCATGGAATTATATTTTTTCTAATTTAAAATGAACTTATCTTTTGGGGGAATATTTAAGAGAAAGTTATCTTTTAGGGTTTAAGATGTGCTATCAATGTCAAAGTCATTTTATGAGAGTGTATATTATTTTCATGTCAAAATTTTTCCCAGAATCAATAAACATTTTGAATATCTATGACATTAGTAGTTGTGTTGATACAGAGAAAACAAGAATAAAAAAAGAACCAAACAACAACTAGAAAGCTAAATAAAAGTACACTGAATTAATTACTATTTTTGAAAAATTCTGAAAAATTTTGATAATTTTTGTTTGTAAAAGTTTTTTCTTACAAAGAAAAAGAAAAGGAAATTAGTTGATATAAGCCATAAGCCATTTTTTAAAGTGGTAAGAGATAATGGATCATTTGAGGATTCTATCTGATTACTTGTCAAATGTTAGAGAAACTAAAATTCACAACTCAAATAAATTTCAAAAACTTTTAGGGTATTTTTTATCTCTAGATACATAAGCTAGAATATTAGATTAAAAAAGTAAAATGTATGTAAAAATATGAAAACATTTTGTTTTTTAGCTTTATTTTGAAAGATGTCTTTGAGCTCAATATTTCACAATCATGAACAAGCAGCCACAAAGTAGCTATCATTTGTAGTTTTGTTTAGCCACATATCAACCTTGACCAAACAAACAGGACTATGATCAAATGTGTTTTAATCATTACCACACCATTTTTTTTAGGAGTATCTAGAGATAATCATCATCATGATATTTATGTCCACTTTCTCACATTGGTATCGACTGGACAGGAGATTTGAGGCAGTTTTTCTATGGACAGGACTTTTGGAGGCAGTTTTTCTATTGACAGGACTTTTGGGGGCAGTATTTCTATGGCCAAATGTGATTCCTGATGCTAATCAATAAATAAATTTCTTATAAGTATGATACATGACCCTAATGTTTATCAAACTGTTGAGCTACTAAATATATTTTTTACACAAATATAAATTAACATCACTGCATACGTTTAGTGCACACACACACACATACACACACAATCATACAATAACCCCCTTACATATTCTCCTACAAAATTTACACAAAAAGCATTGCTCCCACTTACTAGAAGACACATGCTTAAAATGTCACACAATAGAATAAAACCCCAAACCACATGGTTCTGAATCAAACTTCTCAACCACAGAGCCATGCTTGCAACTATCTACACAACTATGCCTGTGCCTATATGAAATAATTATATGTACATTATATTTGATTAGAAAAGACAGGAAATTTCAATAAATTAAGTGTTTATTGCATATAGCTTCACTTTCACTGTCATATTTTGACTTACTTATACAAATTCATGCCATGGGCTCCCTAGAGTTATTTTTCTTAGCTCTCTTTTTACTTTTAATTATACAAATTACTCTTGGCAATAAACATACATATGTGTTTACAAGTGATGATGTTCACCTGTGTATATTTTTATGTATGTGTGTGAGTACGTGGTTGTATTTGTATAACTGTATGCATTTATATCTAATATATGCATATGTATGTTTGCCTTTATTTGTATATATAATAATATGTATGAACAGATAGACACATGCCTGCAGGTGTATGTGCTTGAGTATGTGTATATGTTTAGATATATATATTCATCTGGGTATATATACCTGGATGCTGTGTGTAGAAGACTTGCGTAGATTGGAAAGAAACGAAGCTTGCATGCTCTGATTGATGTGTAATACGAATTGAGAGAAAGACTGAGCATAAAAAGACTTTCTGCATTGGGTGTGAGGGATGATCTTTTTAACTGGTTGAAATCCTTCATTCTCAGCCGAAAAGAGGTAGTCATGGTTCTAGAACTGCATTCTTCACCATATGGGATGTCATCTGGTGTACCACAGGAATCTGTTCTTGGTCCCCTTTTGTTTGTGGCATATATTAATGTCATAGATACCAACTTAAAGAATGCCATGGTACTGAAATATGCAGATGACATCAAGCTGTACCTTGAAATCAAAAGGACTGATCCTGAAATCTACAACTCTTTCCTACAATCAGACCTGGACACAATGCAGCAATGGATCACAGACTGGCAACTGAAGTTGGCTGTGTACCACCATGCATTTTGGGAGGAAAAATCCAGCGCCCACATACTCCCTCCACAACACTGATATCAAGAAGTCCTCTTGTGAACGTGACCTGGGCATTACTGTCAGCAGCGATTTGCGTTGGACAAAGCATGTCTGTAAGATTGTCAAGAAGGCCGAGGGTGTCTTGGCATCACTCAGCAAGACCTTTGTTGGCCGCTCTCCAGCCATCTATTTAAAGCTGTATACAGCTATGGTACGACCACACTTGGAATTCGCATCATCAGTCTGGAACCCCTATCTTGCTCAGAACATTGACCTCCTGGAAACTGTTCAGAGACATGCAGCCAAGCGCATACCCTCCATCAGACACCTACCATACTCTGAACGCCTTGCTTCCCTGGGCATGGATTCATTGAAGCTCCGACGTCTGGCAATGGACTTGGTAAACACCTACAAAGTTATTAACCATCTCACCAACAACAACCCTGAGCACCTTTTTGGTCTCCTTGTGTCTAACACACGTGGACATGCCTACAAAATCAGAAAACAGCACAGTTCCCATGACTTTCGGAAAAATTTTCTCACGCTTAGAGTTGCTGAAGCATGGAACAAACTGCTGCGTCAGTTGTTAGCTGCCGAGACACTGCATCCTTTAAAACCCTCATGCTTCCAGAAATTCGCCAAAGCTACACCTGATGTACCCCTTCCATACACATGCACACATGTGTATATCATTACTCATGCACTGTTTATTTTCCTGACGTTTGTACATTACCCTATGTACTATACATACACTTTTGATGAGTTGTAGTGCACGTGAGCACTGTACACAATATTTTCATTATTATTATAAGAGGAATCAAATTCTGTGTGCAGGAGAGGAGGTTGCGTTGGTATGGACATCTGATGCACAAGAAGGATGACAGCTGCATAAAAAGGTGCAGAGCACTAAAAGTCGATGGAAGCCTTGGAGTGGGGAGACGCAAGAAGACCTGGGATGAGGTGATAAAAGCTGACCTTGTCCAATTGCAGCTCTCAAAGGCAATGACACAAGACCGAGACATTGGGTACAAGCTGAAGCTGAAGCATATAGACAGTATGTCCCCACCCCCTCCCACTGCAAAATGGTCGTGGAGGTATCATGACAAAAGAGGACCCAGCACTCACTGTAAAGTGGTCGTGCAGGTGTCATGGTAAAAAGGCACCCAGTACTCACTGTAAATGAGGTTGGTGTTTGGAAGGGCATCCAGCTGTAGAAATCAAGCCAAAATTAATTCCCATATGAGCAAGACATGGTCACTCAATCTGGCATTGCCCACAATAGGAACAACCCATCTTAACCATGCTAGCATGGAAGAATGGACGTAAAATAGTGATGATGATATGATATATATATATATATATATATATATATATATATATATATATGTGTGGAAATATGGGTGAGAAGAATACTGCTGGTTGCACATGGATAACATGTTATAAAATGAGTCCCTCATCAGTGATTTACCAAACGATCATGGGTATTTCATCGCATTAAAAATCATATATATATATATATAACCGATATAAAAGACACAGAAGTGAAAAGCGAAAACTAACCAAACAGTGAGTGTGTTCTGTTATTAATTCTGGCAATATTACACAAATATGACCCTCCCCAAGTATAACAATATTTGTTTTGACACACGATTTCATATAAAAAACGTCGCAAAGCTAATTCATCGCTGTTATATATATATATATATATACAGGTAAAATTCTGTTATAACCAATACCATTATAACAAATTTGTCAGTATAACGAAAATATTTTTTAAATCTTTGAGTTAACCCTGTGAATTTCATTATAACGGAATTTCACTGTATATACATAAACTCCTAGATGCAGATGATATGCTCGTTATAGATGAATCCATAAAAGAAGTAGAGAATAAGTTCCATTTATGGAAACAGAACTTGGAATCGAAAGGTCTGACAGTAAGCTTAGCCAAAACTCTATACAATGTACACAGGGTGTGTCCTCGAGGATAAAGCATCTTCGGCACCGGGAATTATTGGTGGTATGCCACAACTAGAGATCGGTGTGGAAGTTGGACCTTCATAAAGACCTGAAGATCCATCTCTTCATTGCTGTAGTGGAGTCTGTGCTGCTGGACGGGTCTGAAACTTGGACACTGACCAAGAAACTCACTCAGATGGTGGATAGGTGCTACACGAGAATGCTGAGGATGGCTTTGAACATTCATCAGCATACACCGAGGATCAAGAACTCAGAGCTGTACGAGAGCCTCCTAAATATCAGCTCGAAACTGACACAGAGGAGATTGAGGTTAGCTGGACATGCTCACCGACATCCAGAGTTGACACTGCACTCAGTGCTCTTGTGAGAGCCCATGCATGGACTCACTGGAAGAGGAAGACCGAGGTTAACATATGTTGATGCCCTAAGGACAGACACTGGTCTCTTGGAGACACAGGACATGGCAGCGATAATGAGGGACAGAGACCATTGGAGAGAACTCGTCCATGGATCTTGGGAATGTTACCCGCCCTAGACATATATGTCTGCTGTTAAGTTGTAATGCAGAAGATCTGCCTTCCCAGGTGCATGGATTGAAGCATGTAACCAGTATGCACCACATTCACACCCTAGACTTACCTTTCCAGTCCCTATGCTATGTACATGGACTTCCTCTCCACCAGCTTTCAGTCCACACTATAAAATGGTCATTTTGGTGCCATGACACAAAGCACCCAGTACACATTGCAAAGTGTCTATGTTGGTGACATGGCAAAAAGCGCCCAGTGCACACTTGAAATGTGGTTGGTGTTAGTAAGGGCATCCAGCCGTAGAAACCAAGCCAGAAAGAGTTCTGTATGAGCAAAAGATGGTCATCTGATCTGACTTGTCTTACAATGGGACAACTCTTCTGAGCCAGGCTAGTTTTTAAAAAATGGATGTTAAATGGTAATAATGATGATCATGTTTAAATATATTGGGTAAAACATTAATTTGTTTTGTTGTATTTGTCATACTTTGTTCTTTATATACTTCTGCCACATAGTACTAGCCTTTTGAACTTTATCAGTCATATATATATATATCTGAATATCATCATCATCATTTTACGTCCTCTTTTCCCTGCTTGCAAGAGTGGGACGGATCCTATTAAGCACAGCATCTCTCCATTCATCACAGTCCTTTGTCATCTCCTCTGTGAGCTTCAGCAATCTGTGGTCTGCTCTCACCACATCCACCCATGTTTTTCATGGTCTTCTTCTACTGCATCTTCCGTCTACTGGCATTTCTTGGCACTTCTTTACCCAGCGGTCATCCTCCATGCGCATCACAAGTCCATACCAACGCAGTCGTCTCTCCCGCACACTATTGCCTATCCCTCTTATACACGATTTCTCTCTCAACTCGTCTATGCTTGGTCGTTCACGCACATTGACATTGCATATCCAACGGAGCATGCATGCTTGCTTCATTTCTCTCCAGCTGCCCATGTTTCACTCCCATGCAGCATCACGCATCTCACACAGGCATCATATAACCGGCCTTTCGATCATAGGGAGAAACCCTTCTTTGTCAACAGAGGAAGCAGCTCCCTAAACTCCTTTCAACACGTCCTTATTCTAGATACTATGGCCACAGACCACCCTCCTCCCTTACTAATCTGATCACCTAGGTATCGGAAGCTATCAACCACCTCTATAGGTCCTACTTGTATTTGAAAAATGTGTCTATCACTGCGACTTCTGCTGTCAAATTTCCCTGTACATCTACTGCATATGTAGTCTTCCCTACCTGTTAGTTTGCCTGCTATCCCACTACACCTCTTGTGTACCCAGGATCTGCATTGTGTACATTTTATAGAATTTATGCCAACTCCTTTCCTACATATTGAATATATATATATATATATATTTAGAAAATGGGGTTTACTGAACAGCGATGTGTGGACTATATTATGGTCTGTCAGTTGCGAAGCAGATAAGAAGAACCCTCAACGACCTGTATAAATGGTGCAAGTCGGAGCATTATATATTAATAAAAGATCGGAGGCCATATTCAGTTGATTCAGGTTTATTTAAAACTCTGTTATACATATTTCACTTAGGACTATCGGTTATGATATATATATATATACATATTCATTTATTATGGCTAAGCAGTGAGCCCCATTACTCCGAAGTTTCACAACAGGTGAAATTCCAGATTAGCAAGGCTCACTGCCTAGCTATAATAAATGAATATTTAAACTCTATTTCGTTATTGAGTAATTTTTTTATATTTGTCAATAATTGTTTCTACTTTTGGCACAAGGCCAGCAATTATCCCAGTGTATTACTGGTACTTTATTTTATCGACCCCTTAAGGATGAAAGGCAAAGTTAACCTCGGCGGGTTTTGAACTCAGTCCGTAAAGGGACGTAACTGTGCTGCAAAGCAAGGCGTCCGATCCTCTACTGATACTGCCAATCCACCGCCCTTTATTTATATTTGTCAATAATGCTATATATATATATATATTCCTATATATAGCAATGTATATATATTCACAAATATTCTTAGCAGGTCAAACATGTTATTTCTCATTTTGGCTTGTGGTTTTCTAGTAGTTGTTAAAACCTGATCAGCCTTGAACAGGTAGACCTATGATCAAAACACTTTAATCATGACTACCTTGTACTTTTGCATGCATTGCATATTGTGGGTAACATTACCCAATTTCCTTTGTTTTTTATAAGATAACAGAGTGTGACTTGAGGGAGTTTGGGCTGCTATTTCTAATGTCAAGATATTCCTCTTATTTGTTGAGTGTTGGATAAAAAATTCCATGTGAAACAGTGAAATATATTTAATGGTAGAAGACCTAGGAGTCATGAAAATATGCGTGGTCTGGTTCAAGAAGAAAGAATCTCACTAATGAGATGAAAACAAAATGAGAGGATTGGCAATTTGCAAAACAAACCTATGCCGCATATACCAGTATGGTTAAAGAACATAAAATGTAGATGATGCATTTTTACACTTATGTTGACATATGCATACACACACACATATGTGGACATAACTATTGTGCACACACAAATACAAACAAAATCATATATAACATACATGGATACATTTGCTTTATAGTTTCATAGTTACCTTTTTTGCTGAGAAGCTAAACCTTCAAATAACATCTCATTTTTAATGAACTCATTAAATGCTAACTCATTTCTAATGAACTTCTTTCAGCATGTTAGAAAAGTGTTTCTATACTTAATATCCTTGCAATATTTATAAATATTATTTTTGTATTAGCTAGTTGCTGTCAACTTGACACCTTCCTATTGTAAACGATTCCAGTTATTTGTAGCTTCTTCATTTGCTGCATTCCATTATTACATTCACGTTTTCTGATGACTATGCTTACAGGGATTTCTAGTTTGAATAGAACAGTTCCTTTGTTATGTTTCTGTGGATTCTCTGTAGTAGACTTTCTATAAGAATATGTTCATTTTTTTTTAACCTTTTGTTACTATATTTCTATTTGAATTAATTCATAAAACATCTTGATGGATTTCCAAAAAATATTTGATTATTATGTTAGTAGTAACATAACAAATGGTTATTCCATAAAAGTATTTTAGATGATTTTAATTTGAATAGATACTCTTTAAAATAGGTGGATTTATTCTATAGAATCAGTGATGGTCTGAGGCAAGTTGGTGTCAAAAGGCTTGAATTATTATTTATTTACACTCTGTCTCAAATGCTAAAAAGCTCCACTTCCATATTTTACTACAGTAATATAAAATAAGTTTCATAATATTGAAACCCAAATCTGTTACTCTCTCTCTCTACTAAATGATTACATCTAAACTTGGAAACCTATGCATGTTTTTCACTAGTGTCATGTTCTAATATCGAATATGTTTATAAATGTGAATAATACATCAAATATAAAATGAATATATGATTATGTATACGTACATACATATATGTGTACAGACGCACAGTAGTATGTATATATATACATACAAGCACACATATATATAAGGGCGACGATGGTTGCCGAGCACTGTACAGCGTAATTCGGGCTGTTTGTTTACAAACAAACCGAACATTATAATAAATGTTCTGTAAACCGAACATATATATGTGTGTGTATCTATGTATATATATATATACATACTACTGTGCGTCTGTACACATATATGTATGTACGTATACATACTTATATTTGAATATATGATTATTCAATTTAAAATAGGGAGATATATCCTTGTGTGTTTTAAGAGGGAATAAAATAATTGGCACCATAAAACATTGCTTAATAAATGACCCCATGATAAGAATGAAGCTTTTCAAGAGGCTCACAAAGTTATCTCCTACTTTAGCAAGGGAAATGACCTTAAAACGCTTGCATATTCATTTAATGTATTTATCAAATATATATTTATCATCGTCTTCATCGCTGTTTAACGTCTATTTTCCATGCTTGCATAGGTCAGACAGATTGTCGTATTCTGTTATTAGTCAGATCAGTTCAGGTGACTCATACAGATCTGTTTTGGTTTGGTTTCTACAGTTGGATGATGCCCTTCCCAATGCTAATCACATTACTGTGTGAGTGCTTTTATTCTGGCACCAGAATCAACACCTAACAAGGTGGACTGGGTGCATTTTTCTTCATAGTATTAGCATTACCACCTAACAGGATAGATGGGTGCTTTGTTGTTGTGCCACCAGCACTTTAATCATACACAGTGGACTGGGTGTGATTTTTGTTGTGGCAGCAGCACTTTGGGAGAACAATGTATATATATATATCTATAGTTCTTGTATATCATGATAGGATATGTATATATGTATACATATATATGATTACATACAAGTGGTTAACGTTTTCAGCCTGAATTTGAGATATATAGAGTTCGTTTTTTCATAGTTACTGCTAGCCACTTATCCTGTTACTGAGCATATTTTACCCAATTTTCTAAAGCTATTATTATTTATAGTGATCGACAAAAATATGAAGTATCATATTAAAATATTTACTTTAACTCTTATCATCATCTACCATATGTGTCCATGTTTGCAAGATATTTTTGAAATGAGCAAAACAGCACTATCGTAACATTAAACATTAGTCTTTACTCAAATACTACACACTTTTGCAATAATAATAATAAAAGTATTTATAAACAAGGATACTATAAACATTTGTATTAACAAACCATTTTAAAACATTTTCTATGAAATCAATTCAAGATATTAAGAATTAAATGAATAGTGTGTGTGTGCATGCTGGTGTCTTTGTTTAAAACGATTGGTAACATGTATTTGCTTCACATATAAACAATATATCCTTCATAAACAATTTATCCTAGAGCATAGCATTTTGACAAAGTTGTGCAGTATATACGATCCATAAACGAAATATGAGTCAGCGTTAAGAAGGGCACCCAGCCATAAAACACTGCCTCAAAATGTCTCACCCCCACCAACCCAAGCAATGAAAAAACAGGCATATAATAATAAAGAAGATAATGATAATGAGGATTTCCATCATTAGCGAAATGACCTTGTTCAATGTTTAGAAAAGGAATAAGTAGATACTCTATACAATGTAAATCTTGAATACAAGACGTGTAGTATGATAGCAGGCAGATTAGCTGAAAAGGTAGATTTTTTATGTAGATGTACAAAGACAGTTGGTAGTAAGAACATGAATGAAATAACCTTTTTCCCATCCCAGGAAGGATCCATAGAAGTGGTTGCCAGGTGATGTAATGCTGTATGTTAGCATAAATATGTTGGTAGGTAGACTCAAATGGATGGTACTAGCTTTCGTAGTACAAGAATGACATGCAAATTCATGAAACACCCCATATTTTAAGGTATCTTGAGCATCTTTGTCATAGCCTTGTGATGGCCTTACAAGTGAAATTGAGTAGACATAAACTGTGTGGAAGATTGTCAGGTGGGTTATATCTGTAATTCAAAAGCTAAGCCTCATCACATATTCTGTGTCATTGATTCAGCTTGGGAATTATATTAATGATATACATGTGTAGAATAGTCAACCACATACACATTCATTCAGATGATCAAACAACTGAATCCTCATCATGTAAAACCAGCAAAGGATTCATCAAGTATATAGGTGTATATGTAATGTATATTCCTGTTTATATTGTAAACGATTTATAATTACAAGTTTGTCTGCTTCGCAAGAGGTCTCACATCTTAATGTTATAATCTTCACATATAAGTGTGTGTTTGGTTGTGTGTAATGTAAATATCTATATGCATATATTTTTATATGCATATGAATGAGGATGTGTAAGTAAGTTTATATTGTAAATAGTTTGCTACTGCAAATGTATTTGGTCACTGATATTTGCAATTATCTGCCTTTCATGAGGAGGCTGTATTAATCTTAAAATATTGTGTTTCATTGTTTATCATTGATTGAGAAATGTCTATATGTGGCAAACTGGCAAAGCTGTTAGAACGTTGGATAGAAAGCTTTGTTGTATTTGTTCCATCTCTCTCTGCTCTGAGTTCAAATCCTATCAAGGTCAACTTGCCTTTCATCCTTAAAAAAGAGTATCAGTCCAGTACTGTATTCGATTCTCCCTCTATATTTCTTTCTCACTTCCTCTCTTTCGCTGTAAAAAAATCAACTGTGTTCAGACCTAGAGAAGGGATGGGTTCCACTGGGTTTAAAGTAACCAAGACATACCATATGTCACAATTGCATCCCTACAACACCATCAGAAGTTACAGGTCCTTACATACATATGACATGCTTATAAAATTATTGCAAAAGATATCAATTATGGACGTAAGCTACACAATGATATTTATGCATTATCTTTCATTTATTTTTCAGGTAAGCACAGTTTCTGAAACATACTTAAATTTGTTGCTTGATATGAGAGCTGTAAAGTGGGTAAGTGTGTGTGTTTTCTTTTTTTTTTTTTACAATTATATATGATATTGAATAAAAAAGAAAAGATAAATTATTCTATTAATAATGTTTTCAATATATTTTTTCATGTCACATTTTTAAGAATTTCTCCTTTCATTTTGTCAATCCTATTTCTTGTTTTTGATTCTTTATTCCATGGGAGTACAGTGGGATTGTGTTTTTTGAATTTCTATTTTTGCTTAAAGGATGCAGAGTAATGACTAAATGGCCAAGAAGTTTGTTTCACAATCATGAGTTCTCGGGTTCGATCTCACTGCATTTCATCTTGTGTCTTTTACCTTAGTCTCAAATTGACCTAAGCATTTTCAGTGGAATTGGATTGACAAAAACTGCTTAGAAGCCCATCAAATAGACTTTACCAGTAATTCAAAGGATCTTATCATACACAGTGATACAGAATTTTCCTTGGAATTACTAGGGTGTATATGTCTGTGGAATATTCAGCCATTTACTCATCAATTTCACAAGTCCACCTTTTCATTAACCAAACAAATAGAATCAATGATGGTATACATTGCTATATACATGTGTAGTGTAAACAAATAATAATGAACATGACAGTAGATAAATATCATAGAAAATAATTATAAAAATTGACATAAATGGAAAATAATCACAACAGTAAATAATTATGAAAACCAAATAATGATGAAAAGTAACAAGTTAAGAAAAGTGAATAGGACTCCATGCATCTGGATAGATTCAATATAATATGAAAATAATAGAAAAATACCTGTGTACTCCAAGAAGGTAGGGATCATTTCCCAGTGCCCAAGTAGGTTACTAAGAAAATAGACAAGCAATCGATTTATGATGGATTGCATCTCAAATACCAGGAGCAAGTGAGAGCAAGCATTGTGATACATAGATTATATGCACCACATGCTTTACCTTATGGTGTACACAGATGTGGAATCGGCAGGAAAGATGCTGTCAAAGAAATCTCAGACAATGGCAGTATCTGTAATAATGATTTCTAGTATAGGCACAAGGCCAGTAATTTGGGGGGAGGGGAAAGTCTATTAAATGGACCCCAGTGTATGACTGGTATTTTATTTTATTGACACCTTAAGGGTGAAAGGCAAAGCTAACCTTGGCAGGATTTAAACTCAGAACGTAAAGGGTCATAACTCTATGCTGCAAATCATGTTGTCTGACACTCTACCAAATAACCATAAGAATACGAATAATAAAAAAATTATTATCATCATCAAATGTTGTCTAACCAGAATATATCAAAACCCATGCAAAATTTACATATACAAAGAAAATTGTAAATAAAATGAAAATAGAAATGAGGATAAACAGAAATAAAATAAAATAAGAATATGGATAAGTAAAATAATAAAAAACAAGTATGGGATATGTAAATGAACACAGACACACACACACCTACTCACACACACACTGTAAAAATACCTGGTGGTAACTGTCTTAGAGAACTAAACAGACCAGGCAAAGACAAATAGTTTTGAGTCAATAGGGAATCACATATCACAAATTACATATAAAATATATATCATAATATAGTTACAAAACGTCCTTGTGTTAGGTGGAGTGTGGAAGGACTTCCATCGTTATGTAAGGCATATACATATGTTGGATATCATCATCATCATCATCATCGTTTAACATCTATCCTCCACACTAGCATGAGTTTTAGACGGGAATTGTCCCACTTGAGGCAAGATTGGTCATCTCTCTCATATGGGACTGTCTGGCAGGTTTTCTACGGCTGGATGTATTTTTGGTTAAGAGGTGCCTATATATTGATGTCTCAGAGCACACTATGTAAATATGAAAAGGTCAGATTCCAATAACTTCCTTTGTTGTTGCATAATTATATAATACGTATTTCTGTGTCTAGCTTACATCATCAGATCATGAAGCAAGACAATTGGCAATGTCATCAGATGTAATGAACTTAAAATATTTTGTTAAGTAATCCTTACTGGGTTACTTAACTAAATCTTTTATGTTCAAAACGCCTGATGAGTTTGCTGATTGTCTTGCATCATGGTTTAGTGACATAAGCCAACCACAGAAATAAGTATTAAGTAATTCTGAAATAATAAAGAAAGTTATTGGAATCCAGCCCTCTCATATTTTCATTGAAGTATTGAGCTCAGTTCTTGTGCCACTCATGAAATACCACATCTGTGATGCAAGGTAAGCATAACATTGTGTGTTTTTACTTATTGCGTCACAGTCTTCTAATTGAAATGACTGGATTACAAACCCAGTTACCTATTAGTTAAACTATGCAATGTCAATGAATTATATGTATTCACTCACTCTACGAGTCGAGTTTCCTCAATCCAATGAACATTACTCTTTCCATTTGTCTCGATCTAGCATTATCACTCCAAGATCTATTAAATGTCCTCCTGTGTCAGCATATAGCATATCCAGATATGTTGTTGCAGGATGACCTCTACTTCTAATATATATATATATATATATATATATATATACATGGAAGCTGAAGGACCCCACAGCCAGTAATAAATTTAAAAGCATATTACTTGATGCTTTCGACAGTAAGGAAGAGCAATTACAGTCGTACAATATAGAGAAACAGTGGGAATTCCTGAAAGCTAACCAGCTGAAGGCGGCAGATGAAGCCTGTGGCTGGAGCAGGTCTATAGGCAGGAGGAGAGTAATGTGGTGGTGGAACAGTAAGGTTGAGGAGTCAATTAAGGCCAAAAAGCAGGCTTGGAAAGTATGGCAGGATGGGGGAAGTAGAGAAGACTATCAAGTGGCCAGGAGGGAAGCTAGGAGACAAGTGTACTTCACAGGAAGGGAAGCAGAGGAAAGAAAGTCTAAGCATGTTCTACAACGTGAGGACCAAAAACGTGATGTGTTCAGGATTGCTAGGCAATGTGTCAAGGAAAACCGTGATATTGTCGGGGAGAAGTGTGTCCTTAATGATGATGGTGTGCTTGCCATCACTGACGCTGATAAGAAGGTAGCTTGGAAGTGTCACTACGAAAGGCTACTAAATGAGAAGAATAAATGGAAGAAAGACAGTTTCCCCCACATCGATCCAATAGAGGGACCAGCAGTGCTAGTTGAAGGTAGTATAATAAGTAAGGAATCAAAGATAAGAAGACGGGTAAGGTAGCTGGAACTTCGGAAATAGTTGCTGAAATGCTGAAAGCTTCTGGGATGGTGGGACACACTATGGTCGCCGGGATGGTAAACCAAGTCATACAGAATGGGGTCGTTCCGAAGGACTGGCATAGCAGCATCATCATTAACTGCCACAAGGGTAAAGGAGATGCCTTAGATAGGGGTAACTATAGAGGCATTAAATTAATCGACCTGGTCATGAAGGTCACAGAAAAAGTAATAGCGCAACTAATCAGAGAGAGAATTGATCTAGATGAAATGCAGTTCGGGTTTGTGTCAGGTAAAAGTACCACAGACGCTCTTTTCATTGTACGACAACTACAGGAGATGTACCTAGCTAAAAGTAAACCCCTATACTTAGCTTTTGTTGACTTTGAGAAAACCTTTGACAGAGTCCCCCACTCCATTATCTGGTGGGCTCTTAGAAAACTAGGTGTTGATGAATGGCTTGTGAGAGCTATACAAGCCATGTATAAAGAAACAGTCAGCAAGGTTAGAATTAACAACGAATATAGTGAAGAGTTTAGCGTAAAAGTTGGTGTTCATCAGGGCTCCTTTCTTAGCCCCCTACTATTTATTATTGCCCTTCAGGCTAAAACAGAGGAGTTCAAGACCGGCTGCCCATGGGAACTCCTATACGCAGATGATCTAATGCTCATAGCTGAATCAATGGCTGAACTAGAGAAGAAATTCGAAACATAGAAGCATGGCTTCGAATCAAAAGGCCTTAAAGTTAACTTGTCTAAGACTAAAGTTCTAGTTTGTAGGAAGGAAAATAGGGTACCGGTCCCATCTGGGAAATGGCCATGCTCAATGTGTAGGAAAGGAGTAGGCAGAAACTCCATTTTATGTCCCAAATGCATAGTATGGGTGCATAAAAGATGTAGTAGGATCACAGGTAAGCTAACTAAGAATATAGATTTTATATGTGGCCAGTGCTCTGGTGCAATAAGTAGCAGCAAGTGCCCACATAATACTAGCTCATTCCATTGCACAGATAGTTCTATAGAAATAGTGGACACCTTCTGTTACCTGGGTGACAAAATCAGCAGTGGGGGAGGGTGCTCTGAAAGTACAGTAGCTAGAGTCAGAACGGGATGGAAAAAGTTCAGAGAGCTTATACCACTATTGGCCGCTAAAGGATTCTCTCTAATAATGAAAGGCAGGCTGTATGATGCCTGCATACGAACAACAATGTTACATGGCAGTGAGACCTGGGCATTGTGTGCAGAGGATATACGCAGACTGGAGAGGAACGAAGCTTGCATGCTCCACTGGATGTGTAATAGTAATATACGTGAACGGCAAAGCATAGACGAACTAAGGGAGAAATTAGGAATAAGAGGGATCAGATGTTGTTTACTCGAGAGAAGACTACGTTGGTATGGTCACGTGATGCGCATGAAAGACGACAGCTGTATAAAAAAGTGCAGGCAATAAAAATAGACGGTAGCCATGGAGTAGGCAGACCCAGAAAAACCTGGGACGACTTGATAAATTCCGACCTCACACACTTACACCTCTCCAAGACAATGTCACTGGACTGAGATCTTTGACGCTACACAGTAATACAGAAGACCCGCCTTGCCTAAGTACAAAGCGAAACCTACTACAGTCAGTAGGCACCTCTAACAAAATACACCCCTGTCCCACTACCCCCCCCCATCCCCCCCCCTTCAATGTGAAGTTATGTTGGTACCACAACATCCAGTCCGAAACAAATGAGGTCGAGTAGGTGTCAAGACAAAATAACACACAGTCCACGCTGTAATGTGGCCATGTAGGTAACACAGTAAAAACCTCCCAGTCCACACTGTAAACGTGGTTGGTGTTAGGAAGGGCATCCAGCTGTAGAAAACCCACCAGACAGTCCTATACGAGCAAGACAACCAATCTTGACTCAAGTGGGAAAACTCCCATCCAAACCCATGCAAGCGTGGAAGATGGACGTTAAACGATGATGATGATGATGATGATCACATACATGACAAGCCAGTTTCTGTCTATCAAATTGGTTAATTTGAGGCTATAAAACATAACTGCCCATGGTGCCACACAGTGGGAATAAACCCCAAATTGCATGGTTGTGACATGAACTCCTTAAACACACAGACATGAACAGTTTGTGGTAGATGTACGAGACATTAAAACTTTACACTAAAACCATTTCTTTCATAAACTGAAATTGTTCTGTGTACTTATCTAATTAAACCTAAAAGTCATATAATCTAACTTGACAATTATATATATTGAAGTAGTTCTATGCCCATGCTTATCAAATTAAACCTACAGAAATGTAGTCAAACTTTAAAATTCTTCATTTGTAACTCATTAAACTTACATGTTAAACATATACTTGATGCCAGACAAATGTGATTAGGTTTGTATTAGAGGAAGGTAAAAAGTTACCACTACAAGCTCTGAAATGATGTTTTTTTTCTGAAAAGTGATTTTGGAGTTAGAGCTATTTAATTTATTAACAACTATATATATCATACCACAACATAATACATCTGCTATAGTGCACACACACAAACACAAGTACACCTACATTGCTTTTTAAATTTAGATCTTTCAGTTATTTCTCTTTGTTATACTACATTTTCGTAAACAAGTGTTTAAGGTGCTATATCTTTAACAATATCTTCAAACTCGTCAAAATGCCAGAAGACAATGCCACAAATTTGATCCCTCTTACAATTTGAAGATATGGGCCTTAAAAGCTTAGGTACCGCTTTTGTTCTGTGTATGAATATAAATAAATAATAAAGTGGCAGTGTAGATGTCACTACAAAAAGTACCCAGTCCACACAGTAAAGTGGTCATGTAGCTGTCATGATAAAAAGTGCCCAGCTCACACTGTAAATGTGGTCAGCATTAGAAATCAAGCCAAAATCAGCTTTGTATGAGCAAAACACAGTCATCTGACCTGGCTTGACTCACAATGGGACAGCTCATCTAACCCATGCTAGCGTGGAAAGTGGACATTAAACGCTGATGATGATAAGGATGACATATATATATGTGAAGGGATGTGGCTGAGTGGTTAGAGAATTGGATTTACAATCTTGAGGGTCTGAGTTCGATTCCTGGACTGGGCGATGTGTTGTGTCCTTCAGCAAGACACTTTATTTCACGTTGCTCCTTCTACCTGGAGTTGTGACCGATAGATAGTACTAGCAACTGGAAAGACCGACGAAAACATTGTTTCCTTGGTCCAATTTGATGAAAATCGATCGATATATATATGGAGGGTGCTCTGAAAGTACAGTAGCTAGAGTCAGAACTGGATGGAAAAAGTTCAGAGAGCTTATACCACTATTAGCTGCTAAAGGGTTCTCTCTAAAAATGAAAGGCAGGCTGCATGATGCCTGCATACGAACAGCAATGTTACATGGCAGTGAGACTTGGGCATTGTGTGCAGAGGATATACACAGACTGGAGAGGAATGAAGCTTGCATGCTCCGCTGGATGTGTAATAGTAATATACGTGAACGGCAAAGCATAAACGAACTAAGGGAAAAATTAGAAATAAGAGGGATCAGATGTTGTCTACTCGAGAGAAGACTACGTTGGTATGGTCACGTGATGCGCATGAAAGATGACAGCTGTATAAAAAAAGTGCAGGGCAATAAAAATGGATGGTAGCCATGGAGTAGGCAGACCCAGAAAAACCTGGGACGACTTGATAAATTCCGACCTCACACACTTACACCTCTCCAAGACAATGTCACAGGACCGAGATCTTTGGCGCTACACAGTAATACAGAAGACCCGCCTTACCTAAGTACAAAGTGAAACCTACTACAGTCAGTAGGCACCTCTAACAAAAATACACCCCCGTCCCACTACCCCCACCCCATCCACACCACCCCTTTCAATGTAAAGTAATGTTGGTACCACAACATCCAATCCGAAACAAATGAGGTTGTGTAGGTGTCGCAACAAAAAAACACACAGTCCACACTGTAATGTGGCCGTGTAGGTAACACGGTAAAAACCTCCCAGTTCCACACTGTAAACGTGGTTGCTGTTAGGAAGGGCAGCCAGCAGTAGAAAACCCGCCAGACAGTCCTATACGAGCAAGACAACGACTCTTGCCTCAAGTGGGAAAATTCCCGTCCAAACCCATGCAAGCGTGGAAGATGGATGTTAAACAATGATGATGATGATGATGATGATGATATATATATATATATGTATGTATATCATGTTCCCTACAATTATTTCCATTCACCTATTTACATCTCAATGAGTCCTCTGCAAAACTGTTTACCTTTCACCAACAAGACCTTCATATAAGTACACCACACACATCATCATCATCATCCTCGTCCTCCCTCTTCTTTTCCTTCTCCTTTTTCTTCTTCTTATCCCCTACTACATATATAAAATCCGCCTACATAGCATACATTATACCATACCCATAAGAGTGACCTAAGAATATAACCAGTAATGAACACCATAGAATTTACAATCTGACAAAGCTAATTTCAGGTAAAACTAAAGACATGAAAACATTGTGAAAAATAAGATATAGTGTTTTTATACTACCACCTACTTATTCACATACACTCGAAACTACACATGCATATACATTTTTCTTTTTTTCTCCCATCTTTTTGCTAAGAATGAATTGTCTAGAAGTTATGGAAGAACCCTGGTAGAGTGACTATGGCATAGACATTTTTCCGATTTGAATCAACACCAGCATGTATTCTCTTGAAATGGTCAGTCCTGGCTATTGCTGATACTCATTTTCAGCTGAGAATACTGGAGCAAAATGAAATAAAGTGTTTTCCTCAAGAACACAACATACAACCCAGCCCAGGATTTGAACCCATGCACCTCCACTTATATATATATATGTACATATATATACCCCACACCCTCCCACTGTAAAGTGGACGTGTCGGCACCATGGAAAAAAACCACCCAGCACTCACTGTAAATGAGGTTGGTGTTAGGAAGGGCATCCAGCTGTAGAAATCAAGCCAGAATCAGTTCCCGTATGAGCAAGGCATGGTCAGCCGACCGGACACTGCCCACAACAGGACAACCCGTCTAACCCATGCTAGCGTGTGGAAGAACGGACATAAAACGGTGATGATGATGATGATGATACCCCCATGCTAGCATAGAAGATGGACGTTAAATGATGATTATTATATATATATATATGTAGAGGCACATGGCTTAGTGGTTAGAGCATTGGCCTTGCAATCGAAAGTTGTGAGTTCAATTCTCAGAGCGGGTGATGTGTTGTTTCCTTGAGCAAGACACTTTATTTCACATTGCTCCAGTTTACTCAGCTGTAGAAATGAGATGATAGGGACTGGGGTCCAAATCATTCCACTGCAAAGTGGTCGTGTAGGTGCCACGGCAAAAAAGCACCCAGCACTCACTGTAAATGAGGTTGGTGTTAGGAAGGGCATCCAGCTGTAGAAATCAAGCCAGAATCAGTTCCCGTCCCACCCTTGCAAGCAGGGAAAAAGCGGACGTAAAATGAAATGATGATGATGATGATATATATCATATATTTATACACAAGTATAGACATCCATATGAGGGAGTTCAACCAATAACAATTTTGCTCAACAAAGGAATTAATTTAAAAAAATATATATATAAGTATCTCCTTATAATATATAACCAGCAATTTCTCTGTCTGTCTGTTCGACAGTGGAAACACGTGCGCGCGTGGTTGCTATCTTTCTCTCTCTCCAGCTATCCCTCTCTTTTAGTCTGTCTGTTTCTCTCACTCTCACTCTTTCTCTTTGTAACACACTAACATTCCTCCCCTCTATCGCTGTGACGAATGGGGAGATGGAGGAGGAGGAGGAAGAGGAGGAGGAGGAGAGAGTCACTTTGTCACTTCACCTCTGCCTTTCTTTCTCTCCCCTCTCACTCCCTCATTATGTACAGACATTAGGGCGGTGGATTGGCAGAATCTGTAGAGAGTCGGACACCATGCTTCATAGCATGGAGTTACGTCCCTTTACGGTCTGAGTTCAAATACCGCCGAGGTTAACTTTGCCTTTCATCCTCACGGGGTCGATAAAATAAAGTAGCAGTAATGTACTGGGTAATTGCTGGCCTTGTGCCAAAAGTAGAAACAATTATTAGAAACATTGCTTCATTTTTACATATCTAAGCATTAGTAAAATAACTAATAATTTCAAAAGTAATTTTTCAATTCAAATTGTTATGAACAGCCAAACATTAATAATAATTTTGTTCTAAGAAATATATATACATTTCTGTGTGTGTAATATATATATATATACACACACAGAAATATATATATATACACACAGAAATATATATACATTTCTGTTTGTGTAATATATATATACACACAGAAATATATATACATTTCTGTGTGTGTAATATATATATATATACACACAGAAATATATATACATTTCTGTGTGTGTAATATATATATATATATATGCACACACAGAAATATATATACATTTCTGTGTGTGTAATATATATATATATATACACACACACACACAGAAATATATGGGCATTTCTCTGTTTGTCTGTCTGTCTGTCCTTCCCTAAAACTCAAATGTAGGTGCTACAGAAATATTACCTTCCCCTTCCTTTCTCCACTTTGGTACTATAAAGAGAAACACTCTCGCTATAGAAACATTACCTTCCTCTCTCCACTGACTTTGGTAACTGAGGACGAGGGAATCGCTGGTTGCTATAGAGACACCTTGCACAAGCCAGAAGTAACCAGTTCGAGGCGGTTCTGACTTGACACCATGCCAAGGACCATTTGAAAATATATTTCCATCGTTATATCATAACGTTTATGTATCATAACGTTTATATTTCCGTCACTAACCTATTTTTCTCCTTTTTCGTTTTAACATATATTTATTTCAAAGATTTCACCGTATGGATAACATATATATATTTATACATGCATAAAAGACACACCGAGAGACGGTGAACATGTGGTGCCGAAAACATTTCTCATCCAAATCTCAACAATATCAGTATATACACTAGATTTGCTAGCAGAAAACCGCCCACCGGGTGGTTTTCTGCTAGTCTATATATATAAAACAGAGGATGTCTGTCTGTGTGTCTGTTTCCCTAAAACTCGAGAAGTACACAACCGTGTTTTTTCAAACTTTACACATGTAACCCGTATGGCCCCGGAAGTGTTTTGAGCAAAGAAAATTTCAAATTATTCTGACCTAGGGATCGAATTAGTGAAGTGGCCAATGTCTGTACATAATGAGGGAGTGAGAGGGGAGAGAAAGAAACAGAGAGGCGAAGTGAAGAAGTGGATCGTTACTACTACTCTTCCTTCTCCCCATTCGTCACAGCGTTTTTCGATAGAGGGGAGAAATGTGAACGAGTTACAGAGAGAAAGAGTGAGAGTGAAAGAAACAGACAGACTAAAAGAGGGGGATAGCGGGAGAGAGAGAGTGACAGACGCCGTCTTTTGAGAGTTGTATGCGTCAAAGATACATCACAGTGGAATAACTATTGCGTGTGTGTGTACGTGCGCGCGTGTGGGTGTGAGTTTGTGTGCGTTTGCATGCGTGAGTGTGTATGTGTGCGTGAGTGATTATAAACTCTCTCACATGGTCTGATGGAATTAACCCTTTAGCATTTACATTACTCTATATATACTATATTATTTTCATGGTAAAGGCTTTATCTCACATAATATAAAAATCTCATAGATTTAATATTATTTATTTTGAGAACAATACCTTAACCCTTTAGTATTAGAACCACCCAACCGATTGTTTTCAAACTTTACACATGTAATACTTATGGTCATATGAGTGTTTTGAGCAAAGAATATTTCAAATTTTCAATGGTTTAGGGACCGCATTAAGCGATTTAGCGATCTCTCTCAATAATTCTTAGTCTTTCTTTTTAGATAGATACATAGATATAACGTTGCGCCCTTATAATATCTGTCTGTATGTCTGGCTGTCTGCATTACGACATTATGACGCTATATGTGTGTGTATATATGTATATATATATAGTGTATATATATATATATATATATATATATATATATATATATATATATATATATATATATATATATATATATATATATAGTGTGTAACGTTTTTCGAAATATTTACTTCTGCGTTCACGGATTGATTTTTTAGTTTCAGAAGATCCCGTTAAGGGTAAAAGCAGCGATTATTTGCTTAAACTTTAATCTGTTATGTATCCCGAGCAACGCCGGGCCATTCTGCTAGTATATATATATAAGGTGCTTAAGCTCAATTCATTATTCAGAACAAAACGAGCAGGAATCAAAGTTCAGGATTTAATCGAAAGAGGTATGATGCTAGTAGATGAAAACGATGAAAGTCATAGGACATAAATAATGAATTTAGAAGGAATACCAAAGTAGTTATTCATTTATAATCGTTTATTTCTACAATTGTTTCTATAAGGACTGATGTAGTACCAGTCAAATGAATTAATTAATCAACCAATCAATTATTTATATGATACAAAAATATCTCTCCTCATATCATCATAAATATAGATCAATTAATTGAGTTACTTAGTCCCTTTAAGATAATACATAGGCAAGCATTCAAAGATAGAAAGAAAGCGTGAAAAATAAAGGAATGTGGGTTAAAGAATAGGATAGATATTTTAAGCATTTTATGGGAAAGTACAGTGTAAGATGTAAAATATTGTTAGTGAGAGATCTTTTGTTTTCCTCGTGTTTTCTTTTGCTCTTTCTACTACCTCTGCTGACAACAAAAAGTTTCTCCCTCTGAATGAAAAGCCTGCTGCGTGTGAAGTGCTAGGCTGCATTCTTCTGAAACATGGGCAGTGACTGTAAGGGATATGTGCAGGCTGGAGAGATATGAAGTAGCCATCCTTTGATGGATATGTCATAAGAGAACGTCAGAACTTGGATGAACTGAGAGAAAACGTGGGTATAAGAGGAATGAGTAGTAGTGTACAAGAAAGATGACTGTGTTGATAGGGACATGTGATGCATATGAATGGTGATGCTGGGTGGAGAAATTTCAGTGAAAGGAGTCCACAATAAAGGAAGGTCAAGGAGGAAAACCAGGGCAGAGGTTATGAGTGCTGATCTCAAATCACTGAAACTCACAGTGGATATGATGAAAGGTCATGATGAGTGGAGACATTCTGTGCTGGAAAGGACCCGTCCAACCCATGCAAGCATGCAAAAGCAGATGTAAAAATGATGATGAGGATATATATGCACATACATAATTGTACAAAGCTGAAATCAAAATATAATGCAGATGTAATGCAAAAGCAATAGGGTTCAATTTTTTTATGAAGACTGAAAGAAAAATTAAAATAGAGATGAAACTAAAGATAAAGCTTATCAAAAAATACATTAGTTACTCAAATGTTTGTGTAACACTTACATATTTACATACAAACATACATATCCATAATATGAAAGAGTATTGGTGGAATGTTCCAGTAAAAACCCCAATAAAATGCAGGCATAACAGACCAGATATGATATGGGACAGGGAAAAGAAAGCATGCACAGTAGTGGAAGTTAGTTGCCCAGCAGATGCCAATATAATATCAAAGATTAGCAAAAAGGAGAATATTTATGTAGAACTGATGAGAAATCTGCAGATACTCCACCCTGATTACACCTTCAGATTTATGCCTGTAATTATTGGGGCACTGGGGTATGTTAATAACTGCCTCAATACAAATCTTGAGAAGCTAGGCTTCACAGGAACAGAAAGAACACAACTAGTTACGAAATTACAAGTACAATCCATTAATGGAACAGTAAAAATATGTAAAACATTCCAAAAATGTTGCATCTAATAACTGCATATACACATGTACAGATACAAAGCATATACACATGCACACATACAACTCAAAACATCCACATCCACACATACAATAACATCCATATCTACGCATGCATACATGCAGGCATGCATACATAATCTACCTAGTTGATGTTGTGTAAATTCCAATGAGAGAGTCTTGTATCTATGTTAGAAACCGGTAAATTTGTGAAATTATAAAACCAGAACATACATACGTATGTACTTATGTCCCCAAAAATAAATGTAGTGAAATGCGATGTGGTTATGTTGAAGTGTAGCAAAGCTGATGGTGGTGAAGCTGAATGTTACGTTGTGTATGGAGGTGGATATATTGGTTTGTGTTTGATGTTGTTCATTTGAGTGTGGCAGAGTTTGTAATAGTTTGTATTGTTGGCTTGCTGGGTGATAATGAAGCAGGTAAAAATTGTGGAGAAGATACTGAGGAATGAACAAGTAAAACATGGTTGCTTCATAAAGAATTTACTTACTTCGAAGCTATTGTCGATAAGACAATAAAACAACAAATAGCTGAATGAATCGTGTGTTATGTTGGTTTGTGTGAATGTAATAGTAATCTGACCAGATGCATGAACTAACCTTTATAGAAGTAGTCTAACCCTGTCGACTGGGTTGGAGCATTTGGCTAAACGCTACATCTCTCTACTCTTGAGCAACTCAAAATATGTCCTTATCTTCCGAGAAACCAGAGTGGAATGACTTAAAGAAAAGCCTATCTCATTTAACCACAAGTTGTACAGTCTCTTCAGATCACTGGAGCCAATCAGAGATAAAATGAAACAGTTTTGCCGTGTCATTTGGAGG
>OZ024742.1:117256322-117263822 GCA_964016885.1 Eledone cirrhosa
TTTTATGCATGGTCATCATTTTCTTGTTCTGCTGAATATGTCATCAACCAGAGTTCACTTGAGGATCCCAGCATTGTACCATACCTCAGATGCTGCTCAGATGGTTACAGCATCAATCAAGTTTGCAGGCAATTTGGACTGTTATTGAAATATTATTTCAGTGCTTGATTACTGTCCTGTGAGTAGCCAGGTTTACTCTCATTTTCAGGAACTGGATCATAGTAATGCACAGAGATGGCACCTGCTTGGTAGACAAAGTAATCAGCCACCTCTCAGAACTGCTTCATAACGAGTGCTCATTCTACCAGGGATAGCTTTTCTCCCTGCTTCACCAATGTCCTGGCTCTTCAGCCACTGCTCTGGAAGTTCAAGCTGTCAAGAGCCCCATTTTTGTAACTGGGATACAGTGTCAACATATACAGATGACATCACCATAATAGTGACAGACACTACAGAATTGGAGGTGGTTGACACCACTCTAAAGGACTCTAAGGTGGAGGCAGGAGTAAAGATCAATCCAGATAAGTTTGTAGGCTTGTGGTTTGGTGCCTGGAAAGGCAAGTCCATGCTGTCAGACAGTGTCTTCTTGCTTCATATTTACTACAACAGCCATGGCTGGTCTCAGGTCACCTTCATTCGTGCTTCTACATCTATTCCTTTCTTCTCTCATGATCCATATTGCACCCTCCCTCATTATTCTACACTAACCATAATGGTGGAGTGACCATTATCACGACAGTATTAATAAGTAACAGAAGATAAAAAACACTAAAACATTTATTAAATTAGTTTGCACAGTATTTAGGAAGGGAGACAGAGATATTTAATATTGTCTAGTCATTGATAAAAGAAATAATAAAAATCTTAGTAGCAAATATATAATTTTTACCAGTTAAAAAGATGTTTGTGTTCAAATGTTTCTGTGATGAGCTTTATAATTATAAATTTAG
The DNA here is from genome assembly GCA_964016885.1 of Eledone cirrhosa. Classification (NCBI taxonomy): domain Eukaryota; kingdom Metazoa; phylum Mollusca; class Cephalopoda; order Octopoda; family Eledonidae; genus Eledone; species Eledone cirrhosa. The sequence continues at coordinate 117,257,273 of OZ024742.1, forward strand.
CTTCTCACAACTATCCTAAAGACTATTAGTAATGGCAATCTAAGCATCTTATATTAAAAATCACCTTTAATTAGAAAAACATAATTATAATACTAGTGGATTTAATTCTGTGATGTTCATTGATAAACTGAATCAGTTTCCAATATATTAAGTCATCAATAAACTCACTTGAAAAAATAATTGATCGAAGATGCAGCAGGATTCAGAACAGCAACATCAGTGTAATACTAACTAGCCATGCACTATTGAACAGATTTAAATGACAAACATTATGTTAATGCAACAAAATCTATAAATATCCATGATTATGATGCTATACGTTACCTCTGATTTTTGAAATGTTCTATATTCTGCCATTAATTTTTTTTTAATTTCATCAATGATCTCCTCACCATTATCATAATATTTTATCTGTAGTTTCAAGTGTTTCAAGAATGTTAAATTCCTGAGTATTCATTTAGCATTTACATATTTATATAAAGATAAAGTAGTTTACTCTGTAAAAACTCCACTGAAGATGATAAGGATTTCATCAATCTATATAACAATAGAAAAGTTTTCTCAGCAGAGCTCTTCAGCTAGAGAACAGGTCATTTCTTGTCAGAGCTGTTTTGCTTGGGAGTTGGTTACAGGTGGCAGATAGCAATATAGCCTTCAGATAATATGGTTAGTTTTGAGATGTGAGCTTCTGCTGGATGAATAAGCAACCATAGACCAAATAGTGGTAAGCTACTAGGGGAGATGGAGTACTGGGTTGCACCCAGGAAAAGTCTCACAACCAGCGCCAGCTAAAGTTATGGGACCAGTATTAAGATGGTAATGTATGATTTGTGAGAGGCTGCATTTTCCATCAGTTTCAGCAGTCATATAATGGCTACCTAGAGACTACAGGCAGAGAAATGAGGGTAACATGTCTGTAGAGACACGTGTTATATATTTCTATTTGGACTGAAACATTTACATATATGGTGAGAATTTTCACAAAGTTATAAAATTGAGACTTAATCATGTAAGTCTAAGAAACACTAGCTCATAAACATTGAAGAGACTAATTACTACTACATTCAGATTTTGTAAATGAATAAATAGTGATACCATTTATACAAGAAACGAATTGAGTATGAATTGGAATTTCCGACAAAAAAATAAGAATAAATATCTGAGATGAGTTGATTATAAAATTATAATTTTTCACACTAATAACCTCAACTTTAGAGAATAAAAATATGTAATATTTACATTAACACTATTTCCATTGGTTTGATCTCCAGTCATCACTAGGTGTCTTACTGTGTACATAGTATCAGACAGTTGATAACAAGCAGAGATCAAACAAGCTTATGAAAACCTGATGTAGATGTAAATATTTAAAGAGAATTTTACATCTAAAGAAAAAGTTAACAGTAAAAAAAAGTATAATCTGAAAAAATGTAGATTTTAAATCAGTATTGAATATTTATTCATCAGCATATACTGTTATGCATGACCGTGAAAGTAATCAAAATAATGGTATAATTTTGAGATCTAGTCAAATAAAAACCATTATAAGGAAAAATCAGTCACTAGTTTATTTAAATAACTACTTACTGTTTTTGTTGTTTTTTTTAGGCCAGGGTCCCATTTGGGCTAAAATAAGTTTGTATTTGGGTCTTTTACTAGTTAATATTAATGGGAGTTGCATACACTTCCTGCAGAATGCAGTATCTCCCTAACTGAGGGGCGCAACACTTGTATATGTCGTGATCAGAGCTGACAAAGCTGAAGCCACACTTATCCGAGAGCACCAATCTATTGAGGTTTGTAATTACTAAGTACCGACACACTACATGTAGATATAAATATTTAAAAAATATTTACATCTAAAGAAAAGGTTTATAGCAAAAAAAGTATAATCTGAAAATTGTAAATTTTATTGTAGATGAGCGTAATCCAACTGAGGATGGCAACCAATGTTCTATAGTTTGCCAAATGGTAATCTCCTTTGGGTCCAAGGCTTCATATTCTTAACATATTCACACCTAACTTTTATATCTATCTGAAGGCCATTCCTCTATCCTTCACCATCAGACTCAATACAACTACCAATATATTTAACTTCTAGATAAAACACTAACAGGTACTGCAACTCTGAGTCCAAATGAACCTAGAAGTAATAGCAACAAAGGAGTTACACCACACTCTCCATAACCCAAAGACTAGTCTCCTATACCCCAGACTCACCACTCGATGCAGTTTAGTGTTATACCTTGGAGGTTTAATAAGTTTAAAGAAAAGTTTTACATCATTGAATTATGAAATTTTTGAACACAAATAAGCAATGCAAGATTTTTAAAAATGGAAAACAATTTATCTTGGTATAATCGTATTAGCTATTTAAATGTGCACACAGACACACATAAATATATACTAGCACAATTCACTATCTTACAGATAAGATATTTGTCTGTGTATCTATATAGAATCAGACATAGATAGAAGAGAGAGAGGGAGGCATATATATATATATATATATGTGTGTGTGTGTGCTAACGATACCTTCTGGTGAGACAACTACAGGAGAGGTACTTAGCGAAGAGTAAGCCACGTTTTCCAGCATTTGTAGATCTGGAGAAAGCCTTCAACAGAGTTTCATGCTCTATAATCTGGTGGGCACTTAGGAAGCTAGGTGTAGATGAATGGCTTGTGATGGCTGTGCAGGCCATGTATAGTGAAGCAGCCAGCAGAGTGAGAGTTGGCAATGAGTATAGTGATGAATTTGAAATGAAAGTGGGGATTCACCAGGGATCAGTCCTCACTCAATCTTTTTTTTTATTGTTCTTTGGGCCATCACTGAAGAGTTTAAAACTTTCACTTCATGGAAGCTCCCATTTTCTGATACACACTCATCATAGCTGAATTTTTAAGAGAGTTAGAGGCAAAATTTCAGTCATGGAAGAAGTACCAACATTGAGAAGCTTAAACGTAAACTTAGCAGATACGAAAGTCTTAATAATTAGGAAAGAAGATAGCAGGGTTATACCATACTAGTTCAATATGGTAGAAGATGGTAGGCAGAAATTCTATAAAGTACACACAATGTAATATATGGAGGGACAAGAGATGTAGTGGGATAGACTTTATTTGTGACAGATGCCCAAGGTAAGTGAGCACAAAGAGCACACTTGAATTAAAATCCTTCAGTTGCCAAGGAGGCTCCCAAAAAATTGTTGACAGCTTTTGCTTCCTTGACTAGCACTCCCTAGCAGCTATCCTTACCATCATTACATTCCCCTTCCTGTATTCATCCCTTAGCTGCTGTCTCCCTGCTGCCGAGCATCACTCTTTAGCTACTCTCTCCATCACTACACTTCCCCATCCCGTTTCTGGCACTGAGTGTTCTTAACGCCAAGAGAAAGAAGAAAATGGGTCAAGAGGACCCTTCAGTCATGCCACTTCATGGCAATCTCTCTAGTGTTGGTGATTTACATGATAAACACACCCACTACACGCTGCAAAGTAGTTGGTGATAGGAAGGACATCCAGCTATAGAAAGCTTACCAAACAAAGAGTTGGGAATAACATTGTCATGTCAAGGACATGACAGCCTTCCTAGTGTTGGTAACCTACATGATAAACACACTCAGTACATGCTGCAAAGTGGTTGGTGATAGGAATGACATCTAGTTCTGGAAAGCTTTTCAAACTTATTCATTGTTTCTGAGGAAGATGATGAGATGTAGAAGATGATGAGACTAGAAATAGGTGTGACATAACCACTAGCTATTAGTCAATACATCCATTTACTATGATCAATCAACTTTCTCAAATGATTGTAAAACAATGAACTAATTAAGAACCTCTCTTTGATTTTTGTTTTATTTTCATTGTTCAGTACATACACACACAGACATTCACACACACACATATGTATATATATATATAAAGTGGTCATGATGGTGACACGACAAAAAGCGCCCAGCCCACACTGTAAAGGAGTCGTAGAGGTGACACCACAAAAAGCAGCCACTCCACACTGTAAAGTGGTCATAGAGGTGTCACAACAAAAAGCACCCAGTCCACATTGTAAAGTGGTTAGGAAGGCATCTAGCTGTAGAAACAAGGCCAAAATCATTTCTGTATGAGTAAGACATGGCCACCTGACCTGGCATTACTTGCATTGGGACACCTCGTCTAACCCATGCTAGCATGGAAAAATAGACATTAAACGGTGACGATGATGATGATGATATATTATATATGTGTGTGTTTAATACAACCATATTGTTGCTTTCTACTTGTTTTATATATATATATATATATATATATATGGAGGCACATGGCTTAGTGGCCTTGCAATCGAAAGGTTGTGAGTTCAATTCTCAGACTGGGTGATGTGTTGTTTCCTTGAGCAAGACACTTTATTTCACATTGCTCCAGTTTACTCAGCTGTAGAAATGAGATGATAGGGACTAGGGTCCCTATCATTCCATTGCAAAGTGGTCGTGGAGGTGCCACGGCAAAAAAGCACCCAGCACTCACTGTAAATGAGGTTGGTGTTAGGAAGGGCATCCAGTTGTAGAAATCAAGCCAGAATCAGTTCTCGTCCCACCCTTGCAAGCAGGGAAAAGTGGACGTAAAGTGATGATGATGATGATAAAATACTGGACGTTCTGCTATCTTAAAGTGAAGGATCATCAAACTTGATATTTATAGAAAACATCTTCTCCATATAAATACTCTTATTCTAATATACAATTTTACAAGCATTTTTATAACCTTACTTAAATATTGACGCACAGATACACACATACACACATTCATAAATTTATAATAATGCATAGACAGTGATATATATACATGAACTTACAAGCACAATCTCAAACAGACATATATAATAATATATAAATTTCTTTATTAGCCACAAGGGCACAAAAGAAGGGGACAAATACAAATGGGGAGTTTACATACAGGTATATGAAAATAAAACTATTAATAAAATAACAAATAACAATTAAAATCCCCAATAAGGGGGAGGCATTACACAGGGGTTGTACACACCCCGAAAAAAATGTACAACCCTCACCTCCAGGAGCACCAAGAGTGAGTACTCCCTTCCTCTCTTTCCTCAACTGACAGGCTTATATAGAGAGAAAGCCAAACCACTCGGGCCATCTTTGCCACATTCACCCACCTTTTATAAAATTTGCTGGGGTACAGCACCTCTCTCTCCATCCTGATTCTTCTTCCAAAATGATATTTGAAAAAACAAATCAGTTATTTGCCGGAGAGAAAGGTGTCTGACCTCATAATAATATATAGATAGAAATAGATATTTGATACCACCAAGGGTTTATGGAGAATTTATACCATTTTATTAACTTTGTTACATATCACCAGTACAAAAAAATATATATCGACAGGGATGTTTAAATCATTTTAGGGAGATAGCTATATGTGGAATTAAATCTCTATACAAATAATCAAGCTAAAAATAAAAAATAATTGCCAGCCTTGTGCCTAAATTAGAAATCATTATTATATGGATTGGCAGTATCGGTAGAGGGTCGGACATCATGCTTTGACGCATAGAGTTACGGCCCTTGCCATTCTGAGTTCAAATCCCACCGAGGTTAACTTTGCCTTTCATCCTTACGGGGTCGATAAAATAAAGTACCAGTAATGCACTGGGATAATTGCTGGCCTTGTGCCAAAAAGTAGAAACAATTATTATATATCTGACAAGGATGGTGGATTGGCAGTATTGGTAGTGCATCAGACACCATTCTGTGTAGCCCTTTATGTTCTGAGTTTTCAAATCCCACCGTGGTTAGCTTTGCTTTTCATCTTTACAGGGTCGATAAAATAAAGTACCAGTAACGAAATGGTTCGATTTAATTGGCTTTCCCCTTCCATCAAATTGATGGCCTTGTGCCTAAATCTGAAACCATTATTATATATCTGATGTTGGTGGTGATTATGATAGTGATGAAAGGTAACCGAACCAAACTAATGGTAGAGATGTAAATATAATAAATAGTAAGTCAATAAACTTACCTATCACTTCTGAACATCTTGTGATATCCTCAATGGCTTTATCGATGATGTCCAAAACAATTGGCACCACATCTCTCTTCTACTCCTATAACAAAACATTGATTTTATCTTTATTTCAAATTTTTTTCCTATTTTTTACCCTCATGTTATTCTTATTTTTTTTATTTTTCACATTGGTATTGTTTTTGTTTTTTTCTAATTTATTCTTTTTTTTAAATTCTTTGTTGAATTGCTTTTTTTAATATTTTCTAATATTTTTTTTGTCTTTCAAAGAATGTTTGTTTAAACTTGCTTGATAAACACTCCTCACAGTTCCTACCACCCACACCATCTCATAACTTCTCTTCAAATTGTGTAAAGATGAGCGGTGGGGTGGCAACTCTGTAGTTCCCTTACCTGTGTATATGTGTGTGTGTTTTCATAATGAATGGTTGTGTATTTATATGTGTGTGTCAATGAGTGTTTGAATGTGTGAATGTACCAATGAATATTTGTAAGTATATATATATATATATAT
>OZ024742.1:117266322-117326322 GCA_964016885.1 Eledone cirrhosa
TTATATTCCATCGATTATGAAAGAGAGATGAAAAGTATGCGTGCTTCTGGTCTTTTATCCTTGTACATGTATAAATGGAAGCTGCAGACAGAAAATATTAAAATATATGTATATATGTATGTAATGTAGGTATAAACATTGTGTAGAGTTTTCTAGGTTCTAAAAATTTAGGATCAAGATATTGTCTGCAAGCTAGTAATATGAACACAATCTACAATTTTAGAGGAACTAATTTTCCTCATGTAAAGAGTAAAGCATTTACCAAATAAATGGTGAAATATTTACGAGATGATTTCAAGAAGAAATGAAAATATAACAATCGACATTCTATATATATGATGAAAGTCAAACATTTTTTTCAAATCAAAATGAAAATGTTGGCATTAGTTTATTGACATCTGTTATTTTGACAGTAATTATCTTTTCTTAATGTTTGTTTGTAATTCTACTTTTCTGCTTTTAAAATGATTTAAAAGATATAAACATTCATCAAATTAAGAAATAACAACTTCTATCTTTCTATGACACTTGGGTTTTGTGACTTAATATTTCTATTCCCACTTCAACAACAACTCTTTTGTATCTATCTATATAAACAATAAATATCATAAGTTACTGATATTTAAAATGAATTCTTTCGTGTATTTGAGAAAACTTAAATCTTTATTATCTCATCTGAGAGTTTTCATAATTTGTTTTGAATTTAGAAATTGATAATTGATACAAATTCTTTAGTTATTTTACTTCATTGCACTCAGTTTTAACCATACATCTAAAGAGATATATTGACAGACGGGTGCCTTTTGTTTTGTTACTTTGAGTATCATCATCATTTAACATTCACTTTCCAAGCTATCATGTATTGAAGAGGCTTTTACAAACTGGTTCTGTACTTATTTAAAGCTGGTGCTCTCCTAGGCAGTTCAGGGGACAATGATTCACTTTTGACATGATTTGTATGTCTGAATGCCTTTGCTAACACCAGCCACTTTACAGACTGTATCAGGTGTATTTATCATGGCACTTACACTAGAGAGGATTGTATATCTATGTTTAATGATATATATAATTTGTGAATATGTACAGTAGTTCAAGTAATTCTAAGCAGCTTTCTGATTTATAATTTTCTTCCCAAATTCTTTAAAGTATATGTTTAGGATTGTAATAAAGTAGGAAAATGGCTTTCCTTTTTGTAATTGTGCATTAGTATGAATTGCCAATAACTTTATTGGCAATTAGTAAGTATACATACTTTTAAAATGTGATAAGTTAGTTTGCTATGAGAAAACGAAAACAAAATGTTTTAATGAATACTTTTGGTGAGAGATGTTTATCTTTAGAGTACCAACAGAAAATATTTATACACTCATGAATTACCACTACTCATATAGGGCAGTGGATTAGTGCAATTCTTAGACTGTCAAAGAAAATGCTTGTGGTATTTGTCCCTCTTCTTTGTATTATGGTTTCAAATCTTGCTGTGGCCTACTTGGGTAGTAGATTGTATCTGCCATCTGGCTTACACAACCACCAGCAGAGAAAATTATAGGCAATGATTTTCATTAGAAATATTGCAATGAACGGGTTAAATCCTGGAAGGCTTGCTTGAGTTTTTTGACGTTTTTTTCAGACAGTTTTTCTATGTTCAGATGCCTTGGTGATGCTTACTCATACTTTATTTCAAGTATGATATTACCACTGACATTTGTCAAACCACTACAGTATAGAACATATTTTCAGGCAAGACATAAACAAATGTCACTGCCTGCATTAAATATTAAATAGGGTTGACCTAAAGAAGCTAACAGATACTTATACTTACACACAAACATGCACACACACATGTTGCCGCCTGTCAAATTTCTTCATAAAGCATTGGTAAAAAGATACTTGCCCAAAGTGCCAAACAATGTTATCAAACCCAAGACAATATGGCGGCAAAGAAAAGCTCTTCATAACACAATCGTGATTGCACCTACATTAATAAGTTTTATATTAGCAGTTTTGCTGATTTATGTATGGCGACATTATACTGGGATTAAGCAAAGCTATAATGGGCTTATTGATCAAATTAACCAATCTTTAGAGTACTCAGTAAATAGTACAATTTAGACGATGGACTAACAAAAAATGCTATAAATGAAAATCACATAAAATATTTAAATACTTTACACCAGAAACTAATTTAACAACTCATGCTACTATTTTAGATGTCAAAGGTACCCTTCACTATAGTCACTACATTCAGACTCATAATCTAATTCTCCATGAAATAATTCCACTTATATTTTTCCTTTCACTATTTCTCTTGACAGTTCTAGTTCTTTGATAATATGAAGTTATAACCATTTATTTTATCAGAACTTTTTCTAGCTGGTTACATTTTCCATCTCTCAAGATTGTTTTCTAAAGTGAATCTTCAGTGCATTTTTTCTTACTTTCTTATTCATCTCCAGCAAAGACATGGAACATTTGTTTTTTGTTTTGGTTTCTGTGCAAAAAAAAACCGATGCTGCAAAAGTCATATTTTCTTCACAGACATGATTCTGTTGACTATCTTTGTCCATTTTTTCTGTTCAATCTTATCTTATATTGTAAACATGTGTGTATATATGTATATAAATCATCATCATCGTTGTTATTTCCACTATACCATGATAGTATGGGCTTGATGGGATGTTTTGAGATAATGTTTTAAAGCAGGATGCCCTTCCTGATGCCGACCTTGTTAGTCTCCTCTTATGACATGGGGGTATTTATTCTAAAAACTGGGATACAGATATATTTTATGACATAAACAAACGTCATTTCCTGCTTTAAATGGTGTTGACATGAAGTGCTTGCCGTGACTGACACACACATTGATTCATAAACATGAAAATTTATTGTGCAACCAATGGTTTCATGAGCTGACAATCTTGCATAAGTGTAATCAATGTTTGCCAGCTATATCATTGAGGGAAATGTTATACATTTTGCCTGAAGATATGCCTTTAGTTACACTATAAATTTTAGCGTGTAGCAATTATAATGAATTAGTTGTTCATATTTAGAACACGTTTTATTGTTGATATTCTTGTTATATATCGATACATAAATAACACACATACACACAAACACACACACATATATATATATATCGTCATCGTCATCATATAACGTCCATTCTCCTTGCTAGCAATGGCTGGAGACGTTATCACTGACTATGTCAGTAGACAAGTGGAGCCACTGACCATTCAAGCAAACCAGAAATCCGACCTCTCTTACATGCATGCCAGCACTCTACTGAGTGCTCAGACAGGCCAAGGGTCCTCATCATGCTTACATAAGTTTGTGCATGCTGCCAAGTTCATTTTATTGTGGTACCGGCATTATGGTGGTTGTCATGTTTATATATATATATATATATTATTTAAAAATGAAACTAACTTTAGATATTTCATATAACAAATGTATAATAATAAATCGAAGTACGTAAATGTAATCAATTAAATATTGCTAGGCACCTTATAAATATAAAACACAAAAAAACATACAATCAAAGCAAGAGAAAAAAAACATCAATTCAACATTAATTGCATCAATCAGCCACACACCACAATAGTCATCTGAAATTTTTGAGGCAAGCCAACATGCTTGCAACATCATCATAGGCATCGCCTGACACCTCAGCAAGGCGAGCTGTTGATGATGACAAGAACTTCACTATATATTATTAACACAGAAAACGTTTAAGCAAACACTTTCTGTGTTTATATATATACAACCCTTTTGTATGTATATATATATTCCTGATGATTTCTAAAGAATGAAACAGTTCTAGTCCTGTAGAATCTCATCTATATTAAAACTTTTATACTCTGCTATGTATTTGAGTACCTTACTTACTGTGTTTACCTCCGATTCAACCCGGAATAACTTACCTATATATATATATATATATATATATATATATATATATATATATATGTATATATATTAATGATATATATATATATATATATATATATATATATATATATATATATATATATATATATATATATACAAAGTGTGCATGCTCCGATGAATGTGTAATAGTAATATATGCAACCAGCAAAGCATAAACGAATTAAGAGAGAGACTAAGCATAAGAGGAAACAAATGTTTTGTGCAGGAGAGGAGATTGCGTTGGTATGGACATGTGATGCATTTGAAGGATGACAGTTGCATAAAAAGGTGCAGAGCACTAAACATCAATGGAAGCCTTGAAGTGGGGAGACCCAAGAAGACCTCGAATGAGGTGATAAAAACTGACCTTGCCCAATTACACCTCTGGCATTACACAGTAATACAGAAGCCCAAGTTCCCACGGGTACAAGCCCCTTCTACAGTAAAGTGGTTGTGTTGGGGTCACAACAAAAAGCACTCAGTCCACACTGTAAAGTGGTTGTGTAGGTGCCACGGTAAAATAAGCACCCAGTACTCACTGTAAATGAGGTTGGTGTTAGGAAGGGCATCCAGCTGTAGAAACCGAAGTCAAAATCAGTCCTGTATGAGCAAGACATGGTCACTTGACCTGGCATTGCCCACAAGAGGTCAACCTGTTTAACCCATGTTAGCATGGAAATATGGACGTAAAATAGTGATGATGATGATTATATATATATATATATATAATGTATGTATGTGTGTTTTTCTGTGTGTGTTGTTTATTAAGTTAAAAATGCCCATTATATATGAGATAAGAATAGTTTCTAGAATTAGTAAACTAGTGGTGGGCTGCATATTGTTAGCACTACAAAATGAAAGCAAAATCAACACTCAATTAACAAAGATTGGTACCAAACAAAATCTGGTTCTTGGTTGATGAAAGTCAATGGTCAAAATTTCAAATAACCACAGTAATGTGACCATTAACAAAGAATGAGTCCTATGGTCACTACCTACTACAACACAAATAATACTAATAATCACAAATGGAGGCACATGGCTAATGGAGGCACATGGCTTAGTGGTTAGAGCATTGGCCTTGCAATCGAAAGGTTGTGAGTTCAATTCTCAGACCGGGTGATGTGTTGTTTCCTTGAGCAAGACACTTTATTTCACATTGCTCCAGTTTACTCAGCTGTAGAAATGAGATGATAGGGACTGGGGTCCCTATCATTCCACTACAAAGTGGTCGTGGAGGTGCCACGGCAAAAAAGCACCCAGCACTCACTGTAAATGAGGTTGGTGTTAGGAAGGGCATCCAGCTGTAGAAATCAAGCCAGCATCAGTTCCCGTCCTACCCTTGCAAGCAGGGAAAAAGCGGACGTAAAATGAAATGATGATGATGATGATGACATCATCTTGATGATAAGACCGTAAAGATCTAGAAACATTGATAGGAATAGGCAATTTACTATGTGAAACAAGATGAAATGGACTCTAAAGAAAATAGGAAAATCTCTTAATAAAAAAATAAAAACTAAAGTACAGTTCTTATTTTAATCTAGCACCCACAGCCACACACAACTAATGTCCATGAATTTATACTGAAGAGATATAGATATCGAAATGCCCCCACAAGGCCATTCTAGAAAGATAGATCTCTCTGGTTAATGCCTAACCATCAACTCTGTAGCCTAATCGATTATATGTAGGTTAAATATTATTTAAATATATGTAATACAAAATTTAAAATAGTCTTAAAAGGTAATAAATAACTTTTAAATAGTATAAAACAAATATGTTTATCTTAGTATCAAGATAAAATATTTTTAGTTTTTATTGTTTCAAACACTTGACTTCAGCTGGGAATTGGTGTTTAAGTTTGGTGGAGGTGTAAAGAAAAATAACATATTAGTGTATATAAAAGATGTAAATTTCTAGATTACAAGAAATAAGGACTGAATGTTAAGAAAAAAAAAGTTGTTTCTGCATGATGTTTTTCCCTAAACAGTAAAATACAAATGTAAATTCAATTCATGTGGAGAATTTCCAAAGAGATACATCAGTAACTCGACATTATATTAGAATATTCCCAGTATACATTTAAACAAGACTTAAACACTGTTTATATTGTTTCTTAAATGACCAACTACAAGATATTATACAAGATTTATTTTATGATTATTCCCTGGATATTCTCAATATGTTTAAACTATTTCATATTGTGAGAAAGAGGGGGTGGGGACAAACATTTCTTTAATTAACAACAAATCATTTGAGATATTTCTGTGGTGTTTCATAAAACTGCTAAAATTATTGAATTGTATTCAAAAGTAAAAGTACATTTCAATGTGAATTTCAATCTTAAATGCAATAATTTAAGCACAGTAAAAACAGAATAAAACCAATTGAAATATGGAGATTTTGGTAATGTATCATATAAATTAAACATGAAAAGTGAGGCAAGCTTACAATTTTAAATATGCACACAATATTTATTCAGTCGAAATCGAAATTTATAGTAATATGGTCCTTTCTGTGTCTCTTTAGAAATGAATAATATTAAAAACATTTAAATGTACACAATTTCATGTATATTTAAAAGTTAAATTTTTTAAGAAAAATACACACAGAAATATTTATTCAAAGCTGAGTTTTATATAGTGGCTGCTCGACTTTTCTCATTACTGATCACACATACACATATACCATCATCATCTTCATCATCATTTAAAGTCTGTTTTCTCTGCTAGCAATTTCCACATACCAAGTCAGTACTCAAGAAGATCTACTGACCTCTCAGATGGGCCAGAAGCCTACATCTCACTCAGTTACATTCCCGTACTATACATGGTGCAAGGGTGGGTTTGGGGGAACCCACATCTCACGTACAGAAATGTTACCATGCTTTTCTGAATGCATTTTATCATGGCATCACCAATAGGCAGGTTGTCATGATCTTGATACAGCTGAAGGATCCTCCTGACCCATTGTTTGGCAGGTTTTTTTTGGCTGGACGTGCTTCTTATTATTAACCACTATACTAAGTGTACTGCATGTATTTATTATGTAAATCAGCAATACTAAGGCGTTGTCATGTCTTTGACACGGCTGAAGAGTCCTCCCAACCTTTTAGCAACTCTTTTATGGCTGGGGGCTCTTCCAAACACAAACCACTGTATTGGGTATATTATCCTGCAAATCACCTATGCTAGTGAGGCTGTTATGTTCTTGATACAAATGGAGAATTCTCAACCCTTTAGCATTTAAACTGGCCATATCTGTCCAGAATTCTCTCACCTCTTTCTGTTCAACCGGCTATAACTGGCTGCTCATACTGATGTTAAGGTATTGTCCTTAAAATAAATAACATCAAAATCTCATATATTCATTATCATGTGAGATAATTATGTGAGATAAAGCCTTTACCACAAAAATACAATAGTATATACAGTTACGTAAATGCTAGAGGGTTAAACCATTTGTCATAATTTCCGGTGCTATGGAGGTTTCAGTCATAGCTGCCTCCCTGCTCTGAGGTGTGAGGTTATGACTGATGTGTTAGGGGTAGCTATGACTGATGTTTGGATTTTAGCGGTGGGGTAATGCTGGGTTGAGTGATGGGCCTATATAGAGTGTGGATGGTTGGATATGGTAAGTTCCAGTAGCATGGGAAGTACAGTGATGATAATAGTTACTGAGGGGTTGTGGTATAACTGGTGTATTTGGATTTGAGAGTAGGAATTGATTCTGGGTGGATGGAGTGGTGAACCTGGATAATGTGAGTGTTAGGTTTTGGGAGAGATTGTTCCTCAATGGAGTAGAGTTGTAGGTATACAGGGAACATGAAAGAGTGGGGAAGAGGGATAGGGGAAGAGGAATGTATATGTGTCAGGTTATGTTTAATCCTGATAGGCAGGTCTTCATTAGTACAGTATATCACCACTCCTCATGATCTGTTTTAATCTCTAGTGTGAGGTTCAGCTTCTGAAAGTCAGTCTTCACAACTTCATCCCATATCTTCCTGGGTCTGCTTATATATATTACAGCTATCGGTATGATTGCGTTATTAAGGAGATTGTTTCACAGTTTCTGGTTCATTTTTAATGTATGACCACTTCAGCAAGTATCTTTTACAATAGCCTTGAGTTGAGCAATGGGAAATTTAGTAGATGGAGACAGCAGAAGCCTGACGCGCGTGTGTATGTGTGTATGTGTGAATCATAGTTTTATGTAGGAACCCTTGTTAGGGTATGGTTCAAACACAAGTTTAATAATGAGAAAGTAGGTTGTATTGCTAATTCCCTTCAAATTCTCAATTATTTAAAAAATTATATGAAAATCATAGGCAGTGACATTCATTAGAAACATGGTAACAAACTTATTTAACTGGTAATAATGTATTTCCATATAAATAAAAATCAAACATGTCAAAGGTTACTGGATTGTGGTAACCATTAGAATGGTAAAAACAAAACAAACATTTTCTTTGAGTTAAAATTTCTTATTTTAAGGGTAATGTTCTTGTCTCCTCCTAAATATAGTTATGCATACATTTTCCTTTGCCAACTTCAGTGTGAATATTTTAGTCGAAATTTTGTTTTAATTTTTAACAACACTTTGTAACAAACCCAACACTACTACATGACTTTCTCAAATAAACCACCAAATTTGTTGTCTGTAATTATGGAGATGCAGCAGTTTTATGAATGAAATAGGTTTATTGTTCAACAGAGAACAGAGAATTACCATTAGAAGTATGTTATCATAAGTTTCTACCATCAAAACCAAAGTACCCTAAGGAACTATTTGAAAGCCATTGTTGGCAATAAAATCCTCCACTTACAACTTCAGTCTATTTGCCAATCATTCAAGCATCAATAGTCTTATACCCACAAACAAAATGTGTTTGATATATCCAGACTGCTAAACTTTTCTTTCCTGTTTCAATTTTCGACAATATCATTTGATCGGTGTGTTTACAAATCAATG
Source organism: Eledone cirrhosa (assembly GCA_964016885.1). Taxonomy (NCBI): domain Eukaryota; kingdom Metazoa; phylum Mollusca; class Cephalopoda; order Octopoda; family Eledonidae; genus Eledone; species Eledone cirrhosa. The sequence continues at coordinate 117,275,227 of OZ024742.1, forward strand.
TTATTTTATCTATTCCTAGCCTTGTATACATATCACTAGATTAATTCAAACTCAGAACATTTCTTTTTTCACCATTTTGGTGCTTGTATAACAACTTGTGTCAATTTAAACTCATTTTCAACCATATTCTGCTGCAGTTTACACTGATCTTCACACTTGACATTTCAATATTTATTATAGATAATAAGACATCTATTTTGATTTCAATTATTATTATTTTTATTATTAGACTTGAAGTATGGTGGATTGGCAAAATTGTTAAACTGCCTGACAAAATACTTCATGTCTTTTGTTACAGGTCATGACATTCTGAGTTCATATGTCACCAAGATCAATTTTGCAGTTTTCTGTGTTGATAAAATAAAGTACCTATCAGGTTCCTTTGTCCTCAAATTATTGTCCTTGTGCCTCTAAATTAAAATTCATCAGTGTTGTTATAATTAAGACTTGTATTTTGTCCTTCTGGATTTGATAAACTACCAGTCAACTATTGGGGGTCAATAAAATCAACTGTAAAACATAATTATGACTTTATGCTACCTATGCTAGAAGTTATTATTCATGTCACTAATATTATCATTAACGGATTGGACTGGGATTAAGAATTCTGGTGCCACAACAAAACACTCAATACATTTGGTAAAATGGTTGGTGTTAAGAAGGGCTTCCATCCATAGAGAACATGCCAAACAAAACATTGAGAGGATTCTTCAGCTGTGGGAAAGATATAACAACCTCCGTAGTGCTGAAACCACAATACAATGCTCCCAGTACACTCTGTAGAGTGCAGGAACATATGTGAGTGAAATGTAGCTCCATGCCATCTGTGAAGTTAGTAACTCCAACCAAGTACTGACATTGTCAGTGATGACCCATCCGATTCTTGCTAGCAGAGAAAATGAAAGTAAAGTGATGATGATATACATTCACTGATTATTTTTTCTGAGTTTCTACTGTGGTTCTTCATTAATTTTTATATCAAAGCAAAATATATTTTTTTCTTTTCATGCCATATACATTTTGTTATTTTTTCCTCTGATGAGAATTTTTTTATGTTTTTGTTCTTTTATTTTTATTGTAATCTTTGGAATTGTCCACTTTCATCTGTGTAAGATCCTCTGTAAAAACATGGTATGTTATAAATGCATTTCTTTTTCTTTATCTTCTTGGAAGCTCTTGGGTAAGTTTCATTCTGTTCAAGAGAAAAATCATTGAAGTATAATGGTAATCTTAATCACAGTTCCAGTGTTATTTTCTCTACAATTTCTTTATACTCTCTCAGCTGGTCTCTTACAAAATTACAGTGGACAGTGAATCATGAATCTGTCCCTAATGTATGCTTATGAATGCATACAGGTCACAGGTAAATGTGTAAAAGTTGTTTGCTCCTTTCTCAGGTATATATTTCTCAGGTCTTCAGATGTATAGTTTTTCAATGTTGTGTTTAATTGTTTTATGGTGGATTTTCACCATTGATGGAGGCAAGAATCCATTCTTCAATACTTTGGTAATTGGTGACTCCCTTGGATTACATGGATTTATGATGACATATTGATGTTCCCACGTACATTTCTGTTTACTGAAATATGTAATTTGATTGCCTGGCACTTTTGTTTTGCCAAATAAAAAAACAATTTATGCAGTGACACTGGATGAATTATTCATTGGCTCGACAAAACTCCAGTACCAGTCAATGAAAATACATATAACATATAAAAAATATGACTCCACTATATGTCTCGAGTCACCCCTTCAGTAAATATTGGTTTTTATTTTTATATCAACAAATCTATAACCCAACTTTAACATCTATCTAGACACATCTTCATCATCACTTTACATATGCTTTTGCATGCTTTCAGGGGCTAGATAGATGATTTCCAACACAGTCTACCTTCATCATTGCTTTCTTTCATCATCTACTACACTGAGAGGTTCAAAATTTTGAGATTGGCTCTGATCACCACTGACTAGGTTCTCCTTGGTATTCTTCTGCTGAAGCCTCCTTTCACTGGAATCTTTTGGCACTTATTTACACATCATGTGTCCATGCCACTCTATTTGATTCCTTTTATATCCAGTTTTACATATCCAATAGGACATGCTCATTTCATATCTCTCCAGCCTCTGCATACCATCAACAGTTACCATCTATGTCTTGCTACCATGTAACATCAGACTCCTCATGCAAGATTCAAATAATCTGCTCTTCATTTATAGAGAAAATTCCTATGTTGTCAACTCATGTAGTGGCTCCCTGAAATTTTCCAACCTGTTCTCATACTAACTGCTATACTTTCAGAGCAACTTCCTCCACTGCTAATTAGATCACCTAAGGCAGACACTATCAATTACTTCCATAGTAGCCTTGTGAGATTGAAAAAGATTTATTTCACTAGTGCTCTAATTACCAACCATCCCTGCACATCTAATATATGTAAAGTCTATCTTTTCAGTTACCCTACCTACAATTCTTGTGTGTCAAGATTTACATTACGAAGAAGTTCCTACTTACTCCTATTCTAAAAATTGAGCATGGTCATCTCAGTAATGGGACCAGAGTCTTATTTTCTTTCCTACTTACTATAACTTTTGTCATTATTAAGTTTGCCCCAAGCCCCTTTGATTCTAAGTTCTGTTTCCACAACAGGAATTTCTTCTCAGATTTTCCCACAGATTCCACTATAAGAACTGAATAATTAGCATACATCCAGTCTTAAATTCCTCTGTTACGATTTGCTAAATTATAATAAACAGGAGTGAGCTAACTTTGGTTCTAAGTTCTATTTCCATAACAGGAATTTCTTCTCAAACTCTTCCACAGACTCAGCTCTAAGAACTGGGTCATCAGCATACATATTTTCTCATAGACATCCAGTCTTAAACTTTTCTGCTATGATCTGGAGAACTAATAAACAGGAGTGAGCTAAGGACTAAATCCAGATGAACTCCTACTTTTTCATCAAATTCTTCACTAAGCTCATTTCCTACTCTCGCTGTAATGATGGTTACTCTCTACATGCTTTCACTGCTTTCATAAGCTGTTCTTCGATACTCTATTTCTTTAAGGACCACCAGATGACAGAGTATGGTACTCTGTGAAAATTCTTCATCAAATCAAATGAATCTATAGACAGTGTCTTACACATAGCTGGGAACCTCTCTTGTAGTTGCTTCACTAAGAAGAAAGTACTTGTTGTGTTCCTTCTTAGCACAAAACCAAACTACATCTCCTCTAGGTTGATTCTTTCACTAATTAGTCGTGCTAAAACTCTTTCTGTCACTTTCATAAATTGGTTCACTAGTTTTAGGCCTCTGTAGCTACTTATTTCTTTTCCCTTTTAGTAGTTATTGACTATACTGCTACATGAGACATTGGGTTTGACCTCAACCTTTATTACCTAATTGACTACGCGGGTGAATAGTTTGGCTCCTACATCTCCAGATGATTTCAGCATCTCAGTAACTATCTCTGACTGTTCAGCAACTTTAGCATTTTACATCATCTTGATTATTCCTCTGAGGTTATAATTGTCAATTTTGATAGTTTTTCACACCTTTCTCTTGGCTTTAACAACTCTATCTCTGGGGCCGCTTTATTCCCATCTCACCCACTTTCTGTCCATAGGTCTCAGCAGCAACCTGCTGTATGAAGTTCTAATTGTCCTCTATATCATATTATTTAATTCCTCCTCCCTCTAACCATAGGCATCCCATAGAGCTTCCTGAACCTATATTTATTAGGTCTTTTAGTACCCGTACTTTCCTTCAGATTTTCCTGCATTTCTTTGTTCTGCCTTGTGCTTATTCTGATATAACTAATAAGTAACTTCTGTTGGGTGATACATTCTTCTCCATGGAAGGACCTTAACATTTATAACTAACTGTCTATCTCATTTTATAACAAGTAGAAGGTTAATCTGGCTTGTGCGTTTGCCTGATTGGTAGGTGATTAGGTGGTTGTCCAGTTGCCTGAAGTTAGTATTGTAAATGGTTAGTTCATTTGCCTCACAGAACTGTAAGAGCTTTGCTCCCTCTTCAGGTCTTGAGCCATATCCATACCCACCATGCACTCTTGTGTAGATATCCTAGTGTTGACCAACATTTCCATTGAAGTCATTGGCTAGGATGAAGTTGTCTATATCAGTTCCACAACAGTTTTTTAGAACTTTACTTCATCCTGATTGTGGTGCTTAGAGATAATGGTGTCATTCTCTTGCCTATGAATATTCCAAGCTTGGTAATTCTGTCACTCTAACTACCTCAATTACTTTATCTATCTAAATTCAGCTAGTTGACTACCTACCTCAAATACCTAATCATCATTTCCTACCCAGAAAAGTTCATATCTATGCTATTTGCCTATGAATAATCTTGCTGACTCATCCCTCATCTCACCTTTTGAACACAGTATACATCAAATTGTCTTTTCTCAAGCATCTCCACAATGTCTCCAGCTCCATTTTGTGTGCTCACATTAAGTGGCAGCCTTGAAATCTGTCACATATGATTAGGTCATCCTTTGGTAGTAGTTTTTGTACCTGAAAGGAAATATGGATGTGTGATTACTTGATGACAGTTGGGAGATTCTTGCATGTAGCTAGGTCAGCTAATATCCTACAATGTTTAGATCTAACTTGTTTAGTGCTAGCTCTGCATATGTAATTTATGGGAATCTTATACATTGGGCTTTCCATAATTTTTGCTAAGGGTTTTCTAGCTGAAGGTCCTTTCTATCACCAACCAATTTACAGCATGGAGTATTTGTCATAACATCATCACTAAAAAGGTTATCTGTCAAGTCTTAAGAGTCATCTCCACCCTGTCTTAGTTTTAATTCAGAGTATCAGCTTTTCTTGATGGGTTGACTTTCACCACATCTTATGGAGTCCATGTCTGCACATGCACTCTTATTTATATGGACTAACTACCCTCCTAGGCGAGTTGCCTTTTCAATGGCTATACAGGGTCTGTTTTTTCTTAAGGAAGGCATATCATCATCATCATCATCATCACCGTTTTACGTCCGTTCTTCCATGCTAGCATGGGTTAGACAGGTTGTCCTGTTGTGGGCAGTGTCCGGTCGGCTGACCTTGTCTTGCTCATACGGGAACTGATCTGGCTTGATTTCTACAGCTGGATGCGCTTCCTAACACCAACCTCATTTACAGTGAGTGCTGGGTGTTTTTTTTCCATGGCGTCTACACGTCCACTTTATAGTGTGGGCTGGGTGCTTTTTTGCCATGGCATCTCCACGACCACTTTGCAGTGGGAGGGTGTGGGGGAATATTGTCTATATGCTTCAGCTTCAGCATATGCTTATATACGAGTAGTGTAGACATATACTCATACTATTTATGTAGTTGTAAGTTAATCTGCTTCTTTTCTGCTAGTGGGATATTCCATGATTCAGTAACAATTATAGTTACATTTAATGTTTAGCAAGTAGTAACAAATATGTCATTCCATATGGGCTGGAAGTATATATATATATATACACAGGTAAAATTCCGTTATAATAAATACCATTATAACGAATTTTTAAGTATAACAAAAATTTTTTTCAATCCCCAGCTACATGCTGGCTGTGTTAGGTCAATCTCGTTATAAAGAATTTTTCGTTGTAACAAATTATTTTTTATGCCGCTTGAATTTCATTATAACGGAATTTCACTGTATATATACATATTGGCATAAGCATGGCTGAATGGTTAAAGAGCTTGCTTTGTAACGAGTTTGTTCTTGGTTCAGTCCTCCTGAGGAGCATCCATTTGATTGGACCAAAGTCTTGTGAATGGAGTTTGGTAGAAGGAAACTGCAGAAGCCTGTCATGCATATGTATATGTGCCTGTGGGTCCATGTCAACTGAAGCAAGGCAGTACCCCAGCATGGCCACAGTCTACTGAGTGAAACAATTAAAATTATATATATATATATATATATAAAATATATATATATATCCAAAATTAAGATAAATCAAATGAATTTAATCTAAATCAAAATTATGGGTGTCATGCCAGAAAGACATGCGCCATATCACCCGCAAAATAAGCTCTAAGATTCTAACGAGTTGGTCCGAGCATTTTATAATAACTAGAGATTGATTAACATATAAATAAACATGAATAATCACAGGAGATAATTTTTACAAGTGTGTAACCACACATAGCTAGGTAGGTAACTAAATAAAGTTGACCAGAACTTCAAAAATAGATACCTTATAATATGATTAATCTTCCCTGTATATATTCCATTAAAGAAATATATTTCACCAATTAATCAGATGGTAAACCACAGAAGTGGAGACTTGGATTTTCAACAAGGAAGAAGTTCCAGCAATCCGTGTTTACACTTCAAGTTCAAATCAGCGACTGGCCAGCACGTGTTGTATTTACTAGAAATACACATCATACTAGCTTCGTCCCAGTGGCGTGAATAGGGTTATCGACAACTAGAAATAGCAGTCGAGTCCTTTCAACTGTTGAAAAGACTCGACTGCTGTTTCTAGTTGTCGATAACCCTATTCATGCCACTGGGACGAAGCTAGTATGATGTGTGTATTTCTAGCATGTGTTGCTGGCCAGTCGCTGATATGAACTTGAAGTGTAAACACGGATCGCTGGAACTTCTTCCTTGTTGAAAATCCAAGTCTCCACTTCCGTGGTCTACCATCCGATTAATTGGTAAAATATATTTCTTTAATGGAATATATACAGGGAAAATTAATCATATTATAAGGTATCTATTTTTGAAGTTCTGGTCAACTTTATTTAGTTACCTACCTAGCTATGTGTGGTTACACACTTGTAAAAATTATCTCCTGTGATTATTCATGTTTATTTATATGTTAATCAATCTCTAATATATATAAAATTATATATATATATATAATTATATATATATATATTAACTCTAACAATATATGAGTATTTGCTTTAGTTCTGCATTTTATAGTTGTTTCCCCACTCAGCCCTTATTCATCAATTTAACATAAGAAAAGTTCTATAATTACTGCAATTTAGGATAAAAGAATATTGTCTTAGATTTATTTGATTGGTTGCTTAATGACTGTTTAATTTAGAAGGCATGGTTTAGTTAATTTGCTTGAAGGAATGTATTTTATCATTATTTACATTGTAGTGAAAGATTAATATGAAGAGTTGATAAGGCATCCTATTAGGTAGAGAATAAAAAGAGCTCACACAACAATGCATCTTGCTGTCTTGCTGTCTAGCGGAAAGCAATAAATTCTATCATATATGTATAATAAAAGGAGCTATTCAAATTAGTAACTATAGAAACAATAAAAAGTTTACCAATTGAAGAACTTAGGGCATAATATAAGACATGTATTCTTGCTAATTAAAGAGAATTAAAAAAAAACACTTATATATTTGGAGCTAATTCTCTCATGGCCATTTAAGATGTAATAATTACATTTCTTATGACAATTATAAAAGATTTAGTTTTAATTAAAATAAATAGTTATATATGAATAATTAATTGGAAATATGTACTGATTAAATCAACCTTAACCATATATTCATCCAATTATAACTAGATATCTACAAAATAAATATAACTATAAATAATATAAAATAGAGGATTGAAAATGAAATTAAATGTAGCAAAATAAACATACATTTTATAGGTACTGTTGATAGTGGACATCAACTTTTATATGCAAAACTTTCTGCTATATTTGGGCTGTTGTAATCATCCTTATCAGATGTTTCAAGTGTTATATGATTTATATCTACTGGGTAATATGTGAATTTGACATATGCTCAAATTCACATATAAGAAAATGCTGTTATAGGTTTTTTTTATAATTGTGAATGAATTTTTACACATAACTTATGTTTACACATCTCATCAACATTCAGATATGAGAGAGAAAATGTTCTCAAAATTCCTCTATGTTTTTGTTGTTTTAAGTTTGCTGAAGTTTTTCTGAATTCTATTACTGCAGTTTATTATATGTTCATTTCTCCTATTAAATAAACCATCATTATGCAAGGCTTATCAAAGCATTATGCAATGCTTATCTCTTACACTTCAGCCTAGCAGAGATTGCACTCTCACGCAGCCCCCTTTCACTGAATTAATAATTGACCAGGTTTACTTATATTGCATATTCTTATCTTTCAATTCCTATTTGTAGTATACATACAATGTTCTATAGAAAAGCTTCCTATTCCTAATTGCATTCATGTAGGTATAATATTGGTTTTTAAAAGGATTAGTGATAGACCCTATGTAGATTTTCACTCGCTGTAGTTATTGACTACACTTTCCCAAAGTAGATAATTCTTTGACTCTCTAAAGTTACATTCTTACGTTCTTGTCTTAATCATATTTGTTCTCACACTGGTTTTCACCTGGTTTAGTGTTTAAGTTTATATGTTTTTCCCTGTTATTATTTTGAGCTGGTAGTATCTCTTACATCGAAGGTACTCCAAATACAGATCAACTCACATTAATACTATTGTTTAAATAGTTATACCAGTTAGTATCCTCGATACCATCATAATATTTAGATTATTCTGTCTATTTTCATAGGTCAAGTAGCCACCATCAACTTCTAGAATAGCTCTATTAGTGGCTAATAATATATTATATTTCAACTTTGGATGAATCAGTTATTTTCTTGGTCAGTATTAGTGCCTTATTTAATAAGTTTGGAGAACTAGTCATAGAGAGATCATTAACATCCAGTTGAAGGAAGTCTACAAGCTTCTTATTTTCTAGTCTAATAAACCATTTGATTACCTCATCTGTGTTGCTCCATGGGTATAGATAGAGCTTATTCCAAACCTCTGGTATTCTTTTCAAAATTCCTTACTTAGTTTACCTATGTCCGATTTGGAAGATATAATTAGTCTAACAAAGACATTGGGGTTAAAATTCTGTTTATGATCTTCTTTTAGATTAAACCTTTGATGTTTAGGGTTATAAGGTTCAGTCATATCTGCTGTTTAGACTGGTGACTGTTTTGTTTAAGTTCCCACCTTGGTAAAGTGCAGAAATTACTAATAGGAATTTCATGATTATATATATATATGCTCCAACTTGGTTGAGTACGAAGAAAGCAAATCCTTCTTAGCTGCAATAATAGAAAAAACACTTTAATTGTCTCTATGTACAGCAATGGCAGCCACAATTTATGTTATATAGAGACTTATTATAGCATAACGTGCATCTCGGAAAACATACAAAAAATATAATTTTGGATAATCTACATCAATTCAAGCTATTTTTAAAGTCAAGCATGTTCAGAAAACATTGGTTGACTGCATATAAGTATACTGGTTTTCAGAATTGGTACACCATATCTCTGCATGTCATAGAGGCGACTAAAAGGATTGGCATCAGGAAAGGCAACTGGCTATAAAACATTGACTCAAAATATCCAGTCCTACTCATGACAGCATGGAAACATGAATATGAAATGATGATGGTGATTTATATATATATATATAAAGAGAGAGAGAGAGAGAGAGAGAGAGAGAGAGAGAGAGATGGAGAGAGAGAGAGATGGAGAGAGGAGAGAATGAGTGGAGAGATTTTATAGATTTTAAATCTAGTGAATAGGCCTTCATCTCTATTCCAAATACACACGAGTGTGCAGGCACACACACATGTGTGTATTCAGACAAACGTACATGAATTTATGACTATATGGTAATAAGAAATCCCTTCTGAAAACACAAACAGCTTTTATTACTATCATATAGTGATTAAAAAACCCACTAAAATTTATCAATAACATGCCTCACCATTAAAATCATATAAATAGACAAAAGAGAGATTTGAATTTGCAGTCTCAAGAGGCCCTATATAGTGTGGTGGGGGTTAGCATCACTGATACAGCCTGAATATGTATGTATTTATTGTATATATATATATATATATATATATATATATATATATATATATATATATATATATATACACATCATTTTGTGTGTGTGTGTATATATATATATCTATTTATATACGGTGTCATACCCAATGACTGGCATAGCAGCAGCATCGTCAACTGTTACAAGGTCATAGGTCTAGATAAAGAAAACTTAGTTGACCAGGACATGAAGATCACAGAAAGAGATATAGCAGAGCTAATCAAGTCTGAGTTAACCTAGATGACATGCATTTTAGATTTGAATCAGGTAAAAATACTTGCTTCCTTGTGAGGCAACAGCAGGAGAAGTACCTAATTAAAAGTAAACCCCCTCTATTTGAAGAAACCTTTTGACAGAGTTTCCCATTCCATTATCTGGTGGTTTCTTAGAAAACTAGTAGATGAGTAGCTTGAGAGAGCAGTAAAAATCCTGTACAGAGGGACAGTCAGCAAGGTTAGAAGTAATAATGACTATAGTGAATTTACCATGCAGGTAGGAGTCCAGCCTACTCCTGTTTATTATCAACCTGCAGTCAATAACAGAAGAGTTTAAGACTGGCTGCCTATGGGAACTTCTGTATGAAGTTGATCTAACACTTATCGCTGAATCTATGGCAGAACTAGAGAAAAAATTCCAAGACATGAAGCAAGACCTAGAATCTTAAGGGCTTACAGTCAACATGGCAAAAATCAAAGTCCTTGTATGTAGAAAGCAATACTCACACGATTTCTTAAAGACCTGCTGCAGTGTGAATATTTAGTCAGCTGTGCTGCACCTGGGGCAAAAACAGCTCTGTTCATCAGCTAGCTTGGACTCAATATCTACTGAATAAGAAATATTAAACATAAATAAAAAATAAATAATTAGATATATTAGAAAATATATATATTTCTTTGTAATTTCTAATATTGCATCTAATTATTTCCTTTGGGTTTATTTTTAATATATCATATTTGGTTGAATAGACATATTGACTCTAATCCATAACCTTTCATGTTCTATTTATCTTTCTTTTTTCTTCCTTTCTCTATTTTCTTTTAGATTGATATAATGATACAGTAATGATAAGATGTACATGTTGAATTTCTACTGTATCATAGTATTCATCATCATCATCATTTTTATGTCCAATTTTTCATGCTTGCATATGTCGGATATGTCCTTCTCAACACAGCATCTCTCCACTCATCATGTTCTTTGTGAGTCTCAGTGATTTGAGGTCAACTCTCACAACCTCTGCCGAGGTCATTTTTGTCTACCTCTACATCAGTTTCATTCCACTGGGATTTCCTGACATTTCTTCACTCAGCAGTCATATGTCCATATCAATGCAGTCATATGTCCATATCAATGCAGTCTTTTCTTCTGCACACCACATCAGATTCCTCTTAAACCTTCAGCTTGTCCAAGCTCTGCCTTTCTCTCACACTTACATTATGCATCCAACAAAGCATGGTTGTTTCTCTCCAATCTATGCATGTCCTTTGCAATCACAGCCCATGTTTCACTGCCGTGCAACACTGCATTTCACACACAGGCATCATACAGTCCTTTTGTATGTAGGAAGAAATCTTTTGTTGTCAAGAGAGGGAGTAGCTCTCAAAACTTTTTCCATCCTATCCATATTCTAGCTATAATACTCTCAGCACACCCTCCTCCACTGATAATTACATCACCTAGGTAGCAAAAGCTATCAATCACGTCTATGGACCCAATACTGGGATTGGAAAAGGTTTGTATCACTGGCACTCTTATAATCCCTGTGTATTTTCCACATACAAAGTCCTTCTTTTCCGTTATCCCACTACAACTCTTGTGTACCCAAGATTTACATTAAGTACATCATATAGATTTTATGCCTATTCCTTTTCTACATATTAAGCAGGGCCAATTCTCTGAAGGAATCAGGGTCTTATCTTCTCTCCTACTCACTAGCTCTTTAGTTTTATATATGTTTACTCTCAGACCTTTTAATTCCAAATTCTGGACCACGAGATAATAGAGTACTCTGTCAAAGACCTTCTCTAGATTAACAAAAGCTATATAGAGGGTTTTATTTTTGACTAGGAATATCTCACTAAAATGAGGGCTCCTGTAGTACTTTTCCCAGGCATGAAATGAAACTGCATCTCATCTATAAGATGACTGTGAGGAGATGAAGGATGTGAGATATTCAGACAGAATAAACTCTATGAGTTGTGATGGGATATAATGGTAGCTATGTAAACAATGATTGAGAGGGGATAGACAAACTATATTAGTTAAGTAATACAAGAGATTAAAAGATTGCAATGCTGGCTGTTGTAGCCAACTGACCTGTGGTCAGCAGTGACTGAATGGCCAAACCAGTCTTTCTATGAAGATCTGCTACCAAATCAGAGGAAGAATTTAATACAGGTAGTCAACATTCACTGTCTGGTCAATTTGCTACAAAAATATTGAATTTAAATGTTTGAGTGCATACAATACGAAAATAAAACATAGTTTTGTACACAATAATAAAGAGGCTATATACAATTTCACTGCACACACACACATAAATTGGAGTGGGGAATAGAAAAGTGAGACCAGAAATGGAGAGTGAGATATGAGATATTCATTTTACATACAGCAAAAGTAGTTGAATGAAAGTCAAGCAGTAAGTGTAGAGAGCAAACCCTCAACAAGTGGAAGACATCATAATGCTTGCATAATGGGAATAGTTACACCAACTTGATTCTGGTGATTGCAACAAGAATAATATGGAAAATCATACCACAGATTAGACCATAAAATCTAGGAAATACCAAATAGAATTAATGTGACTTGGAAGGAATGATACTATCAGAAGGTATTGGATTCATAGAGATCTCCATTCAACAACTAATGAAGAGAATGTTCCGCAGTGCAAGCAGTATGTAGAATATGTGTGTGTGTGTGTGTGTACATGCATGAGCACAGTGCTATTGCTAATCTTTGTGCTACCTCAACCCCCATAGTTAAACTATTGTATGTGTGCATAAATGTATTCATATATGTGTACATACATAAATGTGTGTGAAAGGAAGAGATAAGGGAGGAGGGAGAATCATGATTAGAAACCCATAACTAAATGTTTCATGCAACCAGGAAGGCTTGTTTAACTGATTGTAGTCAATTATAGATAGTGGGAGAAATAATGGATAATGTTTTAAAGGTTTTGAACAGCACCCAATATCGTTGGCTATCCTATGACATGACCCATGATATCTAGTGCAATTCATCATATCCAGCACACCAGGAAGAACTTCCATGAATACATTATGTAGGAGTATGTATATATATGGAAGTAAGCTGAAAAGAATTCAATTTTTTTATTTAAAATTGGAGTTATTCTGTAAGATAGAGGTCAAAGTAACTTGACCACTTTCTAAAAGTTGTTGCTCTGTCCAATATTCCAAAATACTTATCTTTTTCAAATAATGATATGTCCCAGTTGTAGATTGATTAACCCTGCTAGAACCAAAACAGGATTAGCCAGTAAGAAGATATTAAGAGAGATATATACATGTCTTAAGAATAATTGTTTCTACCTTTGGCACAAGGCCAGCAATTATCCCAGTGCATTACTGGTACTTTATTTTATCGACCACGTAAGGATGAAAGGCAAAGTTAACCTTGGCAGGATTTGAACTCAGATTGTAAAGGCCCATAACTCCATGCTGTAAAGCATGGCGTCCAACCCTCTAATGATACTGCCAATCCACCACCATTTGTCTTAAGAATAATACTGACCTATTACAGTGTAAGAATACTTTTTCAGTGATAGGTTGATTCAATAATATTTCAGAGAAAAATAAGGCTAGGTTTAAACAATTTGATATAACAGACTTTTACCTCTCCATCACAAATTCCCTATTCTAGAGTTCACCAAAAGATATACACTGACCAAGAGATAAAAATCATTGCACACCAGAAAGACCATCCTATTTACTAATGAGTCTACTTGGGCTAAAAATTCAAACCCAATATATCCCATCGATATATCAATGGGATCCTATGGTAGTGCAAATGTATGCGATTTGATTGGACTTTTTATCCTTCATACCCTTAAAGGAAAATTCCCCAATCACGCCAATGGTCTCTACCACAATGATAGTTTGGCAGTATCCCATAACTGCAATGGGCCTTCTATGGATAATTGCTACAAAGAACTACTACTGACTATTAGTAACTTTGGATTTAAAATAATAGATTCTAACCTAACCAATGCCAAATTCTTAGATGTAAACTTGGATTTAGCTACAGCTACCCATGAGCCCAATGAAAAACTAATATATATAGACGGTATTTTGGAATATTGGACTGAGCAACAACTTTTAGAAAGTGCCATCTGTAATGTTTTTTTTGATGTCAGCCCTTGTGGCCAATAAAGAAATCATTATTATTTATTGTTATTGTTATTATTATTATTATTATTATTATTATTATTATTATTATTATTATTATTGGCAGTATCAGTAGAGAGTCAGACATCATGCTTTGCAGCATAGAGTCACGGCTCTTTATGCTCTGAGTTCAAATCCCGTTGAGGTTAACTTTACATTTCATCCTTACGCGGTCGATAAAATAAAGTACCAGTAATACACTGGGATAATTGCTGGCCTTGTACCAAAAGTAGAAACTATTATTATTATTGGACTGAGTTCAAATCCCGCCGAGGTTAACTTTGCCTTTCATCCTTACGGGGTCGATAAAATAATGTACCGGGTAATTGCTGGCTTTGTGCCAAATGTAGAAACAATTATTATTATTATTATTATTATTATTATTATTATTATTATTATTATTATTATTATTACTTTTGTGTTTTTCTAGATTTGCCTGATGTTCTTTTTTATATAAAAAAATATTATTTAGATAATAAAAAAAATGGGAGTGGGGTTTAAAATCTGTGCTTTTGGTAATATCAATTAACTTTGATTTAGCACAGAAAATGTGTTGATGATTTCCTGTTATAAACACTTCCATCCAACTAGCATATAAAATGGGAAAATAAGGATGTGTATTTCACGCAAGTACTAATTTGAAATTAAAAAATGAAGAACAAATTATAAAATTATTTTGTTGAGTTTTGTTGGATGTGTAATATGGAAGCTTTGAAATAACAAAGTTTGTTAAATATAGTGGAAAATTTAAATATTGACTTTAATCATGTTTATAATTGATGTTTTAGAATTTTTAAATATAAAATGAATATTTTTTCTCTCCTCTATTTTTTTCATATAGAAAATCCTAAAATTAATGAAGAAAACATTTAAAGTATGCTAGATTTGTAAAATGATAAATTAAACAAAGAACTCTCCTCTTCTTTTATCATAATAATATTTCTGTAGCAAGCATCATTGAACAAGAGGAAGCTCTCATTGAATTAAATCAATGAGTTGATTTTCAGTCCCAGCTAAGTCCACTCACTTCACTAATTTAAAAATTGTTCATCCTATAGCTTTTACTTTGTGAACAATAAGCACAGAGATGGCCTTGTAATTAAGGTGTTAACAAAAATAAAAGTATTCAGAACAAAATATCCAATAGTAAATAAACTGTACAATATCAGAGAGTCACTTCTGATAGAGCTGCTACTTCTCCAAATTAAGAGATCACAGCTCCAATATTATGGACATATGGTTAGAATGTCTCAAGAAAGAATCACTGGGCAGATGTTATCGGCAAAACCAACCAGCAGGAGACCCTGGGGAACACTCTAAGCAAGATGGTTGGATGATATTGATGAGCTCAGCTGGTCTTTCTTGGGGATCAAGCTGGACCAATTAGAGACACTTGCTTCTGTCAGGAACTCTTGAAAGGCATGCTTGAGGACTCTGCCCGACAACCCTCCCAGGAATAAGTGGGCGAAGAAGAAGAATGTGCAAGGCAATAAGGAAATAAAAAAAGGAAAATAAGAAAGAGTATGAAAAAAGAATTAAGTAATGAAAGAAAGGATGTGGGGGAGGGAGCGACAGATTCTACACCCCAGTCTGAGCATTGTTTCAGCTGCACCCCACAGATAAAATGGCAAAGAATGGCCAGTAACATCCACCCCACTTCATGGGGCTCGGGCTCCTTCCATTGGCAAGCTGCTGCCTTTCTGATTTTACAAAGGAAATCAGCAGTGTGGGGACCAAGGACACCTGAGATCTTGATGGTGACCAGTATGAAAAGAAAGCCATTATTGAAGCCCTGGTATTTAGTTATCTACCTCTCACCTGCCTTGCAAACATAGGCACCCAGATTTGACAGCCAAAGTGACAAGGTGGGAGGAGAATGTCACATCACAGATTAGGGATTGATCTCCCTCAACTGGGAAGAGGGTTATTCCATCAGGGCTCAACCATATTGTTCTGTAGTGAACTCTTTAACAAATGTCTCTAATAGAGTCTAGGGTTGACTAATGCCTTTGTGAGTGAAATTTGGTAGACAAAAATTGTGTGGAATATATATATATATGTATATATATATATTATATATATATGTGTGTGTGTGTGTGTGTGCTTGTATGTGTCCATGCTAGTGTTTATGTTTACTGTCAATAAATATTCATGAATAAATTAAGTACAAAACATGTAAAAATAGTACCGGGGTCGATATGTAGAGAAATCTTGATATTGTCCCTATGATTTCAAGTAGTCGTATTATCAATATATACTAACCTTTAACCTCAGTCAGGCTAACTGAGATACCAATTTTTTTGACTGGTCAAACAGCCTCGCCAATAAGATTTACTGGCTTTGTTTAAAAGGAAATTATCCATGTGTTTAATGTTTTCTGGGCACACAATCCTTATAAATTTCAAGTGATATTGATCCTGAGATAGTGAGTCTTTTTCTTCACTTTGTCACAAAACATAGTAGGCTTCTTTGTTCTGCAACATACAGACAACACAGTTCACGATGTAGCAACACATAACCATACTAGCTAACCAACTCTGCTGGCTGGCAGAGTTAGTTACCAGGTCCAACACACAGATTAATAAAATCTACTTTGAGATTCAACATTCGCACACACAATCAACACACTACCATTATACATGTACCTTTTCCGTTGTTCATTATTACTGCACATGATTTCAAAATAAATTAGACAACCAATAAAAACATAAAAATTAGTACTTTTTTGTTCATTTATTAATTCATACCCATGTGATTGGAAAAAATGGTTTTCCACACATCGCCACAACAAGCGACTAAAACCACTGGTTTCCCCGACAATGGCAAGACATCACAGCAACAATTCTCTTGACTCACTTCACTCACTTGCCATAGACTCGGCCAACAAACCACTAATTCAACTACTTAATCAACTTCATCATTGCAACACCTTCTACACCATTACAAATGAACTAAACAAACAACAAACAATCTTCTTTACATCACTAAAGATATAGTTGTTTAAATTCTTTTGAAAGATGAAGCCCAGCATGGTTGCATTCTGGTTACTAAACTCAGTAAAAGAGCAATATTGCCACTAATTATATGTTTCCAACATTCCAATAATTAGTTCATGGCTTTCTTATATTGACAGACACAAGGATGTATCTGGGCAATTTGGGCAGAATAAATATCAGAAGGTGTTTTTATTCAAACACCCCAGTCTATTGATTTTCTTGCTAAGGTGAACATCTTTTGCCAATCTACATTTGTGTAAGATCTGCATTTAATGACATTACTGCAAATTTGTAAATGTATACTTAACAAGTTTTATAATATTATTTATGTGATTTGATTGTTAATTACAAATTTAAGGTTTCATTTGAGATATATTCTTTTATTCTTTTACTATTTTCTGTCATTAGATATGACCATGCTTGGGCACCACCTGTAAGGGAGTTAGTTAATGATTATTGAACCTAGCACTCATTCTTTTAAGTCTGGTGCTTAATTTATTGATCTATTTGTTGAAATGTTAAATTACACGACATAAACAAACAGTAATTTTAAATGTAGACACACACATACAACAAGCTTTCAGAAAGTTTAGATCTAACAAATTACACTGACATGGCATTGGTCAACTTAAGCTATATAGTAGCAGACACAAACACAAGTGGCTACACTAGTGGAACCAAACACAAAACTCTGTGGTTACAATGCAAATTTCTTAGCCACACAACCATGTGTGTGCCATGTATTTAAGATACACTTACTGACTCACTTCATTGTAACTCAGTTACACCTATGGACACATAAGGCATATGCATGTGATCAGACTATATTGTGAATAATGAGGGAATGTGTCAGTTAGAAACTTTTATTGTTGTTTCTCATTAGTTAAGACTGCTTACATGAATAGATTTGTTGCAGATTTATCGATGGAAGGGCTTCTTGACTTTTGGGCTACTGAGTTGTAGAGAGATGCAGCCTAGTTCAAGTCTATTATGATCAAAGTAACTTGCTCTGCAAAGCTGTCTGAAACTGGCTAAAACCGATTTCTCTTCACCTTAGAGCAGCTGGACACTTTTCAGGAAGATATATATATACACACACATAAGCCATGAGATATTAATCTCTATCTTGCAGTTTAAGGAAAAACACCTGGGGGCAACTTGATTTCATCACCATCATCATCATTTAATGTCCATTTTCACTGCTAGCAAGGGTTGTACAGGCCACCACAGACCAAAACAATACTCAAGTAAAGCTACTGACATCACAGATGGGCTTGGAGCTTCATCTCACTCTCTAACTATCCTGAACTGTACTGAGTGCTCAGATAGGCTAGGGGCCCTCATCTCGCATACAGAAAGGTCCTCACACTCTACTAGGTGCATTTTACCATGGCACCAGCACCATGGAGAATGCCATGTCTTTGATACAGCTGAAGAATCATCCTGAGCCTTTCTTTATAGGTTTTCTATGGATCGATTCACTTCATAGCATTGACTTTACAGAGCATACTGGATGTGTTTATCGCCAAAATTAGGGGTTTGTTGTGTTCTGGATACATCTGAAGATTCTGTTCAATCCTTTCTTTTGCAAGTTTTGTATGGCTGGATGCCTTTCCTACTATCAACATCTAGTTTTATGCTGGATAATTGTGAGAGAATCATATACATCTCAAGTCTGATTATTTTTATCACTAAAATATGTACATTAATGTGCTCCAAAAGATATAATTATTGCTTAAAGTTCAAGTGTTTCAATTGTTCAACCAATCACAAACAGTCTGATAAAGTAATTGACCAATCATATTGCTGTATCATGTAACTGATTATCTGTATGTTAGCATCTGCAGATTTATGAACACACGCAAACACACAAATATGCACACGAACACTCTCTCTCTCTCGTTCTCTCTCTCACACACACACACACATATAATACAAGAAAATATAAAGAAAACAAAAACAAATGTATGTAATCGCTTTTTTTTCACATCTCTAATCACCATTATGTAATTTAAATAATTCAAATTTGTACTGCTGATTTTTAAGAAAACTAAATAGCAGAAAATGAAATAGAATTTATATTAAATCGGTTGATTTAATTATATTAATTACCACATTACTTTTCTACAATAAGAGAAAAAGGTAAAAAAATAAAAAAACAAAAAAGTTCCATTAATCTTGACCACATCCAAAGAATAAATAGCTAGATTAATAAAGAAAGAAATGTGATGTCATTGTAATTGTTTTCTTTCTCTCAACATTCCCTTCATCTTGTGAGAAATTTTATAGCAATCAACTTTATTCAATTATTTTCTCCGTTCAAGTTTTTCTACATTTTCTGACCATATACATATGTATGTAGGTGTGTATGTAATATATATATATATATATACATATACATATTACATATACGTATATTTATATACATATATATAGAGAGAGAGAGATAGCGAGATAGATAGATGTGTAAAATTCCAACCACAGCGCCAAGTCCCTTTACATCTGTCCATGTATTGAGTACTCCCATGATTAGTGGCCTCCTCGGCCTCAGCACCGTAGACTCTATTTGTATATATATATGTATATTTATATATATATATATATATATATATATTAGAAAGTGAGGTTTTTTTTACAAAATGAAAAATAACCGAGGTGTCCTACACAAGTGAAAATATAAAGAAAAAGAGATGAAATCGAAAAAGCAACTGGAGTCTTATTTTTTTTTTAATATATATATTTATTTGGTTCCTTTACCGGTTTCGCAGTTCTTCTGCTTTTCAAAAGTAGAGTTGAGATGGAGGGTCTGTGGTTTTTATATATAGTGAAAATGAAAGAAATTCCTTGGTACAGTAAGATATACTTGAAAAAAGAGAATAATGACTTCACTGGTAGTTGCTGTTCTTTAATAATTCTAATCTTTGCAGTAAGTTACCATTGATATTGGTTCTGGCAAGTCTTGTTAACTTTCTGGGAAACTTTCTCGTATTTGGTGACAATTGTCAAACTGGTCCATTGCAGTATGTTAATAATCAATATATATATACATAGAGAGTGAGGTGTGGGGGTCTAGGAGTAGAGCGATAAGAGTGTATATATGAAGAAGAGTAAATCAAAATAGGGCACTTCATTTTTTGTTGGTAGAAAATGAAAAAAAAGATGAAAGGGTGATTGAGTGAGAAAGATAGTGGAGGTTTTGCTGTGATGGTCAGATAGATTTAATCTAAATGATTATTGGCAAAGAAACAAAAAAAGATTAAATAATTTTTATATTATTATCGAAAAAGCAATAAAATGTTGGTGATAGTGGGTCTTCTTCTGTCTCTTCTTTTTTGCCCACTTATTCCTCAGAGGGTTGAGGGAGCAGAATCCTCAAACACTCCTTCCAGTGGGTCCTGTCAGAAGCAACCATCTGAAACTGATCTGGATGGATCCCCAAACAAGACCAGCCAAGCTCATGGATGTTATCCAACCATCTTACTTGTGTCTACCTCTGGGTCTCCTGCCAGTTGGTTTTGCCCATAAAATCTGTCCAGCAATTCTTTCCTGAGTCCTTCTAGCCATATGCCCATAGTATCAGAGCTGTGATCTCTCAATCTTGAGAAGTAGTGGCTCTACCATGAGTGACTCTCTGATCTCTGAGCTATGCATTCTATTGAGTTACATTGCTGATAGTGGGTGCATTTTACAAAGGAGTGTTTTATGATAGTATAAAGTGAGAAATACTGCCTTATTGTGGTGGACAAAAGACCTTTGGTGAAGATAACAACATTTCCACAGGTCTTGGTTTTTGAACAAGTGGGTATGTACATAAAGTATATTTATTGAAAGTTAGATGTGGCTCCTACGTATTTATATGTTCCGAAATTCGTTTCAATATCACATTGGTATAGAATATTTTTAAACATACACTTTCCAATTAAGGAACACTTATTAGGCCGACTACAATTACAGTATCTCTTTTCCTTTTTTTCCTTTTTTTTTTAACGTCCATATTCCACGCTTGCATGGGTTTGGACGGGAGTTTTCCC
The DNA here is from genome assembly GCA_964016885.1 of Eledone cirrhosa. Classification (NCBI taxonomy): domain Eukaryota; kingdom Metazoa; phylum Mollusca; class Cephalopoda; order Octopoda; family Eledonidae; genus Eledone; species Eledone cirrhosa. The sequence continues at coordinate 117,296,565 of OZ024742.1, forward strand.
ACTTGAGGCAAGAGTGGTTGTCTTGCTCGCATAGGACTGTCTGGCAGGTTTTCTACGGCTGGATGCCCTTCCTAACACCAACCACATTTACAGTGTGGGACTGGGAGGTTTTTACCGTGTTGCCTACACGGCCACATTACAGCATGGACTGTGTGTTTTTTGTCGTGACACCTACACGACCTCATTTGTTTCGGGCTGGATGTTGTGGTACCAACATAACTTTACATTGAAAGGGGTGGTGTGGATGGGGTGGGGTAGTGGGACGGGGGTGTATTTTGTTAGAGGTGCCTACTGACTGTAGTAGGTTTCACTTTGCACTTAGGTAAGGCGGGTCTTCTCTATTACTGTGTAGCGCAAAAGATCTCAGTCCAGTGACATTGTCTTGGAGAGGTGTAAGTGTGTGAGGTCGGAATTTATCAAGTCGTCCCAGGTTTTTCTGGGTCTGCCTACTCCGTGGCTACCGTCTATTATTATTGCCCTGTACTTTTTTATACAGCTGTCGTCTTTCATGCGCATCACGTGACCATACCAACATAGTCTTCTCTCAAGTAAACAGCATCTGATCCCTCTTATTCCTAATTTCTCCCTTAGTTCGTTTATGCTTTGCCGTTCACGTATATTACTATTACACATCCAGCGGAGCATGCAAGCTTCGTTTCTCTCCAGTCTGTGTATATCCTCTGCACACAATGCCCAGGTCTCACTGCCATGTAACATTGCTGTTCGTATGCAGGCATCATACAGTCTGCTTTCATTTTTAGAGAGAACCCTTTAGCGGCCAATAGTGGTATAAGCTCTCTGAACTTTTTCCATCCCGTTCTGACTCTAGCTACTGTACTTTCAGAGCACCCTCCCCCACTGCTGATTTTGTCACTCAGGTAACGGAAGCTGTCCACTATTTCTATAGAACCATCTGTGCAATGGAAAGAGTTAGTATTCTCTGGGCACTTGCTGCTACTTATTGCACCAGAGCACCGGCCACATATAAAATCTATATTCTTAGTTAGCTTACCTGTGATCCCACTACATCTTTTATGTACCCATACTTTGCATTTGGGACATAAAATGGAGTTTCTACCTACTCCTTTCCTACACACTGAGCATGGCCATTTCCCAGATGGGACCGGTGCCCTATTTTCCTTCCTACAAACTAGAACTTTAGTCTTAGACAAGTTAACTTTAAGACCTTTTGATTCTAGGCCATGCTTCCATGTTTGGAATTTCTTCTCTAGTTCGGCCATTGATTCAGCTATGAGCATTAGATCGTCTGCATATAGGAGTTCCCATGGGCAACCGGTCTTGAACTCCACTGTTATAGCCTGAAGAGCAATAATAAATAGTAGAGAGCTAAGAACGGAACCCTGATGAACACCAACTTTTACGCTAAAATCTTCACTATATTTGGTGTTAATTCTAACCTTGCTGACTGTTTCTTTATACATGACTTGTATAGCTCTCACAAGCCATTCATCAACACCTAGTTTTCTAAGAGCCCACCAGATAATGGAACGGGGGACTCTGTCGAAGGTTTTCTCCAAGTCAACAAAAGCTAAGTATAAGGGTTTACTTTTAGCTAGGTACTTCTCCTGCAGTTGTCGTACAATGAAAAGAGCGTCTGTGGTACTTTTACCTGACACAAACCCGAACTGCATTTCATCTAGATCAATTCTCTCTCTGATTAGTTGCGCTATTACTTTTTCTGTGACCTTCATGACCTGGTCGATTAATTTAATGCCTCTATAGTTACTCCTATCTAGGGCATCTCCTTTACCCTTGTAGCAGTTAATGATGATTCTGCTACGCCAGTCCTTCGGAACAACCCCATTCTGTATGACTTGGTTTACTATCCGGGTGACCATGGTGTGTCAGCAACTATTTCCAAAGGCCCAGCCGCCTTACCCGTCTTCATATCTTTGATTGCCTTACTTATTATACTACCTTCGTCTAACACTGCTGGTCCCTCTATTGGGTCGATGTGGGGGAGACTGTCTTTCTCCCATTTATTCTCCTCATTTAGTAGCCTTTCGTAGTGACACTTCCAAGCTGCCTTCTTATCAGCGTCAGTGATGGCAAGTACACCATCATCATTAAGGACACACTTCTCCCCGACAATATCATGGTTTTCCTTGACACATTGCCTAGCAATCCTGAACACCTCACGTTTTTGGTCCTCGCGTTGTAGAACATGCTTGAACTTTCTTTCCTCTGCTTCCCTTCTTGCGAATTACATTTGTCTCCTAGCTTCCCTCCTGGCCACTTGATAGTCTTCTCTACTTACCCCATCCCGCCATACTTTCCAAGCCTGCTTTTTGGCCTTAATTGACTCCTGCACCTTACTGTTCCACCACAATGTTACTCTCCTCCTGCCTATAGGCCTGCTCCAGCCACAGACTTCGTCTGCCGCCATCAGCAGGTTCGCTTTCAGGAATTCCCACTGTTCCTCTATATTGTACGACTCTAATTGCTCTTCCTTACTGTTGAAAGCATCAAGTAATATGCTTTTAAATTTATTTCTGGCTGTGGGGTCCTTTAGCTTCCATATTTTTCTCCTGAGGATAGTCTTCTTCTGCTGTCGAGTACATCTCGTCCTGACTATGAGGTCACTAATTATCAGTCTATGTTGGGAGGTGCATTCTTCACGGGGGAGGGATTTAGTGTTTACAACAGACACTCTGTCACGTCTTCTGGTAAGGATATAATCTACCTGGCTGGTATGTTCCCCTGATCTGTAGGTGATCAAGTGATTGTCTCATTTTTTGAAGTTAGTGTTACAGATAGTTAGGTTATTTGCGTCACAGAATTCCAGGATTCTGGAGCCTTCCTCATTTCTGGTACCAAACCCATAGCCTCCATGGATTCCGTCATAACCGTCACAATGTTGTCCAACGTGACCATTTAGGTCGCCAGCAATAATTATATAGTCATTGTCGGTTATTTGGGAAGTAGTGTCTCATAGAATCTGTCTTTTATAGCGCCAGGCAGTCCGGATTGGGGCGCGTACGCAGATATTACTGTCACAGTAATTCTATTTAGAACAAGTCTTATTTTAATTATTCTGTCATTCACTCTATTTACGTCTATTATCTTGTCCACCCATTTTTCTGCTCACATGATTCCTATCCCACCCAGCCCATTGTCATTTCCCACCCAGAAAAGCTTATAGCATCGTTTTTTACCCACAATGAATCTAGCAGACGCGCCCCTCCACCTGGTCTCTTGGATACAGCAAACATCAACCTCCTTACGTTCAAGCATTTCTACAACCTCGTTAGAGCGGCCTTTTAAGGTGCCTACATTCATGGTACCAACTCTGAAGTTTTGGATTGCGTTTGGTGGGTGAGGTGCAGGGAGGGGTGAGGAGGATGGGGTTGGGGTTATGTTGGCCATCCACGGACTCAACAAAGAGGAGGGGGCCTTGCTCTTTCTTCCGGCAGCATGAGGTGAATTTGTCGTTATCTTTGGGATTGTCTTCGAGTGTCCAGATTCTTCAGACTCTCCAGAAATTCCTTGGTCCATCCATCATATCGAAAAGCAACCAGAAGTGATAGCATAGGCCGTTGACTTGTGATTGGTCCAAATAATAAAGGTGGAGAGTGAGGGAGGGGTATGGGGTAGTTAACGAGGAGAAGATTATTTAGAACAAGCGTGGAGAAGATTATTTAGAACAGTCAGACAGAATTATAAAATAGCAATTAAAAAGTAGGATTTGGATTCTGGGCGATTATACAGATATATGGATGAATGAACCGAAGGGTGGGGAGGCAAGGAGAAAATGGTATTTTTACATTACATTTCGTAGAAGTTCGTAGAAGTGGACTGACCATTAATAAGAGTTGACAAATTCTGAGATTTGTCCCTCGTAACAGGTTTATTTATATTTGGTGCGAGTAGGGAGTGAGAGAGAGAGAGAGAGGGGGGGACGTATTATGATAGAGACGGCACGTATATGATAGAGAGAGGGGGGTGATAGCGGTATAGAGGGCCGAGAGAAGCCATTTTTATGAATCCTGGAAAAGTTTTCGACCAAAATGGTAGCGAGAAGATTATTTAGAACAAGCGTGGCGAAGATTATTTAGAACAGTCAGACAGAATTATAGAATAGCAATTAAGAAGTAGGATTTGGATTCTCTATGTATGTTAATTAAGGTATGTTTCCAACTGGGTGTTTGAGGTGGTAATGTGGTGAGAAACTGGTTGAGTAAGATTAACTTGTTTGTTTTCAAGTGAGCATTTTGTATGTGTGCTGTTCTTTAGTTTGTTAGGTTGAATAAAGATTTGGCTAATTCCATTTATGCAGGTGTTATTTACCCATCCAGATGCAGGTGGGTTTCTGTTACTATAAGCATGGAGATGTTTATTATTAAAGACATGTTATAAAGTTTATGGGGTTTGCTGTAGTTGAGTAGAAAAGTTATATGAATAATAAATTTCTATATGTCTATATATGAGTAATACATTTCAGAAATATTGTATAATACATAGAGTAGAAATATATAAAGAGTAAAGGATGATAAATACAACAAAACAAAGTAATGTTTTTACCCAGTATATTTCAACATAATATTTCAGGGCTATACTCTCTTTTCAAATGAAAATGATCGTTCGTTTTGTTTTCAACCATTTTTGTTCTTATAATCATCAGATCCTGGGAGTGCACAGGTGAAACTCCAGAGTAACAACACTCACTACATATATACATATACATATATATATACATATATATATATATATATATATATATATATATATATATATATATATATATATGAACAAATCCCATCCTCTTTTTTGAGGGTTTATGTTTGGAATTTGCATTTACCTAATGTGGCTGCCTTCCAAGTTTGCCACCCCCAGACCACCTGCCCAGTTATACTTCAGAGGACTTTAGTGCCCAGCATGTTGTTAGACAGCTGGGCATGAGGCACTTCTTAGCCTCTGTTAAAGCATGTTTTTCAGTGTATTGCAATAACATTTCTTTAAATCATTTCCTTTTACTTTCAAAGAGAGAGTATATCTGGTTTTGAGAGGTATTGTTTTTTTACATCCTGCTTCTAAAAATTACTTTACCCACCTCTCTTTCTCTCTCTTTCTCTCTCTCTCTCTATATATATATATATATACTCTTTCTCTCTATATATATATATATTTATATATATGTGTGTGTGTGTGTATACACACAAAAAAAAACATATATATTTATCTACACTATTATTTACTTATTTACCTTTGTACCTACATATTTATTAATCTATCTACCTATCCACATAATTATATATATATATCTTCTTGAATATCTATTTATTTACTTGTATATTTACCTGTCTATCTTAGAAATATGGTATCAAAGTTCTTTGATGGAATATGACTTGAGGTTAGACCTACTATAAATTCTCCAACTATCTCACTGAATATAAATATATTAAGAAGTGCCAATATATATATAACTTTCAAAAAGATAACTTCCATGAAATCCACAATAAGATAAACTGTGACATGAGTTGCTGAATTTTTTAATGTCACACTGCTATATATGCTATGCTAGGTGTCATGTTAATCAATGTAAAAAGTATATGACTGCTGGACTGCAGAGATATAGGACTCTAGAATTGTAGTTTTTATGCTTTAGTTCTTTTTCTAAAGAAGCATCATCATTGCCATCGTTTTTAAATCTCCATTTCTATAATTGTATGTGCTGGATGAGAGTTCTCCAGCACAGATTTCTTCCGCCTGTCATGTTCATTTGTCATCTCAGTTGTAAGGTTCAACATCTTGAGATCAGCTCTAACTACTTCTGCCTCTGTCTTCATTGATCTTTCTCTTCTACAGTTTCCTTCTATTTGGAACTCCTGGAAACCTTCACCCACCAATGCCATTATTTATTCATGCCAGTGCAATCGCTGTTCTTCTTGCACACTGCAGCTAATTCCTCTTCGGTTCATCTATAATTTGTAATTTATGCACTCTAGCTTTATAAAATCACCAAAACATGATAGCTTAATTTCATTCTAACCTCCACATAACTATATTCAATGCCCATGTCTCATTACTATATAATATTTCACTTTGTAGACAGACAATATAATCCACATAATAATATTCCCATTTCTAAACCTTCTCTTCTTCTTTGCCCACTTATTCCTGAGAGAGTTGTGGGGGCAGAGCCCTCAAATACTCCCTCAAGTGGGTCCTGTCAGAAGCAACCATCTCCAACTCATCCAGCTGTATCCCTAAGCGAGACCAGCCAAGCTCATGGATGTTATCCAACCGTCTTGCTCGTGGTCTACTCCTAGGTCTCCTACCTGTTGGTTTTTCCCATAGAATATGTCCAGTGATTTTTTCCTGAGACCTTCTAACCACATGCCCATAGAACCGGAGCTGTGATCTCTCGATTCAGATAAGTATCGGCCCCACCTGGAGTTATTCTCTGATCTCCGAGCTACATACTTTATTGAGCAACATTACTCCATTACCCCTTGGAGGAATCCCATTTCAGCTGCTTGTATTCGTGATCGTATTCTTTCGGTCATTACCCAAGACCCATGACCATAGGTAAGAGTTGGTATGATAACCTTGCATGCATAATTCAAGATACCAAATCAGTGTTTCCCAAACTGTTTTTTGTTTTGTTTGCTCACAACTAACTAATAAATACATTTTGCTGTGTTTTATGCACATGTTAAAAAATGTATCAAATACAAATTGTTCATATATTTTAGACTCCAAGTGTAAGTAATTTAAACTACAGAAAATTATCATATATTCCTTTAGTCAATAAAAGAAGCATAATTATGAAGGCGTTATATGTAGAATTTGAGTTTGTATTTTTCCTAGTGTTTCAATATTATTTTATTACACCAGTTTTTACCAATTGGCAAACGATGTACTAAAATTAAACAATTCATGGTTTAGAAGGAAGTAATGGAGTCAACTTTCTATATTATTTATTTCTATATGTTTTCATAAAAAATCTATATAAAGGCACAGGCTTGGCTGTTTGGTTTGCAGACACATGGTTTTTAGTTTAGTCATAATGTGTAATACTTTGAGTAGGTGTCTTTTACTATAGTCTTGGTTTCACAAACACCTTATGAGTGAGATTTGATAGATGGAAACTATGCATATGCACATTATATCTGTGTGTGTGGCTATGTCTGCTTTTGTGTCCTATAATTTAGTGCTTTGATAAATTGAGATCGACAAGTACCAGACTTAAAAAGTAACTACTAGAATCATTATGGTCAACTAAATCCACAGCTTGTTCAGAAGCAAATTATCAAAATCAGTTAAAGAAAAAGTATAAAAGAATATATATATATCATGAAACTAACTATTTGCAGAACTGCCATATTTTATTCTCTGGCTTTCAATATTTCTTCTAATGTTTCAGAAGATTATTTAGACGAAAGTCATTTCCTTTTTAGTTATCAACATAATATCATATCTTGATATTTGTGTTTTACTTTATATTGCCTTCATTTGCTTTACTTTCTTTCGTTCAGTGATCTTGTTCAATAAAAATGATCTACTTAAATGTAGGCTAGAATATATAATGGAGTAAGTAAAAAGAAAAAGGTTTAATCAATTGAAATTATGCTTGCAATGAACAGGAAAGTCATTAGCAGTAATGACAATTCGTTTTAAAAGAGGTAAAGGAGAGAACACTGAATTTTATCTTTATTTAGAATTAATGAAGATATACAGTGAAGAGTGAGTCTGAGCTTTGGTAGGTAAAGTGGCAAATCCAGGTATTTCATATATATATATAAGAGAATAATTGAAAGTGAATAAATTCACTCGTGTTTTAACAAAGAGCATTAAAGCTTGATGTGTTATTCAGATCGAATCATGCAAATCACAAAATCCAGGGTGTAATCCATGGGGTAGTTGAAGACTGTGAAAATCACAGAGCATAAATATTCATTTCTGTGGAAGGAACCAAAGTTAAATTCATTTATTTCAACAAACATTCCGATTAAGAGAGGTATTTAATACAAATCAACTAAATTAATTAGTCACTTAATCAATTATATCGATGATGCAAACATTTCCCAGAATTTCATAAGGAAACAGGATTACTTAGATTAGTCACTTGGTCCCATTACATGAGCAATCGTTCAAGAAGAGAGGGAAAAAATAATGTGTGCTTAAAATTAAAAAGCACTGTGGAGGAAGTAAGTTTCGCAGTGAAAAATTGTTGGAGAGAGAAAACGTTAGACAGAAGGTCAAATCATTACACAAACCGAGAATAAATATATTGATACATTACATTACTTATAAGGCTGGATTTTCCATTGTAACCTTATCTAATTAATGTCTCATTGCAATATTGTGCATTCTAGTAAAGAATTACACTTTTAGAAGAAGGTCTAGAGATCCTATGTGAATATTAACATAATGGAAGCAAGTGACTCATCTAAATAATCCTGTTTCCTGATGAAATGCTGAGAGATGTTTGTATAAGAGATATAATTGATTAAGTAGCTAATATATTTGACTTGTGTTGTATCTCTCTTAATAAAACCGTTTGTCAAAATAAATGATTTTAACTGAGCAAAACCTTTGGTTACTTCTTCTGAAATGGATACACACACACTCACTCATAGTGAATGGTCTTCAAAATGTTTTTAATGAAACATACAGTATATTGCCAAATATACTATACATACATTCATGTATACATCGCTATTTCAGAGCACCAATACTAATACCTAATTTTTGCTGGACCGGCAATCGCTCTGTTTAATTAACTTTTAAATAATACTGGAATTCAATAAGAATCCAGTTTCTAAAACTCTCGGTAGAAGCAAAGGAGTGAGTGGTCTTGATAAACGACAAAGAGCAGAAAACAGGAATGTCAATCACTCTTCTTTGCTTTTGCCGGGAATAAGTAAGTGACATAGTCACTACTTTAAAACTCATAGCAAATGGTCTTCAAAATGTTTTTAAATAAACGTACAGTATATTGCCAAATATACTATACATACATTCATTATCATCATCATCATCATCATCATCATTTTACGTCTGCTTTTCCCTGCTTGCAAGGGTTGGATGGGTCCTATTCAGCACAGCATCTCTCCACTTGTCACGGTCCTTCGTCATCTCCTCAGTGAGTTTCAGCGATCTGATTCCTGCTCTCACCATCTCCGCCCATGTTTTTCGTGGTCTACCTCTACTGCATCTTCCTTCTACTGGGATTTCTTGGCACTTCTTTACCCAACGGTCATCCTCCATGCGCATCACATGTCCATACCATCTCAGCCTTCTCTCCTGCACACCACAACTTATCCCCCTTATACCCAGTGTCTTTCTCAACTCGTTTATGCTTCGTTGTTCACGCACATTGACATTGCACATCCAACGGAGCATACTTGCTTCATTTCTCTCCAGCCGTCGCATATCCTCTGCAGTTGCTGCCCATGTCTCACTACCATGCAGCATTATGCATCTCACACAGGCATCATATAACTGTCCTTTCGTATGCAGGGAGAAACCCTTCTTTGTCAACAGAGGAAGCAGCTCCCTAAACTTCTTCCAACCCGTCCTTATTCTAGATACTATGGCCTCGGAACACCCCCTTCCCCTCCTATGCTAATCTGATCTCCTAGGTACCGGAAGCTATCAACCACTTCTATAGAACCCACCTGCATTGGAAAAATGTGTCTATCACTGCGATTACTACTGCCAACTTTCCCTGTACATCTACTGCATACGTAATTTTCCCTTCCTGTTAGTTTGCCTGCTATCCCACTACATCTCTTGTGTACTCGAGATCTGCATTGCGTACATTTTATGGAATTTATGCCAATTCCTTTCCTACATATCGAACATGGCCATTTCCCTGATGGAATCAGAGTATTGTCCTCTCTTCTACTTATAAAAAGAGAGAGAGAGAGAGAGAGAGAGAGAGAGAGCATTATCTTTATATAATGTTAAATAAGGAAAATAATGGTTTCTGATTTAGGCACATGGCCAACAACTTTGGGTGAAAGGGAAAAACAATTACATCAACTCCAGCGCATTACTGGTACTTTATTTTATCGACCTCATAATGATGATAAGCAAAGCTAACCTCAGCGGGATTTGAACTTAGAATGTACAGGGCTGTAACTATATGCCGATAAACTTGTTGTCTCATGCTCTACTGATACTGCCAATCCACCACCAATAAGGAAAATAATGATATAAGACAAAGGGAAGTAGTTAATTCAGCTATTGATTTACGATCGTTTCAGAGAGCAAAATTATCAATGTTCAGTCCAATCAATAGCAGTTATGCAAATGTGCTTTTATGAAGAGTTGAATTACTACCATCGATTGCTCTGTGCAGCGATGATTTTGCTTACTGAAATGATCGTAAATCAATAGTTTAATTACCTACTTCCCCTATTGCGTAGTATTATATATCTGACACTATAGTTATGAACACTCAATGGGGATATCATCTTTCCATAAAAAACACAAATTTCACTTTACTTCGATGAGTTATTCACAACAACATTACACCGTGTTCTAAAACGGTTATAAATCCTACTAAAATTAGGTAGAAAACACTAATGAGAGTGTATATATATAGTCTTTTATTCCTTTATTGGTTTCATTCATTGGGCTGAAACTATGGGGGTACACAGCATTATAGATTTTATATAATGAAAATCTTTAATTTTTATTAGATAAAATATCTTTTCATCTATCTGGGATAAATATTTATTTAACATCAAAGATGTTCTTTCCTTACTGTCTTGGAAAAATAATACTTTGATGACATTCTAGAACAGAAGCTCATTATCGGTGTTAATCTTCTTCATTCTGTAGGACATTAATATTGTCCATAGAATACTATAAAACTCTCTGTTTTGAATTTTTAAAAATTCATTTATTTAAGTATACAAAGTTACTATCGTCAGATTTGCTCCGAAATACTTAAAAACAGGATTTTCTGACTACTTTTTCCAGATCTCACCTAAATATTATCTGAAACTTACTTCACCTATCACCTAAATTACTATAAAATATTCCATGTCGATATAATTTTACTTAGTGATTTGAAAAAAAATCAAAAAGTATTCACTTTAAATCTTGTATGTGTGCAAAAGTATTTATTGTCTTCTTTTATCTCCTGAAGAATGGCAAAATCAGTAAGGTTTGCTTTTCTACTTTCAGTACGGGGCAAGGATTTTAAAAACAACATTACCTCACCCATTGTTGATATACTGAATAGTCAATTACCAGAGTTTTATACCTTGTCTGGTGAGTGACATATATATATATAATTCTTTCTGATTCGCGTGTCACTGTCTCTTTAATTTATATATGTATTTCTTGTACATTTGTGTAAAATAGTACAAATACTTGCATACTTTTTTAATATATATCTTATATATATTTGAATTGCATGCTTTTATTTAAAAAATATATACATATATAATTTATAATTTGAGTCCATGAAAATATTTATTTTTTGAGGTGACTGTAACTCAAAAAAAGACTCATTAACTAAGTAGATTGTATGTTAATTTATCATTTAATAGAGACCTTACACTTATACAAATGTAAAGTCACTATATATATATGTATATACATACACGCTTATATATATATATATATATATATAACGAAGGAGTTGTGGTAAGGAACCAGATGGACCATAACGCACCAGAGTACTCAATACTTAGGGTAGTAGAGTGGGTAATATGAAAAAGTTTAACCCCAACGGCAGAGCTCTAGCCATTTCGATGGCTATTTCTGGACAGAAGTAATCAGAATGTGTCTTATAAGCCAACAAATACAGTATATATATATATACTAGCTGACGTAACCAACTTCACCCGGGTAAACAGATGCTAAGAGAAGACAGGTAGAAAAGAAAATGACTGTGTTGGTCTGGTTTACAGTATGAGCAAGACTGTGGTGTGTGCATGACAAAAAAAAAAAGAGTAAAATATATTCTAGATACACCAGATTTTTTTGTTTTACCGTTCGTGCATAGTATATGAAGATTTCTACAATCTACATATAACTGTCCATGGGTAAAAAACGATTCTCTTCTTTTATTCAATTCTACAACATTGAAACTCTGAGCCTGAGCTTTATTTATGGTCATAGCAAAACTGGCTTTAACAGAGAACTGAAGTCTTGATAAATTGAATGGCAGATCAGTAGAAGAAGGGATAAGAGGAATCTTGGGAATAAATACATTTTCTCCTTGATGATTGCCTCCAAGAATAATAACCTCTAGGAGATTGTGTATTCTCCTGTTTGCTACTCACTGGAACTGCTGAAAATACATAGTATTTTCAAATGTATACACCGGCTGATTAGCCTCATTTGCATACCGAGTGATTTTTACGGACGGCTTTGCTGAAAATCAAAAACAAAATTTGCGCTCACTCTTAACATGGTGGATACCTAAATGTATTCTCAGCAGTTCCAGTGAGTAGCAGACAGGAGAATACACAATCTTGATAAGGAGTAAACACTGAAACTATATTATCGATTGTTTTCTCTCAGTTACCACTGCAACAAAAGGTTGAAGTTGTTCATCTAGAAAACACACATGGTGTCTATGAGGCTGTTTGCTTGCAAACAAACCAAATATTAATAACATCATTGTTAGGTATCCACAATGTCAAGAGCGAAAACAAATTTTTCTTTGGCTCCAAGCAGTTGTACAGAAGACCGGACTGCCATTGCATACAAACCTACAGTCAGTAGGCACCTCTTAACCCAATGTACACCCCATCCCACACACCCGACCCCATCCTCCTTTTCCCGTTCCGTCCACTGTGTCGATGACACAACAGTCCACACTGTAAAGTGGTCGTGTAGGAGACACGGTAAAAAGGCTCCCAGTCCACATTGTAAATGTGGTTGGTGTTAGGAAGGGCATCCAGCTGTAAAAAGAACCTGCAGAGACATTTCCATATGAGCGAGACACCATTCCCGTATCAAATGGAACAAAACCATCTAACCCATGCTAGCGTGGAAGATGGACATTAAACGATGATGATGATGATGATATATATATATATATATATATATATATATATATATATATATATATATATACATATATATATATATAGCCTGATTAGTTTTTTCATTGTTTTTGGTATTGTGCAGTTAGGTTTACCTACCACAATTTTCAGTTTGTCAGGCTGTCTAAACGTATGTTATTACTCTAAGGCCTGCAACCTTATTGAGTGCTTTGCTGCTCATTCCTAATTGTAGGTTGTTAGCTTGACCACAGCCAAAGCTTCTATTTTACTAAGCTTCCACTTGTATGTATATATATATGTATACGTATATGTCTATATATATGAATATGTATGTATATATATGTATACTCTTTTACTTGTTCCAACCATCTGGCTGAAGTCATGCTGGGGCACTGCCCTTGTTGCTACGCATTCTATATCTAGCCTGTGTTGGCTGGTCATTAGTGTAGGATGGAGTTTGTTACTGCTGCCCTTAGGTTACCTTCGTTCCATACTATGGGCTCATTTGGGATCCTGGATAGCAGAGTGTCAAGATGTTTCTTCAAAACATCCACATCCACACCATGCACACCTCTCAAATCTCTTGGCAGCTTATTCAAGAGTTGAGGGCCTTTGAACCCCAGGCAATTGCAATATCTGCTCCGGGGCTTTTGGTACCACACAGTGACGTCCTGTTCGGGGGTTGGTCCAGCTCTCAATGCCAAAGTTTGATACTAGTCCATCCAGGATCTTCCATATGTATATCACTGCATATCTCTCCCGCCTACATTCAAAGGAGTAGTGTTTTAGATCTTTTAGCTTCTCCCAGTAACTCATCTCGTTCATCGTGGCAATCCAGTTGGTATACCCTAAATATCGAGTACTCTGGTGCATTATGGTCCACATGGTATCTTACCACATCTTCTTTGTTATATATATATGTGTGTGTGTGTGTATATATATATATATATATATATATATATATATATATAGTGAAGAGTTTAGCGTAAAAGTTGGCGTCCATCAGGGCTCTGTTCTCAGCCCCCTACTATTTATTATTGCCCTTCAGGCTATAACAGAGGAGTTCAAGACCGGCTGCCCATGGGAACTTCTATACGCAAACGACCTGACACTCATAGCTGAATCAATGGCCGAGCTAGAGAAGAAATTCCAAACATGGAAGCACGGCCTAGAATCAAAAGGCCTTAAAATTAAACAGGCTAAGACTAAAGTTCTAGTTTGTAGGAAAGAAAATAAGGCGGCGGTCCCTTCCGGGAAATGGCCATGCTCAGTGTGTAGGAAAGGCGTAGGTAGAAACTCCATTTTATGTCCCAAATGCAAAGTATGGGTGCATAAAAGATGTAGTGGGATCACAGGTAAGCTAACTAAGAACTTAGATTTTACATGTGGGCGGTGCTCTGGTGCAATAAGTAACATCGAGTGCCCACAAAATACTAACTCTTTCAATTGCGCAGAGGGCTCTATAGAAATAGTGGACAGCTTCCATTACCTGGGTGACAAAATCAGCAGTGGGGGAGGGTGCTCCGAAAGTACAGTAGCTAGAGTCAGAACTGGATGGAAAAAGTTCAGAGAGCTTATACCACTATTAGCCGCTAAAGGGTTCTCCCTAAAAATGAAATGCAGGTTGTATGATGCCTGCATACGAACAGCAATGTTGCATGGCAGTGAGACCTGGGCATTGTGTGCAGAGGATATACGCAGACTAGAGAGGAACGAAGCTTGCATGCTCCGCTGGATGTGTAATAGTAATATACGTGAACGGCAAAGCATAAACAAACTAAGGAAAAAATTAGAAATAAGAGGGATCAGATGTTGTTTACTCGAGAGAAGGCTACGTTGGCACGGACACGTGATGCGCATGAAAGTCGATAGCTGTATAACAAAGTGCAGGGCAATAAAGATAGACGGTAGCCACGGAATAGGCAGACCTAGAAAATCCTGGGACGAGCTGATAAACTCCTACCTCACACACTTACACCTCTCCAAGACAATGTCACTGGACCGAGACCTTTGGCGGTACTCAGTAATAGAGAAGACCCGCCTTACCTAAATACATAGTAAAACCTACTACAGTCAGTAGGCATCTCTAACAAAATACATCCCCGTCCCACCACCCACCCACCCCATCCACACCACCCCCTCCTATGTAAAGTTATGTTGGTGCCACAACATCCAGGCCGAAACAAATGAGATCGTGTAGGTGTCACGACAATAAAACACACAGTCCACGCTGTAATGTGGCCGTGTAGGCAACACGGTAAAAACCTCCCAGTCCCACACTGTAAATGTGGTTGGTGTTAGGAAGGGCATCCAACTGTAGAAAACCTGCCAGATAGTCCTATGCGAGCAAGACAATCACTCTTGCCTCAAGTGGGAATACCCCCGTCCAAACCCATGCAAGCGTGGAACACGGACGTTAAACGTTGATGATGATGATGATGATGATATATATCCCTCAAAATGAAAGGCAGACTGTATGATGCATGTATACGAACAGCAATGTTACATGGTAGTGAGACCTGGGCGCTGAAGGTGGAAGACTTACGTAGATTAGAGAGAAATGAAGCCTGCATGCTCCGATGGATGTGTAATAGTAATATACGCGAACAGCAAAGCATAAATGAATTGAGAGTGAGACTGAGCATAAGAGGAATCAAATGCTGTGTGCAGGAGAGGCGGTTGCGTTGGTATGGACATGTGATGCATATGAAGGATGACAGCTGCATAAAAAGGTGCAGAGCACTAGAAGTCAATGGAAACCGCGGAGTGGGGGAGACCCAAGAAGACCTGGGATGAGGTGATAAAAGCCGACTTTACCCAATTACACCTCTCAAAGGCGATGACACACGACCGTGACCTCTGGCGTAACGCAGTAATACAGAAGAGCCGACCTCCAGCGGGGTACAAGCCGAAGCTGAAGCATATAGACAATATGCATATTGTCTATATGCTTCAGCTTCGGTTTGTACCCATGGGAGGTCGGGTACTCTGTATTACTGCATTACGCCAGAGGTCACGGTCGTGTGTCATCGCCTTTGAGAGGTGTAATTGGGTAAGGTCGGCTTTTATCACCTCATCCCAGGTCTTCTTTGGTCTTATTGTTTCCTGTGGCTGTTTGCTGCTTGCTGTCCCAGCACTGTTGCTACATGTGAATCCCACATTCTTAGTTAAGCTTCCTGAGATCCCGCAACATCTCTTGTGTACCCATTGTTTGCATTTGGGGCAGACAATGGAGTTCCTACCTACACCTTTCCTACATACTGAGCAAGGCCATTTCCCTGAGGGGATCTGGGTTCTGTTTTCTCGTCTACTTACAAGGACCTTATTCCTTGTCAGGTTGACTTTGAGACACTTTCTTTCTAGTCCCTGCTTCCAAGTTTGGAATTTCTTCCCTAGTTCTACCATAGATTCAGCTATAAGTGCGAGGTCATCTGCATACAGGCGTTCCCATGGGCATCCAGTCTTAAACTCCTCCGTTATTGCCTGCAGGACTATGATGAACAGGAGAGGGCTAAGAACAGAGCCTTGGTGGACACCGACCTGTACGCTAAATTCCTCGCTATACTCATTGCTAATCCTAACTTTGCTGACTGCTCCCTTATACATGGCTTGGTGTGACCTACCAACCCAGATGCCTTCAGCATCTCGGCAGCTATACCTGATGGACCGGTTGCCTTCCCTGTCGTCATATCTTTGATTGCCTTACTTACTACACTGCTGCTGACTTGTACTGCTGGCCCCTCTATAAGATCTACTTGGGGTAGGGTCTCTTCTTCCCATGCATTCTCCTCATTTAGTAATCTATCATAATGGCTCTTCCACACATCTTTCTTCTCAGCACTTGTGAAGGCAAGCTCACCTTTATCATTCCAGATACACTTCTCTCCAATGACATCACAATTCTCTCCGACACACTGCCTCACAATCTTGAACACTTCCTGTTTCTGGTCCTCACGTTGCAAAACATGCTTGAATTTTCTATCCTCGGCTTCCCTCCTAGCTAAGTATACTTGTCGCCTAGCTTCCCTCCTGGTCCCTATGTAATGTACCCTGCTTCCCCCATTCTTCCATTCTTTCCATGCCTGTCTCTTGGCCTTAACTGCCTCATCTACCTTATTGTTCCACCGCCAAGTCACTCTCCTCCTGCCTGTGGTCTTACTCCAGCCAGAGATCTCATCCGTCGCCTTTAGTAAGTTATTTTTTAGGAACTCCCAGTGCTCTTCTACATTGAATGTCTCTATCTGTTCTTCTTTACTGTCATAGGCATTGAGTAAAATATCTTTAAATCCGGCTGAGGGGTCTTTCTTCTCCAGGTTAGCTTCTGTTTCCAGGTTCGTCTAGTTCTGACCTACACCACCTATCCCATCGTCATTTCCCATCCAGAAAAATTTGTAGCACTGACCTTTTCCTAAAAGGACTCTAGCAGACTCTCCTCTCCATCTAGTCTCTTGCACACAGCATACATCAATTTCCTTCCGCTCTAGCATCTCCACGATTTCTCCTGCTCTTCCTTTCATTGTGCTTACATTGATGGTTCCAACTCAGAGTTTTGGGCATTTGTCAACATTCATGGGAAAGGGTAGATTTTTGCAGGGGTGTGTGTATGCTTCCTGTCTCTGGATTGAAGCTTCACATGGGTGCTTGGTAGCTTGCGGATTCATATTAATTTTCCTTTATTAATTCAGGGTTGCTCCATTTATTCTCAGCTCATCCATACATAACGGTAGAAGAATTCAGGGCTAGAAGAACAGTGGTGGTGGTAATAATGGCAGGGTTTGTTGGGACTAGGACGGGTGAGGAGAGAGGTAGGTAGTAGTAGTAATGGCATAGTTTGTTGGCGTTGGTAATGGGTGGGGGTGGGGGGACATGCTGAGGTTTGATTGGTCGAATAGGCTATGGTGGTGTGAGGGGGTAGGCAGGAGAGAAATTGTGAGATTTGTAGCCATCATGGCCTATAGCATCTCAGGGCAAAATAAACCGATACGAGTACCTATATTAGACAAGGCGAAATGTTAGGATTTCGAAGGGAGTAGATGACTTCGTAGAGACAGCTAAACGATAAATACAACAATAATAATTGTTTCTACTTTTGGCACAAGGCCAGCAATTACCCAGTGTATTACTGGTACTTTATTTTATCGACCCCGTAAGGATAAAAGGTAAAGTTAACCTCGGCGAGATTTGAACTCAGAATGGCAAGGGACATAACTCTATGCGTCAAAGCATGGCATCCGATCCTCTACCGATACTGCCAATCCACCGCCCTACAACAATAATAATAATAATGTAAGAGAGGGGAAGGGAGTAGATGACTTTGTCGAGAGACAGCCATAGTGGCAGCATGGGAAAAGAAAACAAGGGTAAAAAGATAAATGTGTTGTGGAGGCTAGTGAAATGATAAATACAACAATAATACTAATAATAATTGTTTCTACCTTTGGCACAAGGCCAGCAATTACCCAGTGCATTACTGGTACTTTATTTTATCGACCCCGTAAGGATGAAATAATGTGAGTGGAACATATGCAATTGGGAAATAGAGGGATACCAGGAAGATATATATGGATGGCTGGAACATGGTTTAGCAGCTCTAGTGATTCATTTTAGCTTTTCAGAATCAAGTGTGTCTTATCTCTTGAAGATGTATATGTATAAGGAAAAGGAATTGAAAATGCAACTGGAGTCTTTTAAGAATATTTATTTACTTTACTGCTTTCATAGTTCTTATGATTATCAAAAGTAAAATTGAGATGGGGGGCTTCTGTTGCATTGTATCTTGCGAGACACACCACAACAGAAACACAGACCCTCCATCTCAAGTTGCATTTTCAATTTCTTTTCCTCATATTTTCATTTGTGCAGGGCATTAAAAAAAACTCATTTTCTTATATATATGTGTATATATATATATATATGTGTGTATATATATATGTATATATAAATGTGTGTGTGTGTGTTTATATATGAATATAAATATATGTATATATATATATGTGTATATATTATTATTCAAAATGTTAACAAATGAAAAATATTCTCATAATCAAAATATATATTTTGTTATATATATTTCAAAGGTACTGTGTTGTTTATTCAGTACGTCCTCATCAGACAAAATATATGATTTGGTATATGACAAACTGCTACAGTCTTGATTATTCAATTCCAGTATTGGCAATTCCAGTATATGTGTATATACCTATATATATGTGTGTGCATCTGTGTGTGTGTGTTTATATATACACAGGAAACACATTTCCCTTCTGATGAAATCCTTTGTATAAAATCAATATCTTGTCAGAAATTAATATGCCCTCCAGCTACGGTATTCTGATAATTCACAATTGAATTTTAATGATGAAACTCTAGTATTATTACATAAACAAATATGAGGCTCTCTTTGAACTGAATCATAATTTTGTTGCATTATGATCTATTAAATTACATATTCCTGATTAATAATAATTTTTTCCTAATTCTGAGATATTTAACTTTATTAATCTGTTTTAACCTTGCTGCCTTCTACATCATCGCTATTAACCCACAGGACCAAAACACAGACAGATTTATAAAGTACAGTCCCCCTTTACATCATCACCCTTAAGCCACAACACTGATAGATTTATAAAACACAGTCACCTTCTACGTTTTCACTATTAGCCTACAGCACAGACCAATGTATAAAGTACAGCCACACTCTACTTCACCACCTTTAACACATTAGCATTTATATTACTCTATATATACTATTGTATTTTCATAGTAAAGGCTTTATTTCACATAATATCTTACATACTATCAAATCTATGAGACTTTTATTATTGTTTATTTTGAGAACAATACCTTAACATCAGTATGAGTCGCCGGTTATGGTTGGTTTGAACAAAAAGAGGTGAGAGAATTCTGGCTGGATATGACCAGTTTAAATGTTAAAGTGTTATGCCCCAACACTGATAAATTTATAAAACACAGCCACCTTCCACATCATCACTATTAATCCACAACATAGATTTATAAAGTACAGCCACCCTCTACTTCACCATCCTTAAGTCACAACACAGACAGATTCATAAAACAGCCATTCTCCACATCATTACTATTAATCCACAACACAGACAAATTTATAAAGTAAATTTTCATTATTTATCATACACAACATTCATGGAAATTTGGACTCATACTTATGTGCAAACGGAGTTTTGGTTAAAAATTACATTTCAGGGCAACTTTGTTCCAGGTACCATCCCACTCTAAGGCCCCTTCTGCAATTAGTTTCTGCTATAACCACAGGTTTATCAATACTTTGTCAGTGAAATTTGATAAACAGAAACTGTGAAGAAGCTCAATATATATATGTATATATATATTGTAAAGAGGTAGTGCCAATGGCTGAACTCCTACCATTTTGAAAGCAAATGGATAACGGAATTATTTGTTCATTTTCATCTAATTCCAAACACTATCTCTTCAGGGTCAGGGTCCTAATTTGATTGACATGTGGGGGTAAGTGAAGAAATGGATAAGGTGTGGTTAGGGGAGGAGGGGGAAATTATCTAGTGAACTTTGGGGGTGGAAGCCTTTAGCCTATAGTCTCAGTGTTGCCTGTCATAGTGTATGTGTGTGTGTAACTGCATGCACCCACACTGGAACTTTAATTTATATATTATTCTCCCGAAATGTGCAAAACATTAAGACTATTTTCTTGCTATTTCAAGTGTTAAACTAATATATTTCTTCAATGTACTGGTCTGTTTGCTTTGTTATTTCTGTTTACTTTTTACACACACGTGTGTGTCATCATCATCTTCGTTTAACGTTCATCTTCCACGCTAGCATGGGTTAGACATGTATGTGTGTGTAAATAGTAAACAGAAATAACAAAGAAAACAACACAGTACATTGAAGAAATATATCAGTCTAACGTTTGAAACAGCAAGAAAATAGTCTTAATGTTTCAGACACTAGACCTTCATCTGAAGATAAATATTGGTTTAATTTTTTAAGCATTGAAGACATTCAAAAATATCTTATTTTTTATTGCTGCCACAATGCAAATAAACTAAAATTAGTTGGAGTTTGTTAAACTGTAAATGTAAAAATGTTAATAGTACTACACATCACAATAAGCTACCAGTTATTACTCTTTCTCTCTTCAAAGCCACTTCAATGATCCAACATTGCTTTCACTCTCTCTCCTCCCCTACTGACAAGCAACATATAGCTGCCATTGTTACCCATCCCACTTCTACCACTGTAAAGTGGTGGTGTTGTCATAATAATATGTATCAAATACACCTTGTAAAGGAGTAGGACTGATGCCATGAAAAAATGCATCCAATTCACCCTGTAAAGTGGTAGTGCTGGTGTTACAATAAATTGCAGACAGTATATGCTGTAAAATTGTTAGCTTTAAAAAGGCCTCCAACTGTAGAAGCTATGCCAAAATGGAATATATGTGCAAGCTGTGTTTATCTGAGCTCTCTAGTCTCAAGACATGACAATCTGCCCAACCCATGCTAGCAGGAACATAAATGCTAAAAGGAACATAAACGATGGTGATGAGAGGCCTGAGGAAAATTTGTTCTCCTTCATATCTACAGTTGGGGTCAACTGATTCTACCACTTTGCTATATCTATAGTAGATTCCACTTAAGACACCAAACAGCAAGGTAAGGGTTTTAATCCAGATATAAGAATAAATTATTATTATATAATTGTTTCTACATTTGGCACAAGGCCAGCAATTACCCAGTGCATTACTGGTACTTTATTTTATCGACCCCGTAAGGATGAAAGGCAAAATTATATAATCCTGAACATTTACCCCAGTAAAATGCTGGAAGTGAATTAACCTAAAGACTAAATTAATTATTTTTCCTTTGAAATAACAATACAGCAAGCACATCACCAAGTTCAAAGTCTGGATATAGAGAAAATGTTTGATGGGTATGTGGGGAATAAATACAAAATTTTAAGACATTTAATGCATTTTGAATTAAAAATGTTCAGAATTTAATTGTTTTATTAAATTAATTATATTAAACACTTAAGGTGAATTTTAGTAAGAAAATATTTCCAATTGCAATGTAAATAGTTTGTTTTTATCATTTCCGAATTGTAAACTAATAGTTTCTTTGTTAAATTTAATTATGTGTAATTTGAAAAATATTTGTTCTAGACAAACAGAAGAGCCAAAAACACAAAACCAAACCAAAATAAATAGATAAATAAAAATAATGATAATAATAATAATCATTATTATAATCCTTTTCAGACAATTAAAAATACCATTCTGTCTGGCAAGACAGCACAATATATATTATGTCTACAGATATATCGAACATTGTTTTGCCAAATACAGACTAATGAATATATTTTAATGTGAGGAAGTAATTTAATTATTATAGAAGAAAAAAAATGATAAATGAAATCTTACAAGCGCTTTTTAACAAAAAGTATTGATTTATTTATTTTTGTTTCAATATTTATCTAATAACCTACAAAAAACAGAGAAAATTGAAGGGAAAAGAAAAGATAAGCAAGAAGGGAATAATAATTCTAAAGTCTGAAAATGTGAGTGAAAATACAAAAACAGGTTATTAATATTTAAAATTAATGAGTATCTATCAGCCATCCCTTACAAATCAGTGCCAGATCATTTTTCATTAAAACAAATGATTGTCAAATATTTTCTTAGAGTTATGTAAAACATCAGTATATCTATATAATTTTTCAAACTATTAATTTCAACTTTAGAGATTATATATATGTGTGTGTGTGTGTGTGTGTGTGTGTGTGTGTGTGTGTGTGTGTGTGTGTGTGTGTGTGTGTGTGTGTGTGTGTGTGTGTGTGTGTTTATATCATCATCATTTAACTTCTGTCTTCCCTGCTAGCAAGAGTTGGATAGGTCTTCACAGACCAAGTCAGGTTGTCATGCTTTTAATACAACTTACAATTCCATGCAACCCTTTTTGGCACAGTTTCTACAGGAAGATGCACTTCTTATTGCAAACCACCTTATAGGGTATATTAGGTGCATTGTTTTTATGGAGCCAACACTAGACAAATTGTTGGCCATTGACTCAACTGAGGAACCCTCTCTATCCTATGGGGAGTGGGGAAGAATGATAAGTATGTTATATTTGTATGATGAGCATATTGGAATTTGACAGAATGATGAGTGAGATGGAGAGCGATCTCTGATAGTTTGGAAGTGTTACTGTGATGATAGCAGCTATTAGGGTGTTATGACTGGTGGTGATGTAAAGATCTAAGAATAACTAAGGAGTGAAGTATGAATAGAGTGGATATGTCCAGTCTTGGTATTTAACTCTAAATTATTCACTTGAAACAAGAAAACCCTTCTGTTAGTTTAGTTCAGTTCTCAGGCATTAGTGACAGTTAGCAAGTCTTACTCTGGAAGAGAAGCTTCCTGTATTCAACTTTAATAAAATCACAATATACATTGAATTGTGAAGAAACAAAAATATTGATAAATTTTATAGGTAATATTTCAATATCTATGTTGAAGATATGACACCCTCTCTCGTGTTGGTGCCATAAAAAACATCCAGTACACTCTGCAAAGTGGTTATTGATTGAATAGAAACAATGCAGAGTAGAGAGGACTCTTTAGTGCTGATGCTATGATAAAACATACACAATACACTCTATAAAGAGGTTGCCATTAGTAAGGCATCCAACAATAGAAACCTTTCTAAAAATGGAATACATAAGTATAATGCAGTCATCAGCGTGACACATCTAGAGGACAGTACACTCCAAATAAGAACTAACCTGCATGGAGGTAGACATAAACAAATGCCAGTGTCATTTTTTTCTGCTGCATGATAGATACTTTCTTTAATGTGAACACAAGACAACCCAGTGTAATTAAATATCTCATTTGAAACATTTTCTTTGAATTTGCAAACACATTATTATCTTCACTACACCTGAGTATTCTAAGCATTGTATTGCAATTGTCACTTGTAAATGCAGCACATTTTTCAAAGAAACCACTTTTCTCTAGAGTTTCCTATAAACGATTAGTGACTGTGTTTGCAGTGTCATTATGTGTGTTCTTTAACTCAATCAGTTTTGACTGTAAACCACAATTTTTCCAGCCAAAGTACTAAATAATTACAGAAAATGGCTTTATTAAATTGTGGTTACTTCCATCTGTAGCAATTCCACAATATGCTATCTCATTTTCTTCCCATTAACAGAATGCAATGCAGATACAGAATTACCAATTGCTCCTTCTATATTTTGGTTTAGTTTTGTTGTTGTTGTTGTTTTTTATTTGAGAACTAAAAAAACTTGCTACCTTAAAATCAGAGAAAATCATTTTAACCAAGACAGTTTAATAGTCGATGGTTATAAAACTATTCTGATGCTTAACAGTGTGAAATGCATAAATACCCCCTGCTGCAGTGACAGTATCTTCTGTTTTTACTACCTTGTTTAACAAAATATCTATGTTTCATCAATGAACACACTCCTTAAATAGCTTTCTTGTGTTACTGGAGTTGACATGTGGTTGCAAATCATTAATACCAATACTTACCACAAAGATGTACATTTCTAGTTTGCTTCCTAAACACTGGGAGTTTAGTCTACAATGCTATAGTGATCTCAGATTTATAGTACCATTTTATGCTTTGAAAACGTATAAACCATAAGAACTAGCTGCGATAACAAGTTGTACTGTTATATCACTATAGAGTATTAATTCCCATCCAAGTGTACTTAGGATTTATTGGCTAAAAATAATGAACTTTTTTAACACCAAAATAGGACAAAGAAGCTTTTGAAAATAAGTAATTATTTCAATATTTTATTGATATCAATCATTAAATTGTCACCATGCTAGAATTCAAGGTTATATTCAATTATAGCAACTTCAGTATTTGACTGGCACTTTTTTCATTGACAGAATGTACAGAGAAACAAGCAAATACCACAAAATATTTTGTCATGTTATCTATTGGTTATGCCATCCAAATTAACCATCATAACAAGCCTTTGGAGTGAGCCACTGTCTATTTACTTTACTTGCTAGAAATAGCAGTCAAGTTTCCCTGAACTCTTAAAAGAGGTAAAGAATGGTTGCTTTTGCTCTAGATTATTATGCTTGAATATAAGGTGGGGTGATCATATTTTGGCAATTTTGATAGTAGGTCTACTTGATCAGAGATATGCATCATCATCATTCATGCAGTAGTAGATAGTTACAATCCTCCTCCACCCTTTGGAGCTTTCATAATCAATTGTGATTTGCTAATTGGGGGATTAGCCTTGGCCATTGGTGAGATTTTAATTCTTAGATGAAATATGAATACTTAGTCATAACAGTCATAACAGATCTCATGAAATGCTCTAATATTTGTAACAATCTACCACCTCTTGAGTGGAACTTTATCAACCCTGATAGATTGAAACACAAAGTTGACCTTTAATAGATTTGAACTCAATGCAGAAAGCCAGAATAAATATCACAGAGCATTTAATTAGGCTCCCTGCCAACTTGCTGACCTTTGGCTAAACATTAACAGTGATAAAATTTGCTTCTACATTTCTTAATTTTCAGTTCCCTGTAAATTTTTTCCCACATTTGGTATTACAGTAAAATTAACATATCTCACTTTGTGTCAAAGATAATTAGAAATATTGACATAAAGTATAAAATATAACTTATTCATAATTAGTCATTATTAAGGCTTCTCAGAGAGCATTTTACAAAGTGGGTCAAGAATGCTTTTGAATCTAGCTGGTGGGAATATTATTGACAGGCCTCTCTTTGGCTCTCTGATGCACTGGCTAAACCTTCCTTTTAGAGGCCCTGGTCATCATATAGCATCTAACTAAGCCATTCAATGAGCATAGAGAATAAAGAACCAACCTAGATATTTTATCCTGGCCTACTTCCTCATTTTTCTTCATTGAAATTTCAATACAACGATAATAAAGTAAGGAGTGCAGGACTGCATCCAGAATATACTTTTTTATCCCGTTTGTAAAATAAGTTGGATTACTTTGAATAAATAATGAATGAATATTACATAATGTATCTACTAAATTTCGTTATTCTTGATTAAACATAAATAATTTTGTTGGTTATTTTAAGATTCACTTCTTTAAAATTTGCATATGTCAACACTTCCGGTTAGCGATTGCTTAAATACACATTCAGATATTCCCTCGCTAATTTTCTCCTAATGCAGTTTATATATAATATCGTTTTTTTTAATGTATCATGGATTACGTTACTGATTACAGTAGACAGTGTAATGCAGTCTTCATTCAATTTCTATCTATTATATATTGTCAATTACGATTTTATTTGATGTATCATATCTACATGCATATATACTTGCATATAATATCCATATAGACACTACACATGCTAGCAGAAAACCACCCGAAGTGTGATTTTCTGCTAGTAAATATAACTATATATTTCACCATATTATAACCAATGAAAACCACCAGAGAGAGAATGATAAGTAACATAACAAAATACACTCTTCTACATTAAAAAGACATACCTTACCTTAATACAAAACTATATATAAAAATGTATATACCTTAGAAAATGACGTAACAAAATAGAGCAAGTACTTCAAAAAAGACATTATGCATAAATAATAGTGTATACATCAAAAAGAAACTATAGAAGAGAATGGTCTTTATCATTATCATCATATTTAGTTGCACATTTTCCATGCTGGCATGTATTTTTATGAGACTGTTTTTAGAGGTATTTCTATTGTAGGATACCCTCCATTATACCATCTTATAGTTTGTTTATAAGCATAGTACGTACTGCTTCACTGTGGTTTATATTGTTTATGTGGAACATAATCACCAGCACTTTTTTTAAACATTGTTGAGATGGTAAAGTAAGACATGCACACACAGAAACACACAGACATAAAAATATATATATATTTGAATGTGTGTGTAACTATATTATGAATGAGCTAAGATATTTCAAACATATATCTTATTTCATAAATGTTCCCTGTTCTGCCTTTTAAAATGTTCAAATATATAACTTTAGCATCATACTCTCACTCTCCTTCTCTCTCTTTCTCCCTTGAACATTGATGGCGTGGTCTCTTTCTCTCTTTCCATCATAATCAGTATTGTCTTACATTCTCACACACACCCCATTCATCTCATTTCACCTTAACAAAATAACAATCTGACCAATGACAGACAGATTTTACAAATAAATTATTTCAATAAGTTATTTCAATGATGTTATATCTTATTTCATAAATGTTCCCTGCTCTGCCTTTAAAAATGTTCAACTACATTACCCTAGCGTATTCCTCCACCATCAAACACCCACCCCTTTTCTATCACCTTCCGGTCCACCATCTTCTACTCCAATACTTTTCAGACATCACACCTCCTTTCCACCATCTTTTGCTGTTTAGGAGAGCAGTGATTCTAAGTAAAATAAGAATGCACAGAACATATGTTGAGCTTTCTAAACCATTTAGAAGGCAGACCATCTAGGATGGGTGAGACCCCAATTAAAAACGACTGCTTGAGGCAGATGTGGGCCCTGTAGCTGTGAATGAAGGCCTAGGAGGGCAATAACAGCAATTTGAAAATGTGATAGGAAGGGCATCCAGCCAAAACATATATGATGTAATAATGCAGTTGATTATTTGTCTTATGTAACTAGCTTTCTGTGTGTATTTTGTGCTAACACAATAAATATAAAAATATACGACAGGCTTCTTGTCAGTTTCCATCTACTAAATCCACTCACAAAGTAATAATTGTTTTTACTTTTTTGGCACAAGGCCACCAATTACCCAGTGTATTACTGGTACTTTATTTTATCGACCCCGTAAGGATGAAAGGCAAAGTTAACCTCAGCGGGATTTGAACTCAGATCATAAAGGGACGTAACTCTATGCTCCAAAGCATGGTGTCTGACTCTCTACCAATACTGCCAATCCACCGCCAATCCACTCATAAAGTAATAATGATTCCCCAAGGTATAGTATAGAAGATACAGTGTGCCACAGGATGGAACTCAAATCCATGTGCAAGTGAAGCAAAACTTTTAGCCATACTTTTGCAATAATTATACCTATATATATTGTAAATAAATATTATAACAATTAAAGATATTGTACATAATAATTAATGATGAACTATATAGTAAAATGGATGTGGTACTTTAGAGACAAATAAGATTACAAAAAAGACTTTGTACTGTAAAGAAAACATTTCTTTTGGTTATAGCAGTCCACTGTATCTATTCCTCTCCAAAACTCTTGTTCTCTGACCCTCTGATCAAAAAGGAGATATGAAAGATATCAAAACTCTAAAGGCCAATCAGTTTATTATCCCAATTATAGATTTACATCAGAATCATTCAAAACTGAATGGGAAATTATTTGGACAAGGATTACCCAAGGAAACAGGCAGGTTTCAGAAAGAAAATCTCCAGAACAAGTTGTTTTCTTTCTATAAATCAAGTCAAATGAGAATCCACAAGACCTTAGCATAGCCTTTGAAATAGCCTTTGACTCTATAGCACATAAATCCTTCCTTGGTCCCCCTCATCCCAATATGTATAAATCAAACTTATGTTGACATTTGTAAAGAGAAACTATAAACATAAAATTCATAAAATACATTATTTACCTTATGTCAACAACAGTTGTATATAATATACATAAGATATTTAACAATTGTTTCTAATATAGAGACAAGGCCAAAAATATTTGAAGGGGAGTTGATTAAACCAAACAGTACTTGACTAGTACTTTATTCTATTAATCCATGAAGGAAGAAAAGGAAAATTTACTTTGGAAAGATTTGAACTCAGAATATAAAGGGTTGTAACTAAACACGGCAAGATATTTTGTCCGATGTTTCGTCAATTCAACCAATTCACTGCCTTAACTTTATATATACTTAGTAATGATTTCTTTATAAGATGCCATGCCAAGTTCCAGGTTAATGTAATAAAATTTATGGCACCAGTTTGTCTATGAATATTACATAACTTAGTTTATTTTATTTAAAAGCCTCTTGTATTTCATAATAGCAATAAGGATCAATGCAGACTACATGTTAACAAAGCAATTTTGTTAATATTTTTCCTTTGAGTGATTTATTGATTTGTCTGTATCAGACCCACCGGAAAACCTGTTAGGTATGCAATTTGATCTTCTTACATTTCTATTGAGGGTGGAAAAGGTTGAACACTTTAATTTGACTTCTTTAATTGATGCAGACAAAATGGGATAATAGATGAAATATCAAAATGGTTGGTCTCATTTGATACTGTTGGGTTTGTTTTGATATTCCATTTTCTTTTCTTTTCACCCCAAATCAACATTACAGACAGTATCGACAATCTCGAGCCAATGAAGGAGCCTATATGTGCTCACACGACCTGCTAGAAATAGCAACCAAATCACCTTCAAATTAACCCCAAATATTTTAAACAAAGAGGAACATGAGCCAGTGAGGGATATTCAGTATGGTTTCTCACCCTGTTAGAAATGACAGCCATATCACCCTCAAAACAAATCAAGTCATCTTAAACAAAGAAGTCCATAGTCAGTGAGAGATTTGTGTGATTGCTTGCTCTGCTAAAATAGTAAACAAATCCCCTTCAAATCACACCCCACCATCCTAAGATTGTACAGGATGCATATTATCCTGGCATCAGCACTACATACTACTTACAAAGTGTATTGGGTGCATATTTATTGTAGCAT
>OZ024742.1:117331322-117341322 GCA_964016885.1 Eledone cirrhosa
TCTTAGAAAACTAGGTGTAGATGAATGGCTTGTGAGAGCTATACAAGCTATGTATAATGAAACAGTCAGTAAGGTTAGAATTAACAATGAATATTGTGAAGAATTTAGTGTAAAAGTTGGCGTTCATCAAGGCTCTGTCCTTAATCCCCTCTTATTTATTATTGCCCTTCAGGCTATAACAGAGGAGTTCAAGACCGGCTGCCCATGGGAACTCCTATACGCAGATGATCTAACGCTCATAGCTGAATCAATGGCTGAACTAGAGAAGAAATTCGAAACATGGAAGCATGGCCTAGAATCAAAAGGCCTTAAAGTTAACTTGTCTAAGACTAAAGTTCTAGTTTGTAGGAAGGAAAATAGGGCACCGGTCCCATCTGGGAAATGGCCATGCTCAATGTGTAGGAAAGGAGTAGGCAGAAATTCCATTTTATGTCCCAAATGCAAAGTATGGGTACATAAAAGATGTAGTGGGATCACAGGTAAACTATCTAAGAACGTAGATTTTATATGTGGCCAATGCTCAGGTGCAATAAGTAGCAAGTGTCCAAAGGATACTAGCTCCTTCTATTGCCCAGATGGTTCTATAGAAATAGTAGACACTTTCCGTTACCTGGGTGATGAAATCAGCAGTGGTGGATGGTGTTCTGAAAGTACAGTAGCCAGAGTCAGAACGGGATGGAAAAAGTTCAGAGAGCTTATACCGCTGTTGGGCACAAAAGGTTTCTCTCTAAATATGAAAGGCAGATTGTATGATGCCTGTATACGAACAGCAATGCTACATGGCAGTGAGACATGGGCATTACGTGCAGAGGACCTGCGTAGACTGGAAAGGAACAAAGCATGCATGCTCCATTGGATGCGTAATAGTAATATACATGAATGGCAAAGCATAAATGAACTAAGTGAGAAATTAGGAATAAGAGGGATCAGATGCTGTTTACTTGAGAGAAGACTACGTTGGTATGGTCACGTGATGCGCATGAAAGATGACAGCTGCATAAAAAAGTGCAGGGCGATCAAAATTGATGGTAGTTACGGAGTACGTAGACCCAGAAAAACCTGGGATGATCTGGTAAATTCCGACCTCACACACTTACATCTCTCTAAGACAATGTCTCTGGACCGAGATCTTTGGCGCTACACAGTAATACAGAAGATCTGCCTTGCCTATGTACAAAGTGAAACCTACAGTCAGTAGGCACCTCTTAACCAAATATTCACCCCAATCCACTACCCCTATCCTATCCTATCCTCCCACTCCCACCAATAGCAAGAGAAAATGAGATCGAGATCGTGTAGGTGTCACGACAAAAAAAACACACACAGTCCACGCTGTAATGTGGCCGTGTAGGGACACGGTAAAAAGTTCCCAGGCCCACACTGTAAATGTGGTTGGTGTTAGGAAGGGCATCCAGCCGTAGAAAACCTGCCAGATACTCCTATGTGAGCGGGACACAGTCACCCGACCAGCCTAACCCATGCTAGTGTGGAAAATGGACGTTAAACGAAGATGATGATGATGAGATGATGATATATATGTGTATATACATATACACACACACACACATCTATCTATCTATATATATATATGCTCATACACGATGGATTTTGTACAGTTTCTGTTTATCAAATTCTACTCAACAAGGAATTGGTCAACTAGAAGACACTTGCCAAAGTTGCCACAGATTTAGATTGAAGTCAGAATCACATGACTGTAAAGCAAACGTCTTAACCACACAGCCTTACCTGTGTCTTAGTTCTGTACAAATAAAATGGTAAAAGTATAAAATACTATAAGCTAAATTACTAATATAAGATTCTGCAATTATATTTCTTTTCTTTTATAATTATTCTTTCTCAGCCATTTATACTGACTTAGGTCAATTTGGCATTGTATTCTGATGGAAATGGATGTAATTATGGATAATTATTGTTAAATACACTGGAGCACTTTAATAGCTGGTCTGTTAATATAGTTGGAAAATTCATTGAAAAGAGAAACAATGAGTGAGGTTGGGGGGGGGGGGGGACCACATAGTTACTGTACATGCTAGAAACAACAAACAAAGTCCTCTAAAATCACACGGTAAGTGTCTAGGACTGTTTTTGAATGTTCCCTTCCTTCTTGTTGTTTTTGTTGATTAACACTGGACCAGCTCTGACTAAGCAAACAAATTATCAAAATATTCCAACCATGACCATCCTGTTTTGTTTTTTTTTCCAGTTAAGCCAGGACTACATTATCAGATGTGTCTTGAGATTTTTAGAATGGCATGTTGTATTTTGAAGGGAATTTGGCTGCTATTTCTACCCAAAGCAAAGGAAAATTTGACGTTATAGTCCTAGATACATTCTATACATTCTTTTATAAAGAATATTATCTCTCTGTCTATCTACGTATGGATGATTACAGTTGGGTAAAGAAATACTGCACCAGTAGTTGCAACTGAAAGGAAGATGCAGAAGACCAAAGAAATCATGGCAGAATGGAGAAAGATGATCTGAAGATGTTAAAATCTCACAAAGGAAATGTAAAAAGAATAGATTTTGCTAGTCCAACACATACAACTATGGAAAAACAGATGTAAAAGTGATATATTTATAGATGTGTGTGTGTGTTAATATTGACACTATTTAGCTTATCTACTATTGTTGAATTGTACTTTGAAGCTTCTATGTGGTTCGTTGACCTGCTAGAAAGAGGTTTAGTTTTTTTAAGGTCAGTCTTCACAACCAAATTCCTGGGTCTGCCTTTTCCATAAGTCCCAGCCACAGGAATTTCTCTGCATTTCTTTATGCAGCTGCTATCTTCCATCCACATCACATGTTCATACCAACACGATCTTCTCCCTTGCACACTTCATCCAATTCCTCTCATGACAAGTTTTTCTTTCAGTTTTCTTAATCTATGCCATAACATTACTCATCCATCAGAGCATACTCAACTTGTTTGTTTCTAGTCTCAGCAGGTCTTCTGCAGTCAAGGCACATGTTTCACTGTCATGTAGCATTGCCATTCACTTACAGGCATCATACAGTCAATCCTTCACTCAGACATAAAAGCTCTTTGTTGTCAGCAGTGGTAACATTTCTCAAAATTTCTTCCAACCTGTTCTTATCCTAGCTATCACAATTTTGGTGCATCCTCTCCAACAGCTGACTTGATCATTTAGGTAGCAAAAGCTGTCAAATGTCAGGTGCCTCTCTGGCAACTGAAGGAATCTATTTCACATGTACTCTTTGTAATCCTCTTGTGCATGTACCACATATAAAGTCTATCTTTTCCATTAGCCTACCTGCAATACCATTACATCTCTTGTGCATCCATAAATTAGACTATGTACACATTAGGAAATTGCAGCCTACCCTTTTCTGACATATAAACAAGGCAACTTACCTGATGGTATCATCTTTCTTTCTTCTTTCCTACTTATTATTATGTTCCTCTCTGCTGAGTTTACTGTAAGGCCTTTCAACTTTAGGTTCTTCTTCCATGTTTGAAATTTTGTCTCTAACTCTTCTACGGGTTCAGCTATAAAGACTAGTTTGTCAATGTATAGAAGCTCCCATGGAGTGCCAGTATTATATTCATCAGTGATGGCCTAAAGGACAATGATAAACAGGAGTGAACTGAGGAATGATCTCTGGTGGACTCCCACCTGCATTTCAAATTCATCACTGTACTCATTGTCAACTCTCACTCTGCTGCTTTCTCCTCTACACATGGTCTGCACGACCCTCCCAAGCCTTTCATATACAACAAACTTCCTAAGGGCCCACAAGATTATAGAGCATGCGACTCTGTCAAAGACCTTCTTCAGATCTACAAATGCTTGCCTTAATTATTCATGCTGTAACCCTTTCAGCAACTTTCATGACCTGGTCTATCAGCTTAATGCTTCTGTAGTTACTTCTCTCTAGTGCATCTCCTTTGCCTGTGTAGCAATTTACAATAGTACTAATGCACCAGTCATTGGGTGTGACATCATCCTGCACTACTTGATTAACTATGTGCATAACCAGCTTGTATCCTAACATGTTAGATTCTTTTAGCATCTGAGTGACTATACCAGATGGTCAAGCGCTTTCCCTACTTTCATGTCCTTAATTGTTTTATCTATCATACTGCTGTCAACTTTTTAAATCAAAATGTGAAGCTTTTATGAAACTTCAGCATATATTGTGATGAGGATATCAGCAAGATAACCAGATCTAATACAGGTAGACAAGGAAAAAAGACATTGGCTCTTAATTGACATAGTGGTACCTGGAGATGACAAGGTGACAGAAAAAAGGATGAAAAGAATGAAAAATATCAAAACATGAAGCATGAAATAAAGTGAGTTGGTGTATTACAGAGGGTGGAGGTCATTATTATAGTTGTGGGGCGGCGGATTGCCAGTATCGGTAGAGGGTCGGACGCCATGCTTTCCAGCATAGTTACGTCCCTTTGCGATCTGAGTTCAAATCCCGCCGAGGTTGACTTTGCCTTTCATCCTTACGGGGTCGATAAAATAAAGTACCAGTAATGCACTGGGTAATTGCTGGCCTTGTGCCTAAAGTAGAAACAATTATTATAGTTGTGGGGGTTTTGCTGTCATGAAAAAAAGGTGCTAAATTGGATTTCAAAGATTGGTGTTGAAATGTGAACTGAGTAACTGCAAAAGACTGCACTTCTGGGAACAGCAAGAATTTTGAGAAGGGTACTACAAATGTAGTAATTGATGAGGAACTGCAGACCCCCGAGGAACTTATTATGACCTGCTCCTTCAAGGTAATCTTTATGGCAGAAGATCAATATGAAGAAATAATAATAAGGCTAGCAATTTCTGGGGAAGAGGAAAGTTGATCAAACTTGACTGGTACTTTATTGACCCTAGATCAGAGAATCTCAAAGCGGGCACTACTGCCCCCTGGGGGAGGGGGCGTTGAGAAGGTCCAAGGGGGCGCTGGAGCCTAAGGGGCTGGTGGCGTGCAGTAGAGATGATATTATAGTATATTAAATATCAAATGATACATGTTATATATAAATATTGTAAAATAAAAAAATATATATTTATTTATACATAGTATAACCCGCCGAGGTTAACTTTGCCTTTCATCCTTACGGGGTTGATAAAATAAAGTACCAGTAATACACTGGGTAATTGCTGGCCTTGTGCCAAAAGTAGAAACAATTATATTATTTATTATATATAAATTAAAGTACCAGTCATGCACTGGGATTGATTTAATCGACTTTCCCCTCCCCCGAATAAATTGCTGGCTTTGTGCCTAGATAAGAAACCATTATATATAAATTAACGATTTTATTTATTATATATTATTTACAATTTGCATGTAGACAGGTCTGCCTGGAAATAGATTTGGGGCTGCTGAGGATATTATGTGACCACAAGGGGAGGCGGCGGTGGTCCCGAAAGTTTGAGAACCTCTGCCCTAGATGGACAAAAGGCGAAGTTAACCTTGGGGGGGATTTGAACATAGAACATAAAGAGCCAGAATGGTAATACTAAGAGTGACAATGGAATCAATAAAACATTTTATACAAGTTTGAAAAATACAGCTGTGAAAACTAATTTCATTTATATAATTAGCTAAAAGTATTGAATATTGCTGTGTATATTTTTTTCATATTATCATTTGAGATTTATTCATTTATTATAAGTACATGACAGTGTGTGTGTTTGTGTGTGAATGATTGATTGTTTTTCTTTCGTTTATACTCACAACTATGCATGTATGTATATGTGTGTGTACGCATGTATACATGCATGTGTGTGTGTATATGCATGCATGTATACATGCATGTGTGTGAGAATTAATTGTATATGTGTTTTTGTCTGCATATATAAGTGTTTGTATGTGTGCCTTGTAAAATATATATCCATGTGTCTACATTGATATACATTTATGTATGTGTATAGCAGAATAACTGGACATCAAATGATGACGATGAGGATTTAAGTGTGTGCGTGTGAATGGGAGAGAGGAGGAGAGAGAAATAGCAAGAGAAAGAGAGAGGGAGTGTGTATGTACCTGTGTGTATATAGGTTTATACTCATGTATTTGATTTTGTGAGTATCTTGAGAAATGTGCCTGTATGTCTACATTGATAAACACACACTCACACATGCCTATGTACATGTTTGTATAAATAGAAAGCTATTATTCTTTGAACATCTACTGCTAAATTTATGACAGTAACATAGATTAAATTGTCTTTCTGACTTTCACATTTTAAACTTATTGAACTTTACAAAGTGTACAAAAATGCTAAATATTTTGTCTGTGTTGTTACTGCTGTTTAATCATAAGTCAGCTCTGATTGAGCAAACCTATTTTTTGCAGGCAGTCTATGAGTAGAGGAGAGGTTCAGTTGGTATATTGGTCCAAAATCTAGAGTACCAAGGAGGCCAGTGATTATTTTTACATACATCTTTAAAACTTCTCAGCCCCCTTGAATATATAGAGGTGTTCCTTTCCTAGCCATGAACTGTAAGCAGCTGTGTTCTGTCATACATGAAGCTGTTTGGCTTAGTGGGTAGATTGTTGAGCTCACAATCTTGAGGTTGTGAGTTTGATTCTTTGACCAGGCAGTCTGCTATGATTTTGAGCAAAACACTTTGTTTTACATTCCTCCAGTTCACTCAGCTGGAAAAGTAAGTTGCAGCATCACTGATGCCAAGCTGTATCAGCCTTTGTCTTTCCTTTGAACACTATCAGTGGCATGGAGAGGGGAGACTGGTAAGCATGGGTGACTGCTGGTCTTCCAAGAAAACTTTCTTTACCAAGGCTTCTTTTTTGGACAGGAGCTTTCTATCATAGGTGCAAACCCATGGTCATTCATGACTGAAGAGGGGCTATTCTGTGATATAAAATTTCTCGCAGATGCTCTGATCACATGCATTTTTGACTATTCTATATTTTTATATCTAGGACATTATCTAATATCCTTACTTTTTCATGATAGTAGGGATGTGTTTTGAGAGAATTTGTCTCCTATTTCTAGTAGGATGAGTAACCACCTTGAGGCTTTACCTTTGTCTGTGTTATTGAAAGTGGTGAATTGGTGATAAATAATTGGACAAAATATCTAGTTATGTATCTTTGAGTTCTAAGTTCAAATATTTTCAGGTTTCATTTTGCTTTTCATCATTTTTCAGGTTTGATGAAATGAATACTAGTTTCTGTTTTTGTTGTTTAACCCTAGGTTAGCTTTAATCAATTATAGCTATACTTCGTGCTGCCCAGAATGGTGCTTGAGTTCAGTCCCACCCCCACACCTAATAAACACTGCACAACACCCATCAAAAGTGATAAAAAGTAGTGCCCCATTTATCATGCTATGTTATTGAAACACATTTTATCCGTGATCATCCCATGTATATATATATATACATGAGTGTCTGTTGTTAACACTAAATCCCTCCCCCATGAAGAATGCACCTCCCAACATAGACTGATAATTAGCGACCTCATAGTCAGGACGAGACGTACTCGACAACAGAAGAGGACTATCCTCAGGAGGAAAATATGGAAGCTAAAGGACCCCACAGCCAGGAATAAATTTCAAAGCATATTACTTGATGCTTTCGACAGTAAGGAAGAACATTTAGAGTCGGACAATATAGAGGGAGAGTGGGAATTTCTGAAAGCAAACCTGCTGTTGGCGACAGACGAGGTCTGTGGCTGGAGCAGGCCTGTAGGCAGGAGGAGAGTAATATGGTGGTGGAACAGTAAGGTGGAGGGGTCAATTAAGGCCAAAAAGCAGGCTTGGAAAGTATGGCGGGATGGGGGAAGTAGAGAGGACTATCAAGTGGCCAGGAGGGAAGCTAGGAGACAAGTGTACTTAGCAAGAAGGGAAGCTGAGGAAAGAAAGTTCAAGCATGTTCTACAACGCGATGACCAAAAACGTGAGGTGTTCAGGATTGCTAGGCAATGCGTCAAGGAAAACCGTGATATTGTCGGGGAGAAGTGTGTACTAAACGACGATGGCACACTTGCCATCACCGACGCTGATAAGAAGGTAGCTTGGAAGTGTCACTATGAAAGGCTTCTAAATGAGGAGAATAATTGGGAGAAAGGCAGTCTCCCCCATATCGACCCAATAGAGGGACCAGCAGTGTTAGTCGAGGGGAGTATAATAAGTAAGGCAATCAAGGATATGAAGACTGGTAAGGCGGCTGGGCCTTCGGAAATAGTTGCTGAGATGCTGAAGGCATCTGGCACGGTGGGACACACCATGGTCACCCGCATAGTTAACCAAGTCGTACAGAATGGGGTTGTTCCGAAGGACTGGCATAGCAGCATCATCGTTAACTGTTATAAGGGTAAAGGAGACGCCCTAGATAGGAGTAACTATAGAGGCATTAAATTAATCGACCAGGTCATGAAGGTCACGGAAAGAGTAATAGCGCAACTAATCAGAGAGAGAATTGACCTAGATGAAATGCAGTTTGGATTTGTGTCAGGTAAAAGTACCACGGACGCTCTTTTCCTTGTACGACAACTACAAGAGAAGTACCTAGCTAAAAGTAAACCCCTATACTTAGCTTTTGTTGACTTGGAGAAAGCCTTCGACAGAGTCCCCCGTTCCATTATCTGGTGGGCTCTTAAAAAACTAGGTGTTGACGAATGGCTTGTGAGAGCTATACAAGCCATGTATAAAGAAACAGTCAGCAAGGTTAGAATTAACAACGAATATAGTGAAGAGTTTAGCGTAAAAGTTGGTGTCCATCAGGGCTCTGTTCTCAGTCCACTACTATTTATTATTGCCCTTCAGGCTATAACAGAGGAGTTCAAGACAGGCTGCCCATGGGAACTCCTATACGCAGACGACCTGACACTCATAGCGGAATCAATGGCCGAGCTAGAGAAGAAATTCCAAACATGGAAGCACGGCCTAGAGTCAAAAGGACTTAAAATTAACCTGGCTAAGACCAAAGTACTAGTTTGTAGGAAAGAAAACAAGGCGGCGGTCCCTTCTGGGAAATGGTCGTGCTCGGTGTGTAGGAAAGGCGTAGGTAGAAACTCCATTTTATGTCCTAAATGCAAAGTATGGGTGCATAAAAGATGTAGTGGGATCACAGGTAAGCTAACTAAGAACATAGATTTTACATGTGGCCGGTGCTCTGGTGCAATAAGTAGCAGCAAGTGCCCACAAACTACTAGCTCTTTCAATTGCGCAGAGGGTTCTATAGAAATAGTGGACAGCTTCCGTTACCTGGGCGATAAAATCAGCAGTGGGGGAGGGTGCTCTGAAAGTACTGTAGCTAGAGTCAGAACTGGTTGGAAAAAGTTCAGAGAGCTTATACCACTATTAGCTGCTAAAGGGTTCTCACTAAAAATGAAAGGCAGGTTGTACGATGCCTGCATACGAACAGCAATGCTGCATGGCAGTGAGACCTGGGCATTGTGTGCAGAGGATATACGCAGACTAGAGAGGAACGAAGCTTGCATGCTCCGCTGGATGTGTAACAGTAATATACGTGAACGGCAAAGCATAAACGAACTAAGGAAAAAATTAGAGATAAGAGGGATCAGATGTTGTTTACTCGAGAGAAGGCTACGTTGGTATGGACACGTGATGCGCATGAAAGTCGATAGCTGTATAACAAAGTGCAGGGCAATAAAGATAGACGGTAGTCACGGAATAGGCAGACCTAGAAAAACCTGGGACGAGCTGATAAACTCCGACATCACACACTTACACCTCTCCAAGACAATGTCACTGGACCGAGACCTTTGGCGGTACTCAGTAACAGAGAAGACCCGCCTTACCTAAATATATAGTAAAACCTACTCCAGCCAGTAGGCATCTCTAACAAAATACACCCCGTCCCACCACCCCCACCCCCACCCGATCCACACCACCCCGTTCTATGTAAAGTTATGTTGGTGCCGCGCCTTCGAGGCCGAAACAAATGAGATCGTGTAGGTGTCACGACAAAAAAACACACAGTCCACGCTGTAATGTGGCCGTGTAGGCAACACGGTA
>OZ024742.1:117343822-117401322 GCA_964016885.1 Eledone cirrhosa
GAACAGTAAGGTGGAGGAGTCAATTAAGGCCAAAAAGCAGGCTTGGAAAGTATGGCGGGATGGGGTAAGTAGAGAAGACTATCAAGTGGCCAGGAGGAAAGCTAGGAGACAAGTGTACTTCG
Organism: Eledone cirrhosa; assembly: GCA_964016885.1. Classification (NCBI taxonomy): domain Eukaryota; kingdom Metazoa; phylum Mollusca; class Cephalopoda; order Octopoda; family Eledonidae; genus Eledone; species Eledone cirrhosa. Next base: position 117,343,945 of record OZ024742.1, read on the forward strand.
CAAGAAGGGAAGCAGAGGAAAGAAAGTTCAAGCATGTTCTACAACGCGAGGACCAAAGACATGAGGTGTTCAGGATTGCTAGGCAATGTGTCAAGGAAAACCGTGATATTGTCGGGGAGAAGTGTGTACTTAATGATGAAGGTGTACTTGCCATCACTGACGCTGATAAGAAGGTAGCTTGGAAGAGTCACTATGAAAGGCTTCTAAATGAGGAGAATAAATGGTAAAAAGACAGTCTCCCCCACATCGACCCAATAGAGGGACCAGCAGTGTTAGTCGAAGGTAGTATAATAAGTAAGGCAATCAAAGATATGAAGACAGGCAAGGCAGCTGGGCCTTCGGAGATAGTTGCTGAGATGTTGAAGGCATCTGGTATGGTGGGACACACTATGGTCAACCGTATAGTTAACCAAGTAATACAGAATGGGGTCATACCGAAAGACTGGCGTAGCAGCGTCATGATTAACTACCACAAGGGTAAAGGGGATGCTCTAGATAGGGGAAACTATAGAGGCATTAAGTTAGTTGACCAAGTCATGAAGGTCACAGAAAGAGTTATAGCGCAACTAATCAGAGAGCGAATTGATCTAGATGAAATGCAGTTTGGATTTGTGTCAGGTAAAAGTACCACGGACGCTCTTTTCCTTGTACGACAACTACAAGAGAAGTACCTAGCTAAAAGTAAACCCCTATACTTAGCTTTTGTTGACTTGGAGAAAGCCTTCGACAGAGTCCCCCGTTCCATTATCTGGTGGGCTCTTAAAAAACTAGGTGTTGACGAATGGCTTGTGAGAGCTATACAAGCCATGTATAAAGAAACAGTCAGCAAGGTTAGAATTAACAACGAATATAGTGAAGAGTTTAGCGTAAAAGTTGGTGTCCATCAGGGCTCTGTTCTTAGCCCCCTACCATTTATTATTGCCCTTCAGGCTATAACAGAGGAGTTCAAGACCGGCTGCCCATGGGAACTCCTATACGCAGATGATCTAACGCTCATAGCTGAATCAATGGCCGAGCTAGAGAAGAAATTCCAAACATGGAAGCATGGCCTAGAATCAAAAGGCCTTAAAATTAACCTGGCTAAGACTAAAGTTCTAGTTTGTAGGAAAGAAAATAAGGCGCCGGTCCCTTCCGGGAAATGGCCATGCTCAGTGTGTAGGAAAGGCGTAGGTAGAAACTCTATTTTATGTCCCAAATGCAAAGTATGGGTGCATAAAAGATGTAGTGGGATCACAGGTAAGCTAACTAAGAACATAGATTTTACATGTGGCCGGTGCTCTGGTGCAATAAGTAGCAGCAAGTGCCCACAAAATACTAGCTCTTTCAATTGCGGAGAGGTTTCTATAGAAATAGTGGACAGCTTCCGTTACCTGGGTGATAAAATCAGCAGTGGGGGAGGGTGCTCTGAAAGTACAGTAGCTAGAGTCAGAACTGGTTGGAAAAAGTTCAGAGAGCTTATACTACTATTAGCCACTAAAGGGTTCTCCCTAAGAATGAAAGGCAGGTTGTATGATGCCTGCATACGAACAGCAATGTTGCATGGCAGTGAGACCTGGGCATTGTGTGCAGAGGATATACGCAGACTAGAGAGGAACGAAGCTTGCATGCTCCGCTGGATGTGTAATAGTAACATATGTGAACGGCAAAGCATAAGCGAACTAAGGAAAAAATTAGAAATAAGAGGGATCAGATGTTGTTTACTAGAGAGAAGGCTACGTTGGTATGGTCGCGTGATGCGCATGAAGGACGATAGCTGTATTACAAAGTGCAGGGCAATAAAGATAGACGGTAGCCACGGAATAGGCAGACCCAGAAAAACCTGGGACGAGCTGATAAACTCCGACCTCACACACTTACACCTCACCAAGACAATGTCACTGGACCGAGACCTTTGGCGGTACTCAGTAATAGAGAAGACCCGCCTTACCTAAATACAAAGTAAAACCTACTACAGTCAGTGGGCATCTCTAACAAAATACACCCCCGTCCCACCACCCCCACCCCATCCACACCGCCCCCTTCTATGTAAAGTTATGTTGGTGCCACACCATCCAGGCCGAAACAAATGAGATCGTGTAGGTGTCACGACAAAAAAACACACAGTCCACGCTGTAATGTGGCCGTGTAGGCAACACGGTAAAAACCTCCCAGACCCACACTGTAAATGTGGTTGGTGTTAGGAAGGGCATCCAACTGTAGAAAACCTGCCAGACAGTCCTATGCGAGCAAGACAATCACTCTTGCCTCAAGTGGGAAAACCCCCGTCCAAACCCATGCAAGCGTGGAACACGGACGTTAAACGATGATGATGATGATGATGATGATACATATATATATATATATACATATATATATATATACATATATATATATATACATATATATATATGTATATATATATATATATATATATATATATATATATATACATATATATATATACATATATATATATATATACATATATATATATATATATATTTACATATATATATATATATATATACATACAGTTTTGCCTGCAATCCAGTTTCTGTTGCATTGTTTATTCAATGGCAAAGAATTAAATAGAAATAAATTAAATTGTATTCTATGATATCATCTCTACACTTGCAAGAACAATATATGATGTCAAATAGATAAGTGAAGTGAATTGTTCCTTCACATAAACAATATCCTACTTAATAATATGATTGTTCTTATAAACAAAATACTACACATAGGAATGAAAAGGGATTCTAAATCTTAATATTTGGAGATATTTCTGTCTATAAAAGGTTTCACTTTAAATTTTTTGTCTTTTTGATTTCAATAGAATTCTTGGATGCATCTGTCATCATTTTATCACTTTATATCATTCATTTTTATTTGACATTGTATTTCTCATATATTTGACAATATTATGTGAATATTTGTTATACTTCTTTGTAAAGTATATGTGTGTGTTACAATGTATTTTAGAAAGCAAAACAATTGATATAAACCCAGTGGCTACTGATGATAGGAAATATAACTGGTGTTTATACAAAATTGTTCCCTTATGAAATCATGTGAATTCATTCCTTTCATTGTGTATTATGAAATGAGATATGCATATGTGTGTATGTATGTATATATGTATGTATGTATATATGCTATATATGAATGGATGGATGGATGTATGCATGTATGGATGTATCTATGAGTTTGTATGAATGTATGTATGAGTGTATATGTATAAATGTGTGTGGTTAAATATGCATGTGTTTGTATTGTGGGAATAGATGAGGAAGAAGAATGTGTGCACTCTTCACAACCCAACAAGTGGAGGACTGTCGAGAGGAAAGAGAAAAAGGGTGTGAGAAGGAGCAGCGAGATGAAAGAAATTCAATACAATGCCAAAAAGAGGAGAGAAGTGAGAGGAAAGAAGGAAGGATGAAGATGAATGAAAGAAAAAGGAAAATATATATATAATGTTACTGAGAGGAAGAAAGGAACAATGATGTTATATATATATATACATAGATAGCTCAGAGGAGAAAGAATATTGAGAATGTGTGTATATATGTTTATTTGTGTGTGTGTGTATATATATGCATGTGTATGTATGTTGATTTGTGTGTGTATATATGTATGTGTACGTGTTCATCACAACTATTACCTTGATAAAAAAATGTTTGCAGGATGTTCCAGTATAGAATTCTATTGTGTTATTTATCAAACATTGATATGATAAATCTCACTGTTATAGCAGTTGTTATATAATCAATGTTACACACATAATATTATTGGGAACATTAGTCTCAAACTAAAGTTAACACAAAATAGAGTTCAAACAAGCAACAACTAAATAAATGAAATATATTTAGTATAGATATGTGGTTAAGGTGTTTCTTCAAGATTTGGGTTCAATCCCAATACGTGACACTTTCAATAGTCTTGCATTGATCAATGCCTTGTGAGGGAAATTTGGTAGACAGAAACTGTGTAGAAACACCATCACATATGTATGTGTGTGTGTGTGTGTACATGTGTTTGCATGTATGTGCGTGTGTACATGTGTGTCTGTGTCTGTCTTTGTTTCCATTTACTGTTTGTTTATATCCTATAATTTAACAGTGTCACAAATTAAGATTGATGACATCAGTATTAAACTTGAGAAAATTAGTACTGGGGTTGATGTAATGAATTAAATCCCATCAAGTCAGTGTCCAAGATGGCCACAATCTAATGTCTGAAACCAGTAAAAGCATAAAACAATTATGCTTTACATTATGTACTGTGTGCTTTTCTTGTGGTACCAGTAATAGGGAGTTTGTCATGTCCCCCGCAAGACTAGTGACTCTCAACTTCATGTTGCCTCTATTTGCTCAAGGCAAATATGATAGAGATAGTAAATAGAAAAGAGAGTGATGAACAAGTGGTTAAAGAAATAGTCTATTAGTGTGATAGAAACAAGAGAGTAATAGGGGAGGGAACAATGGAAGAGAAAGAGAGTCATAGGGGAGGAAATGATGGAGAGAAAAAGAGTGATGAGGGAGGGAATAATAGAAAGAGAGAGAGAGTGATGGGGGAGGGAATAAGGGAGAGAGAGAGGTGATGGGGGAGGGGATAATGGAGAGAGAGTGATAGGGGAGGAAATAATGGAAGAGAGGGGTAGGGGGGGGAATAATGGAGAGAAAGAGAGGAAGTGTTAGAGAGAGAAAGAGTGACAGTTATGCATTAGTTTTTGGTAGAGATTGATGAGAAAAACAGCATGAGCAATGTGATAGGATAACAATTAAGATATCAGGGGGAGAGAAAGTGATAGCTAGTAGTAAAAAAAGGATGATAGTAGGAGGTACTGATTATAAAGATGCTGGTTGTCTGAAATTCACATGGCATCCCCTCTATAGTGTTATTAAATTTCTCTCTGTATGCTACTGGGAGTTCTCAGTTAGTTCAGTTATTGTCATGCACTTTTAACCATTTCTCATGCTCCCTACTCTGGTAATGAAATAAACTTGTTTGTGTTTTTTATACTTATGTTGCAGCATCTCAATTAATGGAAGGTTCGTTTTCCTTTCTTAAATTTAGTGATGTATTAGCCATATATCCTCTAAGCGTATATAAGTAAATAAAACAATAATTAGTTTAAAATATACTAAATGCTTTGTTTGTTTTTGATATACCCTTTAGCATTTAAACCGGCCATATCTGGCCAGAAATCTCTCACCTCTTCCTGTTCAAATCGGCTGTAACTGGCCACTCATACTTATGTTAAGGTATTGTTCTCAAAATAAATAACATCAAAATCTCATAGATTCAATATCATGTGAGATAATTATTGGAGGTAAAGCCTTTACCATGAAAATATAGTAGTATATATAAAGTAATGTAAATGCTAAAGGTTTAACGTACAAAATGATAAGAAATTAATTCAGAGAATGATAATCATTGGTAATTAGAATTTTTGAAAGATTTACACAAATAATAATTGGGTTAGTTGTGTCTTTAAAATCCTCAAAAAGTGAAACTCAAATTTAATATTCACTCAATAAAGTAATTATATTCCCTTTAAAATTTACAAGAAAGAGTATTCATATTTGTACTCATACATACTGTATCTATATAATCAGCATCATTTAACATCAATTTTCTATTCAAGCAAGGTTTGGAGTGACCCTCATAGACCATGTCAGTACTTCATCAGAGCTACTGACCTTTTAAATAGACAGAAGCCACATTATGGTGATCGATTTTGCAAATTATTTGCCAATCATCTCATGTTGATTATGCCTGTGTTGATGAAATAACAAGGTATCTCAAATTATAGGTCAATTGAATAATATTTAGAAGTTGCACACGTTCACATCTTTTTATTTATGACAATATTTTTTAATCTGGCCTGTAGTGTATTGACATTTCTGTTCACTTTACTGAATCCAATGAGGAAACCACAGGACAGAATAAAAAGAAAAGAACATAGGCAAAAGGAATACATTCCTAATAATAATATTAGGGCTAAAAAGAGAAACCCTTTTTATGAATGAAATTTATAACTGGAAATGGCTCCCTTTGTCCTCCGTTTTCTTTGCTTGGCAACAATTTTTAGGAAGAACTGTTTTTGATTTTCATCCTTTGTAGAATCATTAAACCTCTTTATGAAATAAATCCCTCACTCAGCAGTGTCGTTTACAACTTTCAGAGCATATACAGATGCTTTGATATCGCTGTCAGTGCAAAAATCTAAATTATTTGGGACAATGTCAAGCAGATAGGAAAAGTTATTTGTTTTCTTTGTAACAAAGTTACTCAGTTCTTTGTTGCTGAAAGCTATTCCTTCAATCTTCATTTTTCCTTTTTTGTTAGATTTTGGAACATTATTTTCTTCTCATCCAGTTCAAGTCAAAGAAAGCCAATACTACTAACTCTTCTGACAATACTACAGGTGACACCAAAGGACTGCCTCTGCCACAGTTCTGATCTGTTGTAGCAGCTTCATCAAATTGAGATCATTCTTTGTAGCCCATCTGGGAACTATTGCTTTGTTTCAGAGTTTTACATACACCAAAGTCACAAAGTAAGTGACTTTTTCTAGATCTCTTGACTCACTTGGTGTAAGCTAAAGTTGTTCTTTGAACAGAACTATCTTGATCACATATATGGCCTTAACCATCCAAATATCCTTGTGGTAAGCTCCTGGGACCAGGAGGAAGAACTGGGGAGTTCACCAACCACCAAGATAGAGAAGGGAGAAAGCAGTACAGTCAGTAGTTATTCAACCCTCTCATCCCTCTTTTTGCTTGTAAATATCTTCCATGGGCTCATCATCGTCCAAAATAGTTTCATGATGAGACTTATCTTTGGAGTCTCAATGTTCCTGGAATTTTTTGAACAGTGGGAGACAGGTACCAGATGATAGGTGCAAGATGCCAAAGACTTTCTTCAAAACCAGTTCAAGAATGTGACAGCAGCAAGCCAGCCACATGGTGGATTATTTCAGAACTGCTGGTCAAGAACTGGGTTTGAAGTCCTATAGTCAAGTTTGTCATTGTGATTAGCTGGCAGGGGGGCTCTTGCTAAGGGAGAGGATGAGAGATGGGGGAAGAGGGGCAGAGAATGGTAGGTGTATCTATACAGGGGAGGAGGCAGGGGAAGGAAATAATTTGGGTGGGGGTAGAAATAGTTAATAGGCAGGAACAGAGGAAGAGAAGAAGAACAAATAGATATATGGAATCATAAAAATAAAAAGTGAAAGAGGTGAGGAGTTGGACATGCACACATAGAGATTAGAAGGTAAATACATAAATGGATTTTTTAAAGAAATTTTAAAAAGGTTTATATAGTAATAAATAAATTAGTAAGTAAATTGGTGAATAAGATAAAATAAAATGTTGTAAATGCTTAATTAGATCTCCTGGTCTTGATGGTGTTACGTACCTGCTTCTTAAACGTGGTGGGTACTTCCTTCTGCACCAGTTATTTAGCTTCTTCCAATTCTGTCTGAACAACAGTGCTACTCCAGAACAGTGGAAAACTGCCAGTGTCATTCTTCTGTTCAAAAAGGGTGACCACACATCACTTGTGAACTATCGTCCAGTCAGTCTTACTAGTTGCATCGCCAAACTGATGGAATCCTGTGTCAGAGAAACACTTTGGAACTTCTGGAGCTCTCACAGTCTTATCCGGCCCTCGCAATTTGGATTTATCCCCAACTCCAGCTGCTGTGATCAACTTATAGAGTTTCTTGAGGACATCACCCGGATCACTGATGGCGGCTCATGGGTGGATGTTGTTTACCTTGACTTTGCAAAAGCCTTCAATTCTGTGCCACACAAAAGGCTTATGGCAAAACTCTCTGCAATGGGTGTGAAGGATGATCTTTTTAACTGGTTGAAGTCCTTCATTCTCAGTCGAAGAGAGGTAGTCACGTTTCTGGGACAGCATTCCTCACCATATGAGATGTCATCTGGTATACCACAGGTATCTGTTCTTGGCCCCCTTTTGTTTGTGGCATGTATTAATGACATGGATGCCAACTTAAAGAATGCCACAGTACTAAAGTACGCAGACGACATCAAGCTGTACCTTGAGATAAAAAGGACAGATCCTGAACACTATAGATCTTGCTTGCAGTCTGACCTGGACACAATGCAACAATGGATCTCAGACTGGCAACTCAAGCTAGCTGTGGACAAGTGCACCACCATGCATTTTGGGAGTAAAAACCCAGCGTCCACATACTCCCTCCACAGCACTAATATCAAGAAGTCTTCTTGTGAACGTGACCTGGGCATTACGGTCAGCAGCGATTTGCATTGGACAAAGCACATCTCTAAAATTGTCAAGAGGGCCGAGGGTGTCTTGGCATCACTCAGCAAGACCTTTGTCAGCCGCTCTCCAGATATCTATTTAAGGCTGCACATGGCTATGGTGCGACCACACTTAGAATTTGCATCACCAGTCTGGAACCCCTATCTTGCTCAGAACATTGACTGCCTGGAAACTGTTCAGAGACGTGCAACCAAGCGAATACCCTCCATCAGGCATCTACCATACTCTGAGCGCCTTGCTTCCCTGGGCATGGATACATTGAAGCTCCGACGCCTGGCAACTGACTTGGTAAACACCCACAAAATTGTTAACCATGTTGCCAACAACAACCCTGAGTACCTTTTTGATTTCCATGTGTCTAACACACGTGGACATGCCCACAAAGTAAGAAAACAGCACAGTTCCCATGACTTTCGGAAACATTTTTTCACGCTCAGAGTTGCTGAAGCATGGAACAAACTACCTGTATAGGTTGTTGGCTGTCGAGACACTGCATCCTTTAAGGCCTTCATGCTTCCCGAGATCCGCCAACACTACAGCTAACACATACACACATATACTTCTCTGACATTTGTGTATTATTCTATGTACTATACATACACCTTTGACGAGTTGTAGTGCACCTGAGCACTTTACACAATAATTTCATTATTATTATTATTATTATTATAAATAAGTGAATAATAGGTGAGTGTTACTTGTTGTAAAGTATGTATATTATCACAATGACAAGCTTGACCACAGGACTACCAACCCAGCTAGAGACCTAATTCAACACATCCTACATAAATTCTAGAGAGAAAAATTATTATTCATGATCTTTTCTTCTTTTCAGGTTATAGTTACTGTCGCTCAGAGAGTGGGATTGGCTCAGTGCACTGTCTTTCCTCACTTAAAAAAAATCTTCATGCACAAGCATTGCACAATAGCATTAATTAATAATTATTAATAATTGTTTCTACTATTGGCACAAGGCCAGCAATTACCCAGTACATTACTGGTACTTTATTTTATCGACCCCGTAAGGATGAAAGGCAAAGTTAACCTCGGTGGGATTTGAACTCAGAATGGCAAGGGCCGTAACTCTATGCATCAAAGCATGGCATCCGACCCTCTACTGATACTGCCAAAATGTTATGTCATGCAATGGCCATACTCGATAATGAGGGGGCAGCTATTATATATATATAAACTTACAGAAAGATAGGGATCATTTAAAATTTTAAATGTAGTTACCTATAATAATAGTTTAGAAAATCAGATAAAATACCATCTGGAAGCAAAAGAAAGTGGATCTAAGTACTTGCGGTGAATCGAATGCCAGGCTTCTCAACTTCTATTTATAATGATTAGATATTATTATAGTTATTTACGTAGATTGGCAGTATCGGTAGAACGTTGGATGCCATGCTTTGCAGCATAGAGTTACGGCCCTTTATGGTCTGAGCTCAAATCCCGCCGAGGTTATCTTTGCCTTTCATCCTTATGGGGGTCGATAAAATAAAGTACACTGGGTAATTTGCTGGCCTTGTGCCAAAAGTAGAAACAATTATAGTTATTTACGTTGGGACGACTACATTTTGAATTTCATCTATCTCTCTATATATAAATAGTCAATAGAAATTTAAGAAACTTATTGAAACCTTATAAGACAGAAGAATCGTGAAACTCATTATGTAGAGGAGTTGTGAGACAAAAACTATACTATAAATAACACTTTAAAATATTTTAGACAAAAATATTCTCCACTCAGGAATTTACAAAACCATGCCATCTAAACATATGTTGATTAGCTGCTTCTCCTTATACATGGGCTGGGGTTAGGCTTATATTCAGATTGACTTATACATGAATATATATGGTAGTTCTGTTTTCATCAGTATAGAAATGCCAGTGGGCATCATCTACAAAGGGCTAAGCCATTTGAATTTCAACATAAACTTGCTAGATGGTTTGCTAAATTTTTTACCAGATTAAGCACTATCATCAAACCCTTGGATGCCTTATGCAAAGTGGGCTTTGTTATGAACATTCAGGCCATCTCTTTGGTTTGAAGATAACTTTCCCACTTCTTCATTCCAATCTCAAAGGTCCTAAAAAAGATTATGAGCACTGTTATTTCTCCACTGACTTAGCCATAGAAAATGATATACCGCAACTTATAAGAGTATAGTATTGGTATCAGGGTAACCAGATATTGTGTGATATTTATAATGGTCTCTCTTCTATCATTGTCAACAAAATCACTGTTTCAGCTTTTGTCCTCAAATTTTTATAGAATTTCTTTTTCTGTTATAATTTCCAATAACATCTAGCATGCTTTATAGGAATATTAAATCAACTCCAACACTTCATTAGTACTTTGATTTATCACTCCCTGAAAAATGAAAGGCAAAATTCACTTCAGCAAGGACATCAAAGCCTGAGCATAAATGGCCATAACTACTGAACTGAAGATCAGAAGCTTTACCGTAATATTTGGATATTTATCCTGTCATAGTTTGTGATTTGCACATCTGATTTATTTCAATTAGTTTTATTCTGCTTTTAATAAACTTATTTCATAAAATGATCCCTCTTCTCTAGAGTCAGGTCATCGACTGAAATATTGTATTTTAACACGGGCTTAAGGCTTTTAATTAAAATATTCCCATGTGTACATGTTGCTTCCAGTTTGTATTAACATGATCATCCAACTATATAAAATGTTTCTATGATCAAATGAACTTATACAGAATAGCTGAGTCATCCAGATTAGTTTTTGAAAATGTTAGATAAGATTTGTTTAAGAGAAGAAAAAATACAACATTCAAGATAAAATTTTAAAAAGTCTAATGAAACATAAACAAGTACAACACAGAAATTTGATTCAATTGCATCATTTAATGCATGTTAAATACAGCTCCATGTTAGAAAGAAAATTAGATCAACAAATTTTATTTGATACAAAAATTTACATCACTATAAATATGTTTTCAGTTCAATTTAATCTAATTGTCCCCTTAAATAGATTTTCAAGCTTTATTTAGACAAATATTTATAAAACAACTTATAAATTTTCGTTTGTTTCACAATTAGTAAACACTTGGTTACAGTTTTACAATTGTTCTTTGGTAAAATTGACGAAGTGTTTCAAATTTGATGTAGAAAAAATATTTACAAAAGTACCATTTTTACTGTTGATTTTTCTCTGATGTTTATATCCTTTGCTAATATACATCAGAGAAATACATATATATATATTCCGAATCTGGAAGCATGATCTAGAATTAAAGGGCTATAAAATCAATCTGATAAAGTAGAAGGGAAACAGGTCCCTCATCCCTTCAGGGAAATGGCCTTGCTTAGTGTGCAGGAAAAGAGTAGGTAGAAATTCCATCTTCTGTCCCAAATGTAAACTCTGGGTATGCAAGAGATGTAGTGGGATCTCGGGCAGGTTAGCTAACAATGTAGGTTTATACGTGGCCATTGCACAGGAGAAGTAAGCATCAAATGCCACAAGAAACTAGCTCTATCAAATTCTTGGAGTGTTCAATAGAAGCAGTAGACAGCTTCTGCTACTTGGGTGACCAAATCAGCTATTTAATTAGAAAGTGAACAACACAAAATATAACTACTCAATCCAGAAACCTTTGGTAATGGAGTAATTATATTTTGTGTTGCTCACTTTCTAATTAAATATATATATATATATATATATATATATATATATAATGTAGGTATGTATCGATATATATATATAATTATATGTATATATGCATGTATGCATAGGAGTTACGTGGGGATGGAGAAAGAGAAAATGAGAGAATGGGGAGAGAGATGTCGTAATATATAATTATACGTATCATAGTAGACCTGCATCGGCTGATGGCAATTATTTTTTTTTATGCATACATAGTATTATCCAAGGGAGTTAACTCATCTAAAATATTTTAGAATAATGTACCTTTGCATACTTTGATAATCCCCAGAAAATTTATATCAAATTTGTCACAATTTAAATGAATTTCTTCATATTGGTATGGTGTTTAATTGTAAAATTGTGACAAGCTTGTTTGGGACCTTATTTACTGATTGAAAACATACCTTATGTAATAATTAAGTCTCAATATTTAATTGATTAAACTATTTTTTTTTATCATGAAAAAGTTTATTTCATTGGAGCATCATTTGGAAAATATTCTTTTTACATTCTAGTTTTATTTTTAGTTTGACTGTTGTTGAAACTGAAGGGAAAAGTGTATGTTGCATGTATGAGAAGTGCCATGATTTATGAGAGTGAGGCATGGTTAAAGAATATGGATAAACAGAGGAGGCAAAAAGAACAGAAATGAGAATGATTTGGTGGATGAGTGAAGTATTCCGCCTATGTACATGCCTCCTAACACAAGCATGCATATATCTGTGTGTATATTATGACTCATACACTATTCACTTTCCTGACATTTGTACATTATTCTATGTGCGATACATGCACCTTTGATGAGTTGTGCACCTGAGCACTATACACAATAATTTCATTATATATATTATATCCACGCATTTTGCAAGTCTGATTTATCATCTCCATTTGTGTGTGTATGCATGTGTATTTATACAAATCCCGCCAAGGTTAACTTTGCCTTTTATCCTTACAGGGTTGATAAAATAAAGTACCAGTAATGCACTGGGTAATTGCTGGCCTTGTGCCAAATGTAGAAACAATTATATATCTAAACTATAATAAAGGGAGGAGCACGGGACTGCATACGGTTTATAATTTTTTATCCCATTAGTAAAATAAGTTGGATTACTTTGAATAAATGAATGAATATTACATACTTTATCTACTAAATTTCGTGGTTGTTGATTAAATATATTTTGTTTATTTAAAGATTCACTTCTTTAAAATTTCTGAAATGTCAACACTTCCGGTTGGCGATCGCTCAAATAAACATACTAATTTTCTGTCACTAATTTTCTCCTAATGCAGTTTATATATAATATCGTCTTTTGTAATGTATCATGGATTACGTTACTGATTACATAAGACAGTGTAACGCAGTCTTCATTCAATTTCTATCTATTATATATTGTCAATTACGATTTTATTTGATGTATCATATCTACATGTATATATACTTGTGTATAATATCAATAAACACACTGCACATGCTATTATATAACACAGAGAGAAATAAAAACAAACAATGAAGTGCATAGGATGATGGGAATAGGGCCAATGGTGAATGTTGTGAAGAGAAATAGAATGAGATGGCTGAGTTATGTGTTGAGAGAAAATGAAAGAGATTGGATGAGAAAAGCGATGAAAATTAATGTGGAAGGAAGTAGATTGGAAAAACCATGTAAGACATAGCTTAAGAGAGTGAGGGAGTTAGAGGATAGGTAAAAATGAAGAAACATGTTGTGGAGCCTTCTGAATCATCGTTTTGAATCCAGTTTATTTTCATGCCAGTATGGCGAATTGTACAGACAAAACGAAATTATTATTTAGTCAGAGCTACTCCCTTCTCTCCAAGAACTGTTAAAAGTACTCCTGTACATGAGAAAAAGTAAACAGAGGTGCCTGTAAGGAATCAAATCGCTCATCTCTTGGAAACCATGTATATACATTAACTATTACTGTGAGGAGTCACTGGCCACTGATTGTGGTCTTTTAGGAGATTTAAGAAATTTTAACATGTCATTGAGTTAAACATTGGGAATTTTCTATTATTATCATAGTCTCCTTTACATTCTGAATTCAAATCCCACCAAGGTTAACTTTGCCTTTCATCCTTAAGGAGTCGATAAAATAAAGTACCCGTCATGCATTGGGATAATTGCTGGCCTTGTAGAAACAATTATTATCATAGTCTTCTGCGTTGGTATGATTACATTTCAAAATTCAAATTTGTCCAATTCTTCTTAAGTCAACTTGGTGTTTACAGGCTTAAAATTTGCTAAAAGACAACAAACAGTTGCTAGGAACTCTTTAGTGTAATGGTTGATACACTCACTCTCCTTCCAAGAGATACAGTGTTCAGTCCCTCACAGGTACCTCTGTCATTTTATTCCATCTCTAGGGTTACTTTGCCAAATGTTTTCAACTATTTACAGTCATATGCATTTGAAATGTAAAATTCCCAACCAGGTGATAATAATTGTTTCTACTTTTGGCACAAGGCCAGCAATTAGCCAGTGCATTACTGGTACTTTATTTTATCGACCCCGTAAGGATGAAATGCAAAGTTAATGATAGTCAATCATTAAAAATAGTAAAACTCTCATAGCAAGTTACATTAGTATATGTAGAGTTATTTTCTGCACAGCATCTCTCTACTCACTGCATTTCTTCATCATCTTTTCTGTGAGTCTCCATTAATTTTCTACATTCATTAGCCTCTTATATTAACATCTCCAATCCTCATTCTTTTGAGCACCAATAGTGCTAAGTACACCAGTGTCATTTCTAAAACACTTTTCCCCATCAACAACCCGATTCACACTAACACACTACCTTGCAATGCCATATGTATGGGGGCTCAAAGGTCACTTTTCATTTCAAAACTTAAATAACATTTTTAATAATGAAGAATGAAAAATATTCATTTTGAAACTTGGAAATTATTTTGAACTAGTTGTGCAGTATTACAACCTAAATATTTTTACAGAATAGAACCTTATCCATGACACTCATAATGTGTCTGCCTGTCAGGCTCTTATTTCTTGTTGAATATTATTTTTCAGTAATAATTATGTTTGGAGTTAGTTTACATAAATTCTTTCTTTGAAATAATCCCCCAAAAGGCAATCAAATTAAAATGGAAAATTAGTGCTAGTCTATACAAGTTGAATTTATGTTACATTTTAAAATGTAAAAATAAAAGAGATAAAGGAGATAATTCATGCTAACATTTGGATTAAATTGGAAAAATTGAGTAATATTACTCATTTAAACTACAATTCTACAATATATGCTAGTTTACTCTTTTATTAGCTTCAGTGATTGAAATACAGTAATGCTGGGGAACTGTCACCATGAGTTTTAGATTATCATATTGATCTTCATATTGATTTTAGTCGAATCATTATTGTATTGATCTTTATGTATCAAATTATTGAAATAAAGGGATGCAACTCAAAACACCAACCTACACAAATGAACACTAACACACACTCATACATATATAGCAAATAACTTACTTTCTCTCTTCCACATTCTACATACTTTGCTTATCTCTTCATTCTGTACTGTGTCTTCATACATTTTAATAACATTATGCCTAAATTGACAAATAAGATTTTTATCTAGAACATTCTTAATGGTTATATATTAGCTTTACAAAGAAGGAAGCAGATTGCGTTTAACTAGATTCTGCCATCCTTGGACTATACTGAGGGCTTGTTTTCTCTCTCACTTTCTCTCACCTACCTTACACACACACATGCACTTTCTCCCTCTCTCATTTTGAAAATAGTCAAGTGTATGGATTTAGTAATATAACTAACTTTCTGATTGATAAGTTGTTGTTTGGAGTATAATTTAACAAAGTTTCTTGTATAAAATTATGATGGAAGGTTTTTAGTTAAGTATAAACACTTTAAAATAAGCAGTTTTGTATCAAAGAACCAGGGGTGGTTTCATGTGGTTTGGTATCAAAAGGTTTTAAATATACAATTTGTAAAATACTAGAATGGACAGTCTTTAAATGACTTTAAACATTATTTTGTAATTCTTCATTATTCTGTTCTGAATTACATGTTAAATGGTTATTTTCTTTGATGTATTTTTGCTGCTCATAACTTGACCATTTGCATTTGAACATAATTTCCAATTTCTTTATTAATGAAATATTAATTGTTGTTTCTGAAAAAAATATTCATGTCCTTTCTTTCCAGCTACACCACATTTTACAGTAACTTCATTAAAATCTCATGCCAAGCAAGTAGACAAGCACACTTAACAATTAACCAACATTTATATTGACTCTAAAGGGTTTTGATTGGTTGATTGATAAACATATTCAGAGAAAGGAAAGATGTCTTTATATGTCACCATAGTGAAAGAACAATAAATAATTGTGGTATCTTCATGACATTTCTATTCCTAACATAATAACCAAAAGATTTTCCAGGAATCTTCTAGAATATAACTCAACCAAATCTGAAATAGAAATACTGTTTCTAATACCTCTTCTCCCCAAAATATTCTTATGAATATTTCAATATTTAAAATTTCTGCCAATGAGCTCTGAACTGATGATCCCCATTTAGGCAGAAATATCAATATCTGCAAATAGACTCTTTAATCTATATAAACTTATTAAATTTAATCATTTTATTAAAGAGTTTATAAAGACACCACAAATATTTGTTGTTGTTTCACTATGGTGATCTATACAGGAGTCTCTACTTCCTCCATATATGTTTATGGATCAACCAACCAAACCCTTTATTTTTGTTGTGTTAATTACTGGCCTATTTCAATTTCATTTATATTGAACAACTTGTTGGTGGGGCAGGGCTATCA
Organism: Eledone cirrhosa; assembly: GCA_964016885.1. Taxonomy (NCBI): domain Eukaryota; kingdom Metazoa; phylum Mollusca; class Cephalopoda; order Octopoda; family Eledonidae; genus Eledone; species Eledone cirrhosa. The sequence continues at coordinate 117,360,752 of OZ024742.1, forward strand.
GTCAAATTCCCTCAAACATATACAAAAAAAAACAAAAAAAAACGAAAGAGATACAGAACCAACAGTCAAACTATACACACCCTAAATGAGTGTACCCAAAGAAGACCATAGCTGAACAACTGCCAAAAAATACTGACAGAAGCAGGAAAAGGAAATTCTGCAAGGACATTAATTCATATTGGTTATGCTACTTTGATATACAACAAAAACATGGAATGGTCTCAGCTTAAACCATAAGAGCAGCAACTGTATTTAGTAATCTGAAATTCTATTAAGTAAATTATGTTTTATTGTTTTATGTAATTAATGTGTAAAGTATTAATGTATTTTATCTCAGATCAATAATGGTCTTGCTTTCTTTTTGTCTTTGTTCCAGTCACAGGTGGACGGTATCAGCGATATTACACACCACATTTTGACAATCGTCTAAATAATATTACAACATACATTGGAGACACAGCAATACTTTATTGTTCTATAATAAATCTGGGCACAAAAACAGTAAGTTTTATTAAAATATTTCTTCTTGGATAATGTTTAGTTTTCATCCTAATACATATTATTTCCTGATGCCTGTTTCTGGATCAGTATTATGTTGATCCTTACACACACTCTCCAATATAACTCCAATCACAAACCTACACCTTTATCACAAGATTGGTCTTTCTGCTCAAACCCCTACATATGTAATTCATTTCTTCTATCATCACCAATATTGAATTGAGTACTACAAACTCTATATTAATCTGTCTTCCCAGTCCTCAAAACATTAGGCCTATGGAATCCCTTCTTTGTCCATGTTTTTCCTTCAGTTTTTCAAGAACATCAACTAATGCTGAAGGTCCTGTAAAAGCTATGGATGCAGTCTCTCACTCCAGACTAAACCATTAAACAAATCAATAATCATATGATATTAATAAAAATAAATTTTCTAGATTATCAATCTCATTTCTAGGATGTATTTTTCTTTTTAAATATTTATATTTACACTATGGTTATTATGATCTCCTATATCCATTATGTGTGTACATGGTTTGATCTCTTATGGCCCAAGGTACATACATGGTACCAGAGGGGTATAGTAATGTCCTTATCTACAGCTCTTCTGGTACATGTACTTAGTACATTGGTATGTTGTACTGAATATATGTTATTTGTATCAAACATTTCAGTTGTTTGTCAAATGTAGCATAGAAATTGTAGTTACCCATGCTCAATCGATAGTATAGTCATCTCATAACATATCATTTGTATTTGTGTGCTGTATGGTTTAGCATTTGTTATAGCTTAGTAAGAGGGGAAAGGCAGAACCATAGCCATTTTGTACAGCCTCTGTGATTGGTGAAAGAAAAAGAAAAAGAAAAAGAACTTGTTAATCTCTGGTTAGAAACTTAGCCTGTACACTTACAACTGAGTGAACTCTACAAAAGGTACCTAAGTACCAGGTGTTTTATAAAACTGATCAATAGATAATGTCTTCAGAGAATTGTAAATTCTGATCAAAATAACAAGAATAGCATAGTGAGAGAGAAGAAAGAAACTGGAGAAAAAGATAGTGGGAAAAGACAACAGCGACTGAAGAGAGAGTAAGAGGTTTCACATTGTTTTGAATTCCGTCCACTCCTGGTCATGAGGTCAAATATACCAGCACACATCTTCCACCCACAAATATGTATACATATCAAACACCATTATGGACATATACATGCACATGCTTACATATACCATCTCACCAAATTTTGACAACTGATGTCATTAAAATAGAGACATTTGATGAATTGGCACAACAGTGGCATCACATTGATTATCAAAAATATAGTTCTGGTGTGTCTAAACATTAACATTGATTTTTAAGAAAGGAGACTCTTATCTAGCAATAGACAAAAGGCCCTGTTTTTAAAAAGTAATAATGGGGTCCTTCCCAGATATCCTTCTCTAACAGCTGGCTCTGTGGCAGTTACTCAATTTGTCCCTTGTAAATCTATCCCTGCTTCATTCACTGCAGATTAGAACATGAAGCTAACAAAAGCTCTCTACAAGTTGTACCCCAATTCCCACAGCAGCAAAGTCTACCTTCTCCATTAACCTGCCTGTGATCTGACTACATTGTTTGTGTGTCCATAGATTACACTGTGTATACCTTGTGGATTTTCTGCCCACACCATTTGAATATATTGAACAAGGTCATTTCTTTGATGGTATTAGGGTTCAGTTTACTTTCCTACTTAAAATTTTAATCTTTAGTTTACATTTAGGCTCTTCTATTTTAGGTTTTGCTTCCATGCTTGGTATTCTCTCTCTCTCTCTCTCTCTCTCTCTCTCTCTCTCTCTCTCTCTCTCTCTCTCTCTCTCTCTCTCTCTCTCTCTTATATATATATATATATATATGTGTGTTCTATCACAAAATAAACATATAAACATTAACAATCTACTAAACACTGATACACCAACCACAATACCAGAATCTTTCCGGCAGTCTAATAACTTCATAAGTATAATGACACCTCAGAACTGGACGTCAAAATGTACAGCATTCAGCAATAGCCAACAGAATTACCTAATCAAACCAAAGGTATAGACAAAACACGCACAGCACCAATCCAAATTATCCACCAAACACAGAACTACTCCATTATGCAACATTCATACAAAAATCTATTTTAAAAAATATACATCAACATAATACTTTTCCACAACATTAATCAAAAGAAAATGACAGTAGAACTAGATCTAATAGACAGAACACACAGACAAAGTCTAACTAGTCAGAGACAGATTTATATTAACAAACTACCGGAGCCATAAAAAATAATTAAGATATGGGAACATGAAAATAAATACTAACCAGCCCCACCTCCTTAAAAATAACTTTATCTTTAACTACTATATGGCTGGTTAACCACAGCAGCCAATGACCTAATGGCTGTTCCAATTCCATTTCATTCTTGTCATGTCTTTGATTTTGATCTTTTTGATCTTTATGTTATTTTTTTCATAATTTAGTTTCATTGCATTTCCCCAATGTACTGTAAATGTGTAGCACCCACCCAACTCACACCCAAACAAATAGACTTCAATGAAAATAACTCAATCACATTGATTTCTCATTTAATATCAAAATAGTCTTAGCTTAGCCATTGGGCAAATAATCCCTATAATAATATGTAAACTTCACTTTTTTTACAGAATAGAGTACTAAGTTGAATGACAGTCTTATTGGTCTTAACTAGTAACATCTCATCCATATATGTGTGTGAGTGTATTACATATACTTAAATATATATATATATAGTAGTGTAGTTAATATGAAGCTTTGTGAGATATGTAGTAAAAGAGTGATAATCCTTTTAAAAGCCAGTAAGATGCAGTAGAAAAATATGAAGGGAAAAACTTGCCAACAAAGGGTTGATACCCTTCTTATTACCAATCACTTTATGAAGTGCATTGGGTGTGTTTTGTCATGTCACCAACATTAGCAAGTTTGCTGTGCCCTTCACACACACACACACACACACACACACACACACACACACACACGCATATATATGATATACTGTCTCTGCCTGTCTGTATAGCTATAGATAAGCATTTTTAGACTGAGTCAGTTCAAAGCATCATATATCAGAAATGCTGATAAAAACAGAAAACTAAACAATAGAAATCCATCTCATTGCAAACCTTTATTGTAGATATATAATTTATTAATCATTCCATCCACCAATTGTTTTCTTTTTAATAATTCTACAAAATATCTGTCTTCCTTTGTAATTTTTTTCCTGTTAATGAATTACATTTTGTATTTGGTTATTCATTGGAACAGCCATAAAATATGTTTATTCTTTGAAGCCAATTGCAAGAAAAAGTATTTGTCAAACTTTAGTGATGTTATGGTAGATGGTTGAAGTGGTCAAGATATTGAATATTTATATTTATATTTATTTATTTATCTATCTATCTATCGGAGGAGGAGATGACAAAGGACTATGATGAATGTAGAGATGCTGTGCTGAATAGGACCCATCCCACCCTTGCAAGCAGAGAAAAGCAGACATAAAACGATGATGATGATATATATATAATAATCATCATCATTTTAACGTCTGCTTTCCCTGCTTGCAAGTTTTGGTCATGGCTACTACTCATGGAGGCGTGTAACCTGGTGGTAAGGGTGATGGACTTACGATCAAGGTGTTGTGGGTTCGATTCATGAGCTGGGCTGGGTGTTGTGTTCTTGAGAAAAACATTAATTTCACGTTACTCTAGTATACTCAGCTGAAGTTGTCATGTCTTTGACACAACAGAAGGTCCTCCCAACCCTTTGGTTGGCAAGATTTCTACAGCTGGATGACCTTACTATCACCAACCACTTTACAGCGTGTACTGGGTGCATTATGTAGATCACAAACACTAAGGGGGTTGTCATGTCCTTGACATGATTGAGAGTCCTTCCAGCCCTTTGGCAAAACGTCTACAGCTGGATGCTCTTCCAATCAACAAACACTTTACAGCATGTACTGGGTATGTTTATTGTTTAGGTTACCAAATATTTGGGAGGCTGTCATGTCCTTGATATGACTGAAGGGTCCGCCATATAAATATTTAGTATTTTCTACCCTACAGTAAAGCATTTACTGTTTTGTTAGCAAATGAGAAAATAAATCTGTTTGATTTAGTTTGGTTCAAATCTCTCTTCAAGGGTGTGGTCATGGTCTTATTGACAGAGGAGGGGAGAATCTTAGTGGAAAGAGATTCTGACATAAGATCACTCACTGAAAAGAAGAGAAAAAAAATTCCCTCATGCACACAGGTGTGTCAGAACAGTAACAGGACATAGTGTGATGTGTGAGTTATGAGTGGGATAGGGATGAGCAGGTTGCATCTCCATGTGACCTATATAACTGCCATTTCAGCTCTCTGCAGCCATTGTATGTTTTGTTTATGTGCTTTTGTAAGCAGCTACTCAATTTTATGCTGTTGAGCAATAGACACAGAGCATCAAGCCAACCTGAAGTTTCTGCTCCGGCTAGGGAAAACTCCATCAGAAGCACTCAGAATACTAGAGCAATTGTACAGAGATGAGATGATGTCGTGCTCACATGTTTTTGAGTGGCACAATAGGTTCAAAGGATGATGCGAAGATATGGAAGATGACTCAAGGAGTGGAAGGCATACAACGAGTATAACTGAGACCAACGTTGAGCATGTGAGGCATGTGGTGAGTGGCGATAATGAGTCAGCTGACTGTTTGGCTGATTGCTAGTGTGCTGGGCATGAACCACAACAGAGTTTGGGCAGGCAGGAAATCTGTGTCAAATTGTTGTCGAAGCTGCTGAATGATGACCAGAAGGAGAGGTACATGCAGATGTGTCAGGACATAAGACATCGTCGAGTGTCTTGAAACCAAACCAGACTGGGGAAAATCATCACTGATGATGAGTCAAGGGTACCCATTTTCTGGACATGGAAGCCATCAAGAGGGTTGGGATGAGGGGGCAGAATCCTTCCATGAGTGCATGGATGTGCAGCAGAAAAAGATGGGAAAGTATGTTAGACACAAGGTGGATTATTTCTAAAGAGAAAACTTGCTGTTTGTAGTTTTATTTTCAACTCCAGTCCTGTTTCTTTTCTGACACATCTCGTACATACATATATCAATTTTCTCAACACTGTTTATGTGAATGCTTAATTTAGTACAAGTTGTATATATGTAAGCACTATCAAAAATTGACATCAAAAATATTCTTTTTCTATCTTTACACCATAGAAAGATCAAACAAACTTCTATATATGTAGAGAGTCTGTCAATAGTTTTTTGTTGTTTTTTACTTTTATGGGGAATCAACAGTATTCTACTTTGGTTATGAAATATGATTAATTTAAAGTAGATATAATAACATCAAAGGTGAATGGTCAACTAAGACTTGACAATTTATATTGGTTAAAAGAGAAAATCAAACTGTTAATCATCAGTTAACCATAACAACCCGCTACTAAATAAGGTGTTTTCTAGTTTATATAGTTTTTTAACACTAATATTGAAATAACTCAATACAGAAAGCAATTTCATAAAAATAGCAGATTGTGTCAGAAAGTAATACAAAATGAAAATTTTACCTGCAAATTAAAATAAATTTTCTAATTTTTTAGTTAGTAATTCATTTTTGACAGCAAAAGTTTCTCCCTACTTACAGAACGATAAATGTATGATGCCTGTGTGTGACGTTTGATGCTGCATAGTAGTGAAACATGGGCTGGGACTGCAGAGGACATGTGTAGACTGAAAAGAAATGAAGCAACCCTGCTTCAGTGGGTGTGCAATGTAAATGTGAGGGAGAAGCTGGGTTTAAGAAGAATCTGAGGTTGTGTGCAGGAAAGTAGAATGCATTGATATGGGCATGTGTTGTGCACGGATGATGATCGTTGGGTGAAGAAATGCCAGGAAATCCCAGTGGAAGGAAGCTGAAGTAGAGGTAGACCAAGAAAGACCTTGGCAGAGGTGGGGAGTACTGACCTCAAATTGTTGAAACTCACAGAAGAGATGACAAAGGAATATGGCAGGTGAAGAGATGCCATGCTGAGAAGGACCTTTCCAACCCATGCTAACATGCAAAATCCGACGTAAAAACAATGATGATGATGAATAGGATTCTTTCATTTGAAAATATAAATTTTGAAGTAGCCAATAGATAATATTTAAAAAATGATAGTGTGAAAGTATCATAAATTATTACCTATATCCCAAATCTATTACCAAATCCCAATTAATTTAATGATAAGCTGATAAAGTAACCACAATGCTGGTCATTCCACCTGATAGAAATAGCATCGAAATCACTTTCAAATTGTAGGCTATCATATTGAATGTGAGAACCCATTGTATAATGTAGTCTTGAATATGAGCATATAAAATACCTGAAGCAAAGATGGTATGATTATGGCTGGAATACCTTTAATTATAAGCCTTTTTAGTCATGGTTGGCATGATAGTAAACAATAACATGTTTAGCAAAGTATGAAGATATACATCCCTTCTCTTCAAGGTCAGAAAATATTTCAAATCCCAACAACTTATGACATTCTAAAAGACATAAGTGAGACCCACAATGGAACACCACTCCCTCATTTAGAGTGATGCTACTATTACTCACACTCAGGCACTCCTGACTCCCTTATCTCTCCTCCTCTCATCCTTCATGTTTTGTTCAACCCCCTGCCTCACTCTACACACTAACCACTATACCCAGTTCTTCCTCCCCAGAACATTGCTCCTTTGGAGCTCAATCCTTGCACATGTCTTTTTAAAAGGAATGTACCTGTAACAGTTTAAGCAGATCAACAGCATTGATCTTAACCTTCTTCTGATTGACTAATTGTAATTTTCTCAACTGAAAGAAGTAATTTGAAGGTCAGAGTTTTCCCAATACCGTCTTAACATGAATTATAATTTTAAAACTGAAATTATGGAATCATGTATTTATTTTTTTATAAAATGTCAAGCTATTGGAACAGACTTTCATGTTATTCTTTGTTTGTTTCATACATTTAAACAATAGATGCAGGTACAGTTGAATGTTTAAGATGTGTACTTTGCTATTGTATGGTTCTGGGTTCAATCTCACTGCATGACATCTTGGGCAAGTGTCTTTACTATAACCTCAGGTCAATCCTAGCCTTGTAAGGGAAATTGGGTAGATGAAAACTATATGGTAGCCCATTGAATTGATTATACTTGTAAACCAAAAGGTCCTGCCTTTTTATATATTGTGTCAGTGATACTGCTTCAGAATTACATTAAGAGTACATGTGGCTGTGTAATAGTAAACCTCTTATGTACATACCTTGGTCATGCCATACCTTGTTGAAATGTAACTGTATTTTAGTTGTTTGTTGTTTTTACAGCCAGCTGGAAGCTCTTCCTAATACCAGCCATGTTTGCAATGTAGAACTGGGTGGTCTGGTTTTTAGAATGGCCTGGCCAGTTGGTTGCACCATATCCTGCTCATAGCAGAACTGTATTTTAGGAGCTGTTATGAGGAATTGCTGGCCAGCAGATCGCGTCAAACCTCGCTCATAGCAGAGCCTGTGCTTTAGCTGGGTTTTTATGGCTGCTGGATGTCCTTCCTAACATCAAATACATTTTCAGGCCACTCATGAGGCCAGTTTGGCCAGTTGGCTGCATTGTACCTTGATTTATATATGTCTGTGTGTGTGTGTGTGTGTGTGTGTGTGTGTGTGTGTGTGTAGTCCATGCTGATCTCGTGCTAAACTAAATAAGTCTTTTAAGGACATTTACCTTGCCAATGCAGAGATTAAACTGAAGCAATTCTTTGCAACCAGATCCCCTTCCTGGTGTCAAACCTTTTACTTTCCTCTTAAAATATGCAGGAATATGATTTATCTATTCTAAACCAGAAACACAGTAATTATCTGGAGACTAAACAACATTGTTTTTTCTATTCTCTTCAGGTGATATGGCGGAAAATGACAAATAGGCATCCAATCACTGTTGGAACATATACATTTATCAGTGATAAAAGTTATTCTATTCAACGCCAAATTGAAAAAAATGAATGGAATCTTGTAATAGATAAAGTACAAGCAAAACATGCTGGTCTCTATGAATGCCATATATCAAGTAAAGAAGAAAAAAACTTTTATGTATATTTAAATGTTATAGGTAAGTCATGTGTTCCACTTTTCCTTCATATTTTAGATTTGCATTTGTGATTATTATAAATTATTATTATTATTATTGTTCTTCGAGTCTCAGTCATTGCTGTTAGTTAACTGGAAAGTTTGTTGAAATGAATATCAAGCCACTACCTGCAGCCTCAGATATTATTATTATTATTATTATTATTATTATTATTATTGATGTTGTTGTTGTTTTAATTCTGATAAAATATTCAATTATATACAGCTTTATCTTTCAAGACAAGAATATAAAAAAAAAATGAAAAACGTTATTCAACACTACAGATCTAGATGTACAGATCTATTTTTATTCGTTTTTTTATGTAAAAAGTTTGTATGCATATATATATATGTAATAAATGCATATCTATACATGTATGTAAGTGCATATACTGCATGTGTACCAGGTGGTGCTATTAAATTAGGCCTTTCATTGAACTATGGGCAGCTAAAGGAGATTAGAGTCTGACTCAAGTTATTTGTGTAATACATACATATACATACACATACAAACATACACACATGCATACACCTATAGTGTCATGCTTGAGAAATAATATCAAAAAATATAGAACACTCAACATAAAGTTATAGAATAATCTTTAAATACATTAATAATATATTTGTATATATGTGGTAAAATAAGTTAACTTATGATAGAATATTTTCTATAATATGGGGAATGAAGCAAAGATTAAAAAAGTATGAACATGAAAGCAATGTTAGCCTAAATGAATAGTTGAACTACAAGTCTCTTCCTAGTTTTGTTGGTTACTGCTGTTTCATCAAGGACATCGACATATGTTCATTTTATAGATAGAGCAGATAACAGGTACCAATTTTATTTAATTGCATATCATTGAATATTATGTAACTTATGTACTGAGAAAGCATGAGAGGATGAAATGTGAATAAGTTCAAATATATACATTTAATAAACACACATTCAGACAGTTGAACACAAGTAAATAATCTTCATAGCACAGGAATAATCAGTCAATTTTGCAGGAGAGCCTTGCAGTTTAACCTCAACAACTAATTACACACTTTAAATTTGAATGTGTGTATGGTTATTCAATATATTTATGTAACTTATTTTCAACATATCCACATCAGTATACATTATATATATATGATAAAAAATAGAAGTGACTGTGACTGTGCAAATGTTTGTATAAATTTCATCATTTTCATATATAAACGGAATTCTCTTTGCTCAGATCAACACATTCTTCGCAGATGGTCTTCCACAACAATAACACAGAATTCACGGGCCATCTCCTAATCAAATATGCTCTGTATTCTTTGTTTATGTTTTCCATAATTCCTTTTATTAATTAACTTATTATACAATCCCCACCTGATGATGTCACCAGGGTCTTACATAACCAGGCCATTGAAATATATATGGTGCTTTGCAACAGTAAAACTTTAAAGGGATACCTCCAATCCCTGGCCTCCTGTTGTTTTAATTAAATAAATAAATATACTGTGTATATATTTATATATATATACACACACACACACACACACACACACACACACACACACACACACACACACACACACACGCACACATAAACACACATACATACATACATATGTATAGATATTATCATCATCTTCATCATTTTTATGTCTATTTTCCATTTTTGCATGGGTTGGACAGGTCCTTTTCAGCTCAACATCTTTTCATTTGTTGCGTTCCTTCTGTGAGTCTCACCATTTTAAGATCAGCTCTCACCACCTTTACCCAGGTTTTTTGGTCTGCTCTTACTGTGGCTTCCTTTCACTGGAAATTCCTGGAAATTCTTCACCAGCAATCATCATCCATGTGCTTCACATGTCGATACCAATTCAGTCTTCTCTCTTGCATACCACTTTTGATTCTATATAAACTCACTTTCCCCCCTCAGTTGATCCAAGCTTTGGCATTCTTTCACATTTATATTGCCCATCCAACAATGCATGGTTGTTTCATTTCCCTCCAGTGTACACATATTCTCTGCAGTCAACGCCCATGTTTTACTTCCATGCAACATCACACTTTGCACACAGGCATCATCTAACCATTCTTTTGAACATAGTGAGAAACCTTTTGTTGTCAACAGTGGGAGTAGCTCTGTATACTTCTTCCGTCCTATCTCTATTCTCACTATTATGCTCTTTGAGCACCTTCCTCGACTTCTAATTAGTTCACCTACGTAGCAGAAGCTATCAACCACTTCTATGGATCCTTCTTGTGTTTGGAAAAGGTTTATATCACTGATGCTCTTCCCATCGATTGCCCCTGTGCATCAAGTACATACAAAGACTTGCTTTCCTGTTAGTCTGTATGCTAACCACTACACCTATTGTGTACCCAAGATTTTTATTGTGTACATGTATAGAGTTTATGTCTACTCCTTTTTTGTCATATCAAGCAGGGACATTTCCCTGATAATATCAGTGTCCTGTCTTCTTTCCTGCTTACCAACACTTTTGACAGTAAATTCTGTTTCCATATTTTTTATGGATTCAGCTATAAGGACAAGATCATTCACATAGAGAAGTTGCCATGGAGATCTTGTCTTAAACTTCTCTGTTATGGCCTGGAGGACCAAAATGAACAGCAATAGTCTGAGATCTAAAGCCTGATGAATTCCTACCTGTACCTTGAATTCATTATTAAACTCACTTCCTACTCTCACTTTACTGACAGCTTCTCTATACATGGCTTGCACCACTGCTCTTACAAGCCATTTTTCTATACCTAATTTTCTGAAGGACCACCAGATAACTGATCGAGTTACTCTGCCACAGGCCTTTTCTAGAACAAGAAAATCTAAATATAGTGGCTTATTCTTGGATTGGAACATGTAGTTGCCTCATTAAGAAGAGGGCATCTATAGTACATAAAACCAAACTGCATCTCATCTAATTTGACTTTTTCCCTAATTAGTTGTGCTATAACTCTTTCCATCACTTTCATAACTAGATTATACTGCTGTGCCACTTATTGGGTATATCTCCGTCCTGCATTACCTAATTGACTATGCGTGTTACTAGTTGAACTCCTACTTCTCTCGATGCTTTTAGTATATCGCTGTCGATCTCTGACAATCCTGTGGCTCCCCCATTCTTCATATGCTTGATTGCTTCTTTGATCCTATAACTGTAAATTTCAATTGCTAGTTCCTCTTTTAGGTAAGTTGTTGGTAGTCTCTCTATTTTTCCCTTTCATTCTCCACATTCATCAGCCTCTCATAGTATCATTTCCAGGCCTCTTTCTTTTGAGCACCAGTGATACTAAGTACACTAGTGTCATTTCTAACACACTTTTCCCCAACAACATCCCAATTCACACTGGTGCACTGCTTTGCAATGTGGAACACTTTATATTCTTGATCCTGACGTTGCAAGACATGGGCAAACATTTTTTTTTCAGCCTTTTTCCAAGCTATGTACACTTGTCATCTAGCTTCTTTTTTAGCTACTTGGTACTGGCCTCTGTTATCCATATTTTCTATTCTTTCCATATCTGTCTCTTGGTTTTAATGGCTCTGTCCACTGTGCTGTTCCACCACCGGGCTGGTGCTTAGCTCCAACCTCAAGTCTCATCTGTGAGTACAACAGGTCATCATGTAAGAATTTCCAATTGTCCTCTGTGATATCATACTCACACACACACATATATATATATATACATATACACACTCACATATCTATATGTATATATGGACTTATAATCCCTGGTGAAATAGTAGGGTTGGAGGTTTTAAACTTCACAAAGCCCATCACTTTCAAGCTCTGAACTCTGATGATTTCTTCCAGAGAAAGTTAGAAAACATGATAAAGAGGAAGTGTGAAAGAGATATAGAGAATGAATTAACTCCAATACTAGAATGGTACTTTTCTTATCGATCCTGAAGATGAAAGGCAAAGGTGACTTCAGTAGGATTTGAACTCAGAGCATAGAACTAAAATAAATACCACACATTGCACCTTACCTATGGCATACTTCCTAAGCTTGACCCATAGGATAAGGAGGGATCTTCACCTGAATTAATGGCCAGCAACCCCCTAGTGCCGGTGATCTACAAGATGAATACACTCAGTACACTAAAGAGGTTGGTGATAGTTGGGGCACCTGGCCATAGAAAAGTGTCGGAAAGTCTATTCACTTGTGTCAAAGACATGAAAACAACCCTTAGGCGGGTGTTGTGATACAATCCACACATTGCACTCTGTACAGTTCAAGAGCATATATAAGCAAGAAATTGGCCCCCAGCTCACCTGTGAGTACTGACTAGATCTGTGACAACCCATCCAACCCCTTCTGGCAAGGAAAATAAACATTGAATGATGATGATGATGATGATAATTGTGCAAGACCACATTTCAGCACAAAACCTCAATTCATTGAACCGCTGGTCTTGCTTCAAAGTTATAATCGAACATAAATGTGTATACATATACTTATGTATGTGCATGTATATATACATGTGTATTTATACATATATATATATATATATATATATATATATATATATATATATTTATACACACACATATATATATATATATATATCAATACATACATATATATATATATATACCTGTATACATACATGCACACATACACACAGAAACATTACTATATATGGGTGAATGAAATGAATTTGCATGTGTTTAAGAATTTATGTTTTATGAGGTATAGCCAAATTGGAACATCTTATTTACATCATTTTAGTCACTAGTCAAATTGGGTGTGTAAGTTTGTATGGACCTGTAATTCTTGATGGAACCATATCAGCATATTTTGGACATTATAAAATCCCCTCTCACAGCAAATGTCTTCTAGGGGAGAGAGAAAGTAATAGATAGGAAGTGAGAAAGAAATATAGAGAAAGAATTGACCACAGTACTGAACTGGTAATCTTTTTTATTAACTTCAAAATCATTAAAGGCAAAGTAGCCCATAGCAAGATTTGAACTCATAAATTGCAGAGATCTGGAATGAATGCTGCAAAGAATTCTATCCAATTTTCGACTAACTCTGCCAATTCTTTGCCTGAATCAGGTGTACTCCTTAGCAAAATAAAATAAGTACCCAACAACATACTATTATCGATATAAATCAGCTAAAACCATAGATGGCAGTGTCCCAGCATGGCTTTTGTCCAATGACTGAAATCAGGAGAAAAAAAAATGTGTGAATAATTTGTGTGTGTGTGTGTGTGTGTGTAGTTCAAGAATAAATGAGACAAACACAGAGATGCAAAACACAAAGTCTTAACACACACACATATATATACACATGCATATACATGATTTTGGATGTATGAAACAATTTTTGTCCTTTAAAAGTCATTTCTATCTGAAATAAATTATATATATATAGAGAGAGAGAGACATTCATATATATATATATATACACATGTATATATAAGATTATAAGATCATTTTGTACAGATGAGTGTTTAATAAGCCTACATATACATAGAAAAAATACATGTGTATATATAATCTCTCTCTGTATATAAATGGTAGTTGTCTGTGTGTGTTTACCTTTTATTCAGAAACTGGGAACTGGACACTTACAAAATGGTATATGTTATTGTTCCTCATCTGAGACAGGTAATTGTAGCATTTATTGTGGTATATACAACATCTATAGTTAATTAAATTCATTTTCTTTTTTTGTATTCATATAAAGAATCTGTTCAGTGAAAGAAAGAGAGTATGGGAGAATGAAAGAAGAGAGAGACGATGACAAAGAAAGAAAAAGAGGGAAAGAAGAGAGAGACATGTGATAGAATATGAAAGTGAAAAACTTTGAGATGGAGGAATAGAAAGAGAAAGAGACATATGCCAAAAGAGAGAGAAGTAAAACCAGACACAGATATAAAATGCTCAAACACATAATTAATTGTGAACAAAGAATAACAGTTGGGAAGTGGATAAAGAAATATCAACAGAGTAAAAAATGAGAGACAAAGAAAAAGGTTGAGATTTAAAAACAGAAAGCTAAAATTTGTGACAGACAGTGAGAGGTGGGGATCAACATTGTTTGGTCATAAGTTTTACAACATTACATATGTGAGTGATTGAATGTGTGTGTGTGCACGCATGTGTGTGTGTATATTTTTTTTCTTATTCAAAAGGAGGTCTGGAAATGTTAATATGAGAGGCTGATGAATGTAGATTTTGAATGGGAGGAAGAAAAACTACCCCCAACTTACCCAACAGAAAGACCAGCTATTGAAGTTAAGTTAAAGGGTCAAGAAGCAATCAAAGAGATAATGAATTGTAAAGCTGCAGGACCATCAGAGATTGCTGCTGAAATGCTAAAAGCATTGGGAGTAGTAGGAGTTGAACTAGTAACCCACATAGTCAATCAGGCAATACAGGACAGAGTCATACCCAATGACTGGTGCAGCAGTACAATCATAAATTGCTACAAGAGTAAAGGTGATTCTCTAGAAAGGAGCAACTACAGAGGAATAAAACTAATGGATCAAGTTATGAAAGTGAGAGAAAGAGTTATAGCACAACTAATTAGGGAAAGAGTCAAATTAGCTGAGATGCATACATGAATGGTGATTGATAGGTGAAGAAGTGTCAGTGGATGGAAGCTGCAGCAGAGGTAGACAGCGAAAGACCTGGGGAGAGGTGATGAAAGCTGACCACAAATCACTAAATGTCCAAGTAACGATGCCAACAAAATTTCAAATTCAGTGTGGTCTTCTTTCACTGTCACCCTATAGATCTCTGTATTTCTCTTCAACTACCCCACCCTTATGTCTAACTTTCTGCTATGTTTAAGATATCTCTCATAACACCTGTCAGCCCTCCTGTCGTTTCACTCAGCATCTTTCTCAATGTCTCCTCAGCTATATCCTCTGACAATCTGAGAACTGAATTGCTCTCTCCACATTTAAAAATTCATGAATTTCTTATTTCTTTTTTAAAGTTCATACCAGTATAACACCTATTACTATCACTTCATTTTTCAAGCTGTTTGCTACTATCACCATACACCTCTCTTTCACTAACTACCTTGCAATCCTAAACACATCTCTCTAAGCCCAGCTTTTAATTCATTGGTTCTATAAAGATTTTTCTAGATGCCTCTTGTGTTCTCTTCACATCTTTCTTTGCAACTCTCTTAAACTGCCTTGTAACTCTGATGTGCTGACTCATCTGGTAACATACCCTTCGATCTCTGCTGTTCTCTGAATCTGCTCCTATTCTCAATAATCCTCTTTTCTTCTTCATAATCCCACTACTATGTTTCCAAGTGTCTTGGTGGTCTTTTTCTGCATCCACTATATCACCAACACCACCTAACATGCCATCTTTTAAGTACTTCCAAGTACTCTCAACTCATTTGTATTCTCTTTTAACACACGCAATTTCTTTCTGAGAGCATCCTTATTGCTACTTTCTTTAACTGCCACAGTTTGCTTAATTGGTGGCTAATTCTAAGTTTATTTATGTTCAGGTTTCAGCAATTGATGTTCTTAATTAGGTATGTCATACCTTGATATGATGATGTGGACTGAGTTCCCAAATGATAGGCTTCTGGCATTAAAGTCCCTTTTAGTGTTCAGCTGTTATTGAACATAATTGTGCTTATGGATATTTTTTTAACGAGGTACATTCATTAAGTTTAGGAAATTGACATTCGTTATTACATCTGTTTAGGTCATACCTTGACACTGTGTGAGATGACCCCCCATTAACAGGCCTCTGGTATAAACTTCCCTTAATGGCATCAGCTTTTATTGCATTTAGTTATATTCATGGCCAACTTTTTATTGGGGTAAATTTGTTTATGTTCATGTTAAGGTGATTGACAGTTTTAGTTATGTATATCTATAGTTACTTCTGTATGCTGAAAACCTGGTTCTTATACTTGAATCAGTAGTAGAGCTAGAAAAGAGATTTCTCTGTGGAAACATCATCATCATTTCTTTACATCCAGTTTTCCATACTTGTATGTGTTGGATGGATCTTTTCCAGTACAGATCCTCGCTCTACCTACTGCATCTCTTTGTAATTTCCTCTATGAGGTTCAGCATTTTGAGATCCACTCTCATAACTTCTGCTCAGATCTCCATTGGTCTTCCTCTTCTGCAGGGAACTCCTGGCGCTTCTTCAACCAACAATCATCATCCATATGCATTACATTTCCGTACCAACACATTCTTCTCTCCCACACATTTAATTTGAATCCTCTTATACTCATTTTTTTTCTCAGTCCTTTCATGCTTTTCTGCTCATGCATATTAACATCAAACATCCCTTAAAGCAGGCTTGCTTCATTTTTCTTCTGCTTTCATATATCCTCTACAATTCATTAAAACACAACAGTGTGCTTCACACACAGGCATCATACAGTTAGCCTTTCGTTCATGGAGTGAAATGTTTTGTTGTCAATAAAGACAGTAGATCTCTGAACTCTTTCTATCCTATTTTTATTCTTGCTACTAAATTTCAGAGAAACATCTTCCATTCCTAATTTGGCCACCTATGTAACAGAAGCTATTAACTACCTGTATGGAGCTTTGCCATAATTGGAGAAAGTTTATTATGCCATGACTCTTATTACTAAATACTTCTGTTGATCTCCTTCATATAAAGTCTAACTTTTCAGTTAGTCTGCCTAAAATACCACTACACTCTTGTGTACCCATGTTTCACATTATTTATATCATAATAGAGCACCTACCTACTGCTCTTTTCTATATATTGAGCATAGCCATTTCCATGATGGGAACTGTGTCCTTTCTTATTTACTAAACCTTTGGAATTTTGCCAAGTTTACTCTGAGCTCTTTTGATTCTATGTTCTTGGTTCCATATGCCACAGTGAAGGCAACTCATCTAGAAGGGCAGTCATTACACAATGCAGGCATTACATAATTACTCTCAGACCTTCTGATTCTAAGTTCTGTTTAGTTTGTAGGAATTTTTCTCTAGTTCTTCTACAGATTTAGGAATAAGAACCAGGTCATCAGTCACAGGATTTCAGGGGGCCTTCTCTACATCATAGAAAGATAGACATAGCAACTTACACTTTGCTAGGAACTTCTCTTGTAGTCTCACTAAGAAAAGGACACCTCTGGTATGCCCTCCTAGCACAAAACCAAAATGCGTCTCATCTAATTTGACTTTTTCTCTCAATAGTTATGCTAAAACCCTTTCTGTCATTTTCATACCTTGAACCATTAGTTTTATGTCTTTGCATCACCTTTTCCCTTGTAACAATTAATGATTAAACTACTAGGTCAGTCATTGTGTATGGCATCATCATATCTTACCTGATAGACCATGTTACAAAATTCTGTAAATAGTAAAGCTTCCTGATTAGGTTTCAGCTGTCCCTATAGTTCTGGTAGTGGTGGGAAAGGAGGAAGAACCACTGACTGAAAATAATGTAACAATAGTAGAAGAATGTATCCTCCTTACCCAATGATACGAACCTAGACAGTGTTAATATTCTCTAGCATGCAGAACTCCAGGTGCAAGCCGTCTCATGGTAGCAGTGGGGCGAATGGAAAAAGTATTACCCTGGAGGATAGCAACATGAAATAGTAACAGTAGAAACATCATGTTAAAGGTAGAAATAAAGATAAAAGATACAGAACAAAATTATAGAATGTAAAAAAATATATATATATATACCTAATGATACCTAGAAAATAAATATAAAATGTATGTAAAAATAGATAAATTTAATTTTAATTTGATTTCGTATTTTCATTTCATCTTTATTTTTACATTGTTTTCTTTGTTTATTGGTAGAACATCAGACACCATGCTTTGTAGCATATAGTTACGGCCCTTTACGTTCTGATTTCAACATCCTGCTGAGGTTAACTTTGCCTTTCATCCTTATGGGGTCGATAAAATAAAGCACCAGTAAAGAATTGTTCGATTTAATCGACTTTCCATCCCCCAAAATTGTTGGCCTTGTGTCTAATGTAGAAATCCTTTTTTCACATGGATTGACAGCATTGGTAGAGCATTAAACAAAATAATTTGTGGCATTTACTTACACCCCTTTATATTCTAAGTTCAAATCCTACCAAGGCCAACTTTGCCTTTCATCATTTTGGGGTGTGCCTAAGTTAGGAACAATTATTTCATGTCTCTTTCATATATCCCATGCATCACTTCACATATTTATCTTGATTTATTTATATCCTGCTAGAGACTGTCCTAATAAATTATCTTGACTATTCTTAGAAATAAATTATAGATTTTCTTTCTCTTGATATTTTTTATTATTCTGTCCTGATGGCTTTGATCCTAACATGCCATTGTTCTTAGAAGTCTCACCATTTTGTCTCCCAGATTGCTTCTTTGACCTTATAACTGTCTATTTCCATAGTATGGCCCTTTGTTGAGTCTACTGGAGGTGTAGGTTTTCACTTGTTCTCCACATTCATGAACCTCTGATAGTATCATTTCCAGTTGTCTATTTTATGAGCATCAGTGAGGCTAAACGTGCCTGCGTTATTCCAAACACACTTATCCCAAATGATATCTTGATTCACATCATTGAATTCTAGGAGCCTTGGTCCCTCTTCATTACTCGAGCCATATCCTCAGCTATTATGCACTTCATTTTAGCCATCTTGTTGCTGCCCAAAATGTCCATTAAAGTCACCCACCAGAATAATAAGGCCCCTGTCATCTCTTATTGAAGTTGTCTGTAATAGGTCCTCATCGAAATAATTTTCTTATTCTATACTTAGCGCTGATTGTGGCATATATGTTGAAATAACTGTTGTTATGTTATCACATATGGCTATTCTGAACTTGTAATTCTGTCATTTATTCTAACTACCTCAATTACCTTGTCTATCAACTTCTCAGCTAGTAAAATCTATCCACATATCTACCATTATCTACTTATCTATCTCTCTATCTATCTATCTAACTATCTATCTATCTATCTATCTATCTATCTATCTATCTATCTATCTATCTATCTACCTACCTACGTAATCTAGCTGTCGTCTGTTCTACAGTGTGGATGTAATTCACTTCGCGCAGAAGTTTTGTTCAAATTTATTGCGGAAATTTTGTGAGTTCAAATTTAATTTTGATACTATTGTGTAGCTTGACCCCCCGTCTGAACTGTCAGGCGGTGGGTCAGCTCATCTTTACCCCTCCTAGAGGTGAAAAACCTATTTTAAAAATTTTGTGGAAAAAAAAGTTCAATTGTCTGACAGAAATGTTAAACGAAGCGAACGAAAATAGTGGTGGGGGGACAGCGGTAAGAGTTGTAAGCTCGCACGCTTTAGTCCCCTCTTCCTTCCCAACTAACGTCATAGAGAAGGAAGGAAAAATTAAAATAAAAACAGACGAATCTGCGGAGAAAAAAAATGATGAAAACACAAATCTGGACATGGATTCCAACAACGAAAAAAAAAAATTGAAAAATTGCATGACAATACTAACACCACAAACAAAGACACAACAAACACAAAAATAACATTTGAAAATAACACCATAACAGAAAGCAAAGCAGACGACAAGATTTTATTTGCACAGACAACAAAGAAATCTTTGACTTATATACCGGAAAATATTTCAGATGTGGCACGAAGAATCACAGACGCCAAACAATACATAAGTGAAGGAGAGAATGTTATTTTATCGGTAAAAATGCCTCAAGAATTCACCAAAGACATTGAAAGCCGAACGGTCAAGTTCCGCACCATCAACAACAGTACAAAAAAACCTGAACAGCCTTCTCAAGCAGATATCAAAACAGTACTCACAGAAGTACTTAATGAAACCACATAAGAAAAGACAGACTGTATGGAAGCCTAGCAATTATCATGAAGAACGAATCGGCGGCAAAAAAATGTGCTTTGTCACCGATTCGTTCGAAAAATTTTACCTTTTATCCATCTTATATGGGTAAAAGAACTCAACGCATATGGCTGGATGCAATGATGCCAGATGTGGACTACTGCTGGCTCATAGCTGGCTTCATCGATCCAGTGAATGACAACGTGATTTCCATTGGGAAAACCACAGGCAATGCGTTCAGTGGAACAGGTATAGAGCTGGTAGTGCAAATGAAGCCTGAACGCATCGCCCAAATACCCGACAGAATCCTATTAGAGGGCCACGGGTATATAAACATTAGCGTGGAGGGGAGAAGGCCGTCCTGCCATATCTGTGCAGGCAGAGGGCACCTGAAGGCCGCTTGTCCCCAACTCAACAAAAAGAAAACCCTGCTACCAACACCAGCTCCACCACCACCACTACAACAGATAAACAAACAACAAAACTCAGTCCCACCCAACCCGTCCCTCAGTAAAACCACACCACCACCACAACACAAACAGTCACAACACATTACCCCAAAACAAAATACAGGCCCACCCAACCTCTCACTCAATAAAACAACACAACCACCGCAGACACAACACACAACACAGTCTAACATAGTGACATCCATCTCCCCCACAAAGAAAACCAACACGGAAACATTACCAGCAAACATACCTCTTCCCTCCAACACTGAAGATAACCCAACGAATTCGGAGGAAGAAACGGAGTCCTTCAGACAGATTAAAAGGAAAAAAAGAAAACATGTGCAAAACACACAAGGCCAAACAACCCCCACCCAAATCTCAACACAATCCAACAAAACAGAAAACACCCCTCCAGCAACAAACAAAACCAAACCTTCCCCTCCCCTCTTCGAAACACTCACACCATCCGAAAAAAAGACATTACACTATACTTACATCAACAGAAACAATAATAAATTAAATGAACTCATATACAATAATCCTTCGGTACAAACCGAAGGTGTAAACTTTGTTTCTTCAGAAAACTACCCACATTTAAAATTAATAAAGATCCCAATGAACCTCTACCAAAAACTAAAAAAGGATTTTAAGGAGGACGTAGGACCACCCTCTGTCAAACCAATAAACCGCGTCCTACTAAAAAGCTTTCCCCCTCCCCTTCCCCTCCCCAACACAACTCCAAACACCCCAACCCCACCACACACTGACGACCCCACACCACCACAAGACACCCCTTCACCCAACACCCCCGACCCCATGGAAGTCGTGCAACCCGAACCCCGGGAAGCGGAAAGGTAGGTCTCTACACTCTCCTTTGGCTCTGCCGCCCACATGGATGTGTTAAGAGTAGGATGTTTGAATTCACGTGGCCTGGGCTCAACTTGGAAGCAAGCAAAGCTTCTAAATGACCTCAGGTCATGTAGTATAAATGTAATGGTTATCTGTGAGACTCGAATCAGCGTCGTGCGGCAGCTGGCCCCCACCTTCGATGACTTTGAGGTGCATGCATCTCTCTGTCAACCTGGAGGTGGGGGTGGGGTTGTCGTACTGCTGCAAAAACACCTGGGTCTTGCCGTACAGGTTGTGCACTCGGACCCGGAGGGTTGTTTGTTGGTGCTAGACGTTGGCAGTAGTGAAAGTGCGGCCTTGAGACTGGTCGCCGTCTACTCCCCTTTCGGAGCTGAACGGCCCGACTTCTTCCATCGTTTGGAGACTTTTCTGGGAACGTCGCGTTCCCTGCTTCTAGCGGGGGATTGGAATGACATCCTAGATGCACGTTCGGACTATGCAGGAGCATGTCCTAATAGAGGGGGGTGTGACAGCCTCAAGGGGTTACTCGACCGTTTTAACTTGGTCGATAGATATCGACTAGATTTTCCAACTGTGCCTACCTGGACTTGGAGAAACCACAGTGGTCAATCTAGATCGTACTTAGATAGATTCTTAGTTAGAAGTAAGGATAGGGACATATTAAGCTGTCCAGAAATGCGCACGGTTGGCTACACGGATCACAAATTAGTGACCTGCGTAGTCAATCTCGAGAAAACACATAAACAGGGTCCCGGTTACTGGAAACTTAATTTGTCTTTACCGGCAAAAGAGACTTACAGAAACCGGATTAGCAGATTAGTTAAGGAGAGGTTGACGGGTGCAATCGTCAACAACCGATGGTGGGCATCTCTCAAAAGAGAGATTAGAACGGAATCAATAAGTTATAGCAAGATGTTAGCTGCCGATAGGAATAGAAACGAGAAAGAATTAACAGGTAAATTAGAAGAGGCAATCAAGAGCGAAGACGTGGCCAGTGTGCTGGCATCGAGGACGGCCTTGAACCAGTTTTTCGATGCAAAGCACGAAGGCTGCGTCATTCGAAGTAAAATACGTGCTCTAGGTAATGAGGGGGCCAAAGCCGTTGGCTGGGCCCGCGTGACAGAAGCTAAGAGTGGAAATCGATCCACCATCCGGTCGTTGCAAGACGAAGATGGACGGGTGATCCGGGAGCCTAAGCAGATGTGCGAGGCCTTTCAAAGGCACTTTTCCCGATTGTTCGGGGGAGGCGAGGGTCCGGGCGGGGGCGTGGATTTCGGTCCATACCTCGACGGCCTGCCGCGTCTCTTGAGCGAAGAGGCAGAGTCCTGCGAGGGACCAATCTCGGCTGATGAGATCGGAGATGCGCTGAGCCAATGCAGCAGACGCAAATCTCCAGGTCTCGATGGTATACCTTACGAACTTTATTTAGCAATGCCGGTCTTCTTCTCCGAACTCCTCGAAGTGGTCTACTGCAATTGGCAGCAGAACGGGAGAATTCCTTGTTCTGTAGCCAAGGGCGTAGTCACGCTGGTGAGGAAGGACGAGAACAAGGGAGATAGTATAAATAATTTTCGGCCCATAACCCTGCTAAACACAGAGTTAAAGATTTTGGCCAAGGTGTTAGCAAAGAGGTTGGCGCTTGTCGTGGGTGGCCTGGTGGGAGATGCGCAGACATGTGCTATCCCATCCAGGTCCATTCACGATAACCTCCACCTCATGCGATACATCATAGAGAGGGTTGGCAACAAACCCGGCTTCGGTGGGGCCCTGATCAACTTGGATCAGTCTAAGGCCTTCGATAGGGTCGACCATGGTTACCTGGATGCGGTGCTAGCGGCGGCTGGGTTCAGTCCTGTTTTCAGAGGCTGGATCACTGCCTTACATAGCAACCACATCTGTTCTAGGATCAAGGTGAACGGCTACCTTTCGAAGCCGTTCGAAATCACACGATCCATTCGACAGGGGTGCCCTCTCTCCTCCCTTCTGTACGTATTGACTCTCGAGCCTTTACTGAGGAAGTTGGAGTTGTTGCAGGGTATCCCCCTGGAACCAGGATTGAGCAAAGCGGTGTCGGCCTACGCCGATGACGTAACAGTAATGGTATCGACCGACTCAGAGATCGAGGCGATCGGTACCTTACTGGAGGATTACGAAAGGTTGTCAGGAGCGAAACTGAACCGGGAAAAATCCATCGGGCTGCAACTCAGAATGTGGAGAGGCAGACCAATGCCTCCTGACGGTGTCGTCGGACACTGGACGGAGGGCCCGGTAAAGTTGCTTGGGGTCTGGTTTGGACCGGACCTCCAGGTGGAAAAGAACTGGGACGAGGTTACGAACAAGGTGTTTGCACTAACCCAGAAATGGGCCAAGTGTAAGCTGTCCCTAAAAGGCCGGGCGGAGGTGGCAAACATTTACATAGCGTCCGTCATTTACTACCGCCTGACTGTCGTGCCTTGCCCTAAGGAAACACTCACCACCATGGAACGCATGCTCTTCCAATTTCTTTGGAAGAAGCGCCCTCCTATGGTGAGAAGATCCATCTGCTGCCAACAACCTTCGAAAGGAGGGCTGGGGATGCCGTGGTTGATGATGCGTAGGCACGCATTAAGGCTACGGCACCTACAGGTATTCCTCACTGGTCAACCGGTGTGGGCTCCGTTCGTGAAATGAGCCTTTCCAAGACTCGTCTCGCTCACCGAGCTACAGTCCTGGGTCAAGCAAAGATCCGGAAAACTGGGAGACTGGCACACTGAGTGTGCTCAGACGCTCAGGGCTCTCTGGCAAGCGGGCCAGGCCATCGGTGGAGAATCCACCTCATCATTCTATAGAGGGCTGGTGGCTAGCAGGGGCGATGACACCCTTGGAGAGTCGCTGGACATGGAAGAAGACGAACTGGCCAGCCTGTTCGGTAGGACTTTCGGCCCAGGACCAATGGACAACTTCCAGAAGTCACTGGCCTGGCAGTGCTACCGGGGGGCTCTACCCGTTCGAGAGAGGCTCTACAGACACGGGCGCCCGGGCAGGGATCCCTCAAAAAAGATTTGCCCTAGATGCGTGCGTCACGAAGAAACCGTTGCGCACGCATTGGTGCAATGTCCGGGCGTGGCTGATCTGTGGGGCTACGCCGAACGACCGCTGTCGCGGGTGGCGCCGATTAAATTGACCGCCGAGTCCGTGATGATAATCAAACCGCCTCCCCTCTTCACAAAGGAAGCAAAGGCGGTTTTTCTGTGCGTAATAGCCATGTTGAAAGAGGTTGTTTGGTGGACACGATTGAAAGGTCTGAGGTCAGGCAACTTCCTCTCTGGCCATAGTCTGGTCTACTTCTTCCGATATCACTTCGGAAGAAGGATAAGAATGGAGAGAGAGGTGCTTGGCCACAGGCAGTTTTATGAAAGGTGGATGATAGTGGCGAGAATGGCTCGTGTAAATGGGCCTTCTCTGTATACCATCCTGTAGGTAAAGAAGTAAAGGAGAGGGGAGCACCTTCTCCATGTGCTCCCCGGGCAAAGGATTGCACACTTTTTCGGGGGTGTGTGCAACCCCCATCACGTCCCCTCCCTTTTGAGGTTATTTTCGATTATTTTCATGTTACACCCTTTTTACTCGATTATATGTAAACTCCCCCTTTGTATTTGTCCCTTCTTTTTATGCCTTTATGGTAAATAAAGAAATATATCTATCTACCTACCTACCGGTCTCTCTGCCTGTCTGTTTTCCTGCCTGTCTATTTGTCTGACTATCTTTGTACTTTTTACGAATATATCTATCTTCAGATAAAGACAGCAATAACAACAACAACAATGCACAAAACTCATTAGCTGTCCAAAGAAAGATAGCTAGATAGACAGATACATAGAACAAAATCATCATGATTTAGTACATTATGTTTGGAAATATGGGAAAAAATTATTGTAATTGTTTTAACCCTTTATCATTCAAACCAGCCATATCCAGCTAGAATTCTTTCACTTCTTTCTTTCTGTTCAAACTAGCCATAATGCTTGCCCATACTTATGTTACAGTATTGTTCTCTCAATAAATAATATCAAAATCTCGTAGATTCAATGTTATGTGAGATAATTATGTGAAATAAAGTATTTACCATGAAAATGCAATAGTAAATATAGAGTAATCTAATTGCTAAAGGGTTAAATAAATGTAGTGTCATCTGCAAGTCTATCATGTGATGCATATACCACAAGGGTAGTAGCAACTGTAGTCTAATTTTAATTATCCTATCACATACAATAAATACTTTCATTACATTATCTACTAATCAACCTATACTATCATCAATGCCTGTGAGGATTCTAGTTGAGACAGCTCTACATCTGACATCTTGCAAACATCTCTGTTTAAGTATCTCTACAATTTTCTGGACCTACCTTTCATTGGACTGACGCTGATTGTTGCAGGTCAGAAGTTTTGAAACTGATGCATGAGGAGGAGGGCGGGTGGTTTGATATATGTTTTTTGTACCTAAAATGAATAGAGCCTGTGTGATTGTTTCATTATGGGTTGTGGCTTCTTAGTCATGGTCAAATACTTTTTACCACCAAATTACTTGTAATCCATCTTTCCTAACTAGCAATGCTCTGAACAAGGGATGGAATGGGTGGCCAGCATGGCACCAATAAGTTTCATCAGGTAGGAAGAGAACAGAAAAAAACTGCTGGCAGTAGTGAGTGTATACATGTGTAATTATGTATATGATTGTGTGCATATATATATGTGTGTGTGTTTATGTATTTGTAGGTATGTGCTTGTTTATATTTATATATATACATATATATGTGTGTATGTATGGATATATTTGTGTATATATGTATATGTGTTATATGCGTCTGTATGCTTATATAGGTATATGTATAGGAAACATGCATATTACATGGAATTTAAATTTAAGATTTATAATGTAAGTTATCTCATTTTCTATATTTTCTAATCTTTTCTGTTTCTATATTTACAAAATTTGAAAATTTTGCTTTGAGTTCTTATGACATAAATGCAACCGTTATTTCCCCTAAAAATTTGAGATGAAGTCACTAAAATAGCAAAATGTTTTCTCCCTGTACTCACTTTTTTTTTGTACCAATTTTTAATCTTCTGCTGAAATGCAAATATATTTAAACACAAACTAGCATAAAGTATGGATATTATTCCTCATGATTATTATAATTATTACTGTTGTCATTATTATTAATGTTGTGGGTGGTGTTTGGCAGTATTGGTAGAGCATCAGACACCATGCTTTGCAGCATAGAGTCATGGCCCTTTGCATTCTGAGTTCAAATCCGCCAAGATTAACTTTGCCTTTCATCCTTACGGGGTCGATAAAATAAAGTACCAGTAATACACTGGAATAATTGCTGGCCTTGTGCCAAATGTAGAAACAATTATTATTAATGTTTTGGATTGCATTTTGAAATTTTACATAGCTTTGTGTTTAAGGAAAATGTTGTGTTGAAACATTTGTAAAGATTAAATGATTTAAGAACTTCTATCTGACATCTTAATTTGTGTGTATGTATATATACATATGAGGTCTACTGATATGACTTTGTTCATGCCTTATCAAACCAGCGTTGATCAGGCCAACTCAACCACAATGCTGGCAAACCAGTTGTTATTCAACTGAAGGCAGTTTAGAACAGTCCCTTTTCCTCACCTTCCTTTTCAGTGTTTGGTGTTCCCTAAAACGAGTTTCAAAGTCATCTCAGGTATATATCAGTATACAATATGTACATTATGAACAGCATGGTCTGAAAAGGTGTAGCGAATGTGGCAAGGAATGTGCAAGCATGAGAGGTCTTAAAAGACATATGAGAACACACAATCAGAACCAAGCAGTGGAAAGTCCCAGAGGGTCTTTGGCTGGTTTGAAGAGCCACATTCGTGCCTCACATTTTTTAGCATTTTGTCAGGCGATGGCAATGCTTGTACACAAGTTTGCTGCCATCATATATATATATATTGGAAAATGTGTGGATTCCTTGGTACAGTTAGGTATATTTAAAAAAAAGGAAAAGAATGACTTCACTTGTAGTTCGAAACAATTTAATTTAATTTTATAATATTATGATTTTACAATTTGGTTTTGAAGATCTACAAAACCAAATTGTAAAATTATAATATTATAAAATTAAATTAAATTGTTTAGAACTACAAGTGAAGTCATTCTTTTCCTTTTTTTTTAAATATATGTATATATATATATATATATATATATATATATATATATATATATATATATATATATATATATATATGGCTGATACATATTATATATACATTATAAGCAAGCAGTACATACTTTATTCTTTCCAACTTTTTGATAAAAATTACCAAGGTAAAAGATCACATATTGTTTCTGAAGAGGGATGGTGTTTATGTATATTTGTGTGTGTATATATATATTTATATGTATATATATATATATATATATATATATATATACATATATATATATTTAATCTTGTCTACAATGATGAGTGTCCTCGAGTGGCTCTGGTTTCACAGTGGAAGGGGCCAAACGACCTACAAAGTTTCTTCAACACCTGAAGTTTCAATTAAACATGTTTTATTCATAATCACATGTAACACGTGTTTTGCAAATCACCACCAATGACCCACAAGCACTTACATATCTGTTTGGTAACAGGCAGTTTGACTCTGGATTCAGTTTACTCATCATACCGAATACATACATCTCTATACATATTTTGATTGTAATCTTCACTGTGCCTTATCAGCTAATCGACTCACACTGCATATTACCAAACCTTTATGTAACAGCTTGTGTCTGATTGCTGGTCAATGTGAATTATGACCATTATGAATGAAATATGTTGAATTGAAACTTCGATTTCTCATTCTTAATGTATATACACATGCACACACACACACATGTATGTATATATAGTAATAATAATAAATATATATATATATATATATATATATATATATATATATATATATACAGACATACATAAATTGTATGAACATCTGATAATGTCACATGGATACTGTCAATGATATAACCATTGCAAAACCATGTCATTGAAGTATATATAATGAAAACAAAAAAACAATTATGTAAAAGTAACCCTGTCTTATTTCATATATATATATATATATATATATCATATATATATATATATATATATATATATATACATATATATACATATATATATATATATATATTTATATATAAATAACACATATATATATATACATATATATATATATATATATATATATATATATATATATATATATATATATATATATATATACACACATATATATATATATACATATATATATATACACATATATATATATATACATATATATATATACATATATCTATATACATATATACATATATATATATATACACACATATATATATACATATACATACATATATATATATATATATATATATATATATATATATATATATATATATATATATATATATATATACAGTGGGGAACATTTTAGTGTGTGTGTGTGTGATCTGTTTTTTAATTATTTTTTGTGTTGGTAAAAATATTATTTTCCTCTGTATTTTTGGGGAAATAGTTGATGCATTTTATTTGTAATGATTTCATCATATTTTGTTGTGGCATATGAAGCTAAATTTTTGGTTTTTACACACATGACCCACCCATACCCTTTGCAAAATAACTATTTCAGCAATTTTTTTTTTTTTATATATGATGCAAAGAAAAGAAAACTTCCATTAAGAGAAATGACTTTGAAAAAATACTTGATGGCCTGAAGAGGTTTTTCAAATAATAAGTAAACATTGGAAAGCTGGAGCTTAAACTAGGAATGGATTCAATACAAACATAGTTTAACTGTATCAGCAAAAATTATCTTAAAAGCATTTAACACAAAATAAGGGATGCTATGAACCGTATAGAGGATCTAAATATTAGAAGGAATTTGAATGTTGATCATTCATGGGTTGCAGTTTCATTCAAACTCATAAATTGGTCATATCGATGTTGTGTAGTAGTAGTAAAATTTCTTATTTCAGGCATTGTATTGCTTGTATGTTTTAAAATAATGCTTTTGGTATTTGTTCCTGAAGGTAAATCAAGACTGAATAAATAGGTATTATTTCATCAGTTGATGAAATTTTGTTTTTAATGCTAAAATATTCTTTATGTATTAAATAGTTTCTTTGTGTAAAGCATGAATTATATATGCCATATAATTGAGTTGGTTTCAATCTAGATTTTCATAGTGCATGTGTTGATAAGGTTTTTCTGTGTGTATGTCTGTATGTTATGTGATGTATATATTCTATTAGTGTGTTACTTGTGTGTGCAGCATGTATATTTTACTTTCTAATTTATTAAAGGTTTTGGTTGTGATATATGTACATATCTTCATATATATATGAATAGCTTCAGGACCCCGATGGCTGAGCTATGGTTGTTTCAACAGCTAGATCCAAACTAAGTCATCAGTATTAGAACAGCAAGAATCTAACTGAACTTATCAAGAGATACAGTCCATATATGGGTATGCTGTCAAAGCAGAAAGGCAAAAAAATCTAAGCAAAAAATCTTTAAAAGGTTATTGTTTTTCTCTGGGAGTGGTCAGTGATCTGGGGTGAGGGGGCACCTTAGATCAAATGCCCCATTTAGTCCTGCTAAGTGTTATGTATATAGTTTATTACCTTATTGGCAGCAGGGTGGGGGGCCAAACAGGACGAAATACAAGGGGGAAGGGGTTAGTAGACAAACTGGCCTGAAAATGCCCTGCTGGTGAGGCACACACACACGCCATTAAGAGAGACTTTTTATCCTAAACAACTATTTCTAATCTATAGAAACGGTATTATGCTTAACTTCAAATCAAGAGGGGAAAAAACAAATTAGAGAGAATATAACTTTGGCATATATAAATCAAAGAGGATAGCATAGTGTATTTATGTTATTGTTAGTTTGCTTTATCATACACTTTGCTAAAAAGCTAAGCATTTATAATTTATTACTAATTCAGCTCCTCATAGAGAAATCTAGTTATCAATTACTCTATGGCCCGAGAAGAGCGCCTCAAACATTAATTTACTTAATTTTTCCCCTTTATTTTCAAACACTCATAAATCTACCCTTAGTCTGAAAGATAGTACTAATCATCTCCTCTGTAGTACTGTTGTAAATTAGCTAAGGTGCTATAGCAAAGAAAATTCCCCAAAAGCCTGAAGGTATCAATTTAACATGTATGTCAAAGCTATTGCCAAACATGAGCAAAAGGAACTAATATTGAAGATTAGCTAATAGGTTTCTTTAACAAGTCTGACACTATAGTTAGTGATAGTGCTTAAGCACTAGCATAATATAGGTTTGTATGCCAGTACACATTAACTCTGTATACCGTGCCTGTTTGCTTTGACTGCATGCCCATATATGGACTGTACTCCTTGATAAGTTCAGCTAGATTCCCGCCATTCTAATACTGATGGCATAGTTCGAATCTAGCTGTCGAAACAGCTGGAGCTCTGCCGTCAGGTTCCTGAATCTTTTCATATTACCCACTCTACTACCCCAAGTATTGAGTACTCTGGTGGGTTATGGTCCACCTGGTATTTTATCACACCTTATCTGATATATATATATATGTAGTAGTAGTAGTAATAGGTAGGTTAAAAATATAAAGGTATAGAACAACTCAACTCCGTAGCATGTCATTAAGGCCAGTTTCTACACCAGGTATGTAAGATTCGTTAACCATGAGGGACCAACTTATTCAACCTCTGCCAATGTACATCCATTCATACATATATTTATATGTGTGTGTGTTGGTATATGTGTATATATATATATATATATATATATATATAAAGGGAGAGAGAGAGAGAGAGAGAGAGAGAGATATAGATATATAGTCAATTAACTCAACTCCTAATATGACAAGTATTTTATCGACACTAAAGAAATGAAAGCAAATTTGACGAATTAACAAGAGTAAGAATATAAATTTTGTGTTCTAAAGAATGATACCAAATACTGTAAATCCATTGATTGAATGCTTTTCTTTTTCTGCCAACTCAACAGTCTTTTAGCCACCTATTTTATCCGTGGAACTACTGTACTTATTTTAGCAGTAAATTAGTAACAATAATAATTTAAAAGACATTTTCTGAACATTTTATAAGTAATTACATATCTGTATTTTTGCTTTTGTTCTGTAACAGTAGTTCAGCAAATCAAGATCAATAAAATAAGTAATAAACTGAAATAAGTACTGAGATCAATATGATCACTGAAACTCTTTAATATTACAATCTATTATTACTATAATCTAATATGACTACAATCCAGTTGAATGACTGAAGCCAAATCAGTGAAATCTGGTTCATTGTTATTGTTCATTTGATTTGTTGATTTCACCCTTCCACACTTATACATGAGCAGCACATAATTAGAGCTCTTGGCTTTGCTCCATATGTGAGGCCCCACTCTCACTAAGAATCTATTGTGGTGTACACACATCTTAAACATAACTAGACCTTTAAAAGAGTGACTCTTCTCTTCAGAGCCAGAAATTACTTAAGCCCTTAACAATCTCTGACCCATTACAAAACTCAGGTGTTCCCCAGTGAAGCGCTACTCCAACATCTGGGACAGTTCTGCTGCCATACGCACAAACATCCTAGACTGCATCCAAATAATATTCGCTTATCTGATTAGCTTAGAATCAGTGACAGACATACTCCAGCCTCTCTCTGCTTTTTCTATAGCTAGTACAATGGCCTCTGTTCCTTGGCCTGGCTGACATCATGCAGCCTGTCCAACTTATCTCTTATCACCAATATTGCATGCAACCTTAGAGGCCCTGCACTAACCACTACACCCAGTATTTTCCCTCTAGAGATAACCTGCAACAATTTAAAATGAAAATCAACAGCATCAATCTCATCAGTCACAGAGAGCAAGTAAAGATCTGTTGACAGTTGGAGGGCTAATCACTCCAAATCAGTTACAACTTGGGCACTCAAACTTATCCCTCAGATAGACAAGCACTCTTAATGGATCTCCTACTATGGCAAGTAGTGTGATGGAGGAGGAAAAACCTGATACTGGAATGAAACTGAGAACCCAAATGCCTCTTTTAATATCTATACTCAATGTCCTTAGGTGGACAGTTTCATGAACTTCAGTACAAGAATGCCACAAACTATCATTCAATGCAGTAGTTATATAAAAACATAGATGGAAAACATCTCTTAAGACTCCTACAATCACAGTCCAATCATCATACTACACACTGATTTACTCATCTGCAGATGAAAGAGGAGTCGGTGGCATTTGAATACTGGTTACATCATCTATTGCAAAAGCATTGCCAAAGTATTTGACCGAATACTCATCATTGTGATAAACAGTAATCCAAAAGTGACTCTCATTTCTGCCTATGTCCCAACAGAAGATAAAAGTGATAAGGTTAAATATAAGTTTTATGCAAACCTTCTACAAATAACAACATCAATGGTACAACACAACCTATTATTAATGATGAGTGACTTCAATGTTAAAATCAGTCAAGACTCTGCTGATACATCTCCACGTGTCTGTGAAGTATGCATATACCACAAAGGGACAAATAGCAATGGGAAATGACTCATCAGTTTCCGTAAGTCATCTCAAATGAGAATAGCAACCACTTTAAAGCCCCATCTAAACAGATATTAGTGGACATGGCAACACCCAAGTGGATGCAGAGTTCTAATAGACCATATCTTAATCAAAGGCAGATGGATAAACTCACTTAAAGATTGTAGAAGTTACTCAAGGCCAGATTTGAATTCAGATCATCAAATGTTTATGGCAAAAATAAAGATCAGCACAAAATAATGTGGAGGCCAAAATGTTAATCATGCAACCCCACCAAAATAAACACAAAACTACAATATACTATTAAAATATTAAATCTCTTTCAAGCCTTACCAGGCTGAAAATGATGACAGTGATATACAAATGCATTATAAAAAAAATATTACAAATTATAGATGCTACAAATGAGAAGCTCCTAGCAAAGATAAAACCACAATGAATCAGTGAAAATAGCAAGAATGTTATTGAAAGGTGTAGAGCAGCTAGAACCATTGGAATCTAACACACTATACAAAGTGGACACATGCTGCAGAAGAAACAGAAAAATCAATAGTTTCAGATAACATAATTACCTGACTTCTATAGGTGAATAAGCAAATGCAATAGTCAGAATAGGTTGGATTGCTGAAGTCTACAGACAGATTAAAGACATTTGCAACAAGCAATAGGTATGCTCTGTTTTACTTGTCAACAAATAGGTGGTACAACCCCCTTCAGCAAGAATGAACTATTAAGTGAGTAAGCTAAATACTTTTCAAAATTTCTAAACCTGTGTTGCTCTGTTGAATATGAGTAAGCACAGCCATTGTGGATACTTGATCTGTTGCTGTTCTTGGTCTACCATTATGTTCTCAATCTTGGACATTTCCTTCTTCTTTAAACAACCTTCCAGCTGTTAACTGATCAATAGAACTGTAATGCAACTGATCGAATAGAATTTCAAACTCTACTGCACAAAATATAACTTCAACACATTCATTTATTGAAAACTTCTCAGACATGGTTCTGAATTTTAAAAAATAATCATTATTTTATTAACATTTATCACATTTACTTACAGAAATAACAAATATGAAGATATTGCAAATTATTATTTTACTGGTGCATACTTTTACATCACTCTGTGTGTGTGTGTGTGTGTGTGTGTGTGTGTGTGTGTGTGTGTGTGTGTGTGTGTGTGTGTGTGTGTGTGTGTGTGTGTGCGTGTGTGTGTGCATGTGTGTGTGTGTGTGCACGTGCATGTGTGTGTGTGTGTAGTTGTGGATATAAGCGAAAGAAATCAACCCATAATGTGGAATTTGAGAGTATTTGTATTAACAGCGTGACTTAACTCCAAATTGTCATGAGATGTATTGAAGAAAAGTAAAACAAAATGGAGAATGGAGTTTATGGCCATGAGGTTAAATGCCTTCCATTGGTTAGTTCAAGTCCTTGGGGGTATTGATAAATCAGCAACAGCAGATGAATGGGCAAGTGCAGGATGTTTACTTCTTAGCTGTGCCATTAAATTTAATTGAATCCAGCAACGTGCATTATATGTTCATGAGCACCCCTTTACTAAGCCCTATCCATTATACTCTAATGACCCTTTTCAGAGTGAAACACTATTTGTTCTTAATAATTGCACATCTTACTAGTTCACTAATCCAATCTCTGTAAACTGTGTGTGCCAGATCAATGCATTCAGTTTCCAGTAACTGAGTTCCTGTCTATGAAGCTTATCCAAGTTGACTAGACTGCGTGCACATTTGTGATCTGTGTAGTCAACTTCTTTAATTGTGAACAACCTTTGCTATGCTTATCTACTTGCATACAGAATACCATATCTAGATTTGATCTGGATGAGATGATGTGGTTTGGTCATGTCCACATTGGCATATTCAGGATATACAGTTGGTACTTGTCAGACAATTGGAAATGCCTGAGCAGGTCTGCAAGACATTCACCCACCCTGTCTGCTAGCTCCCTATAGCCCCAGTATGTATCCAATGTACCATTCCAATCCCCCACTAACACTAAAGAGTGGGATGGTCCCAGAAAGATCTTTAGATGCTTGAAAAAATCATATCCTGCATAAATGCCTACATATCTGAAAGCATGCTCTTTGATGCTTTTCATGTCCAGCACCACCAAATTTCCCTCTTTGACCAGGAAGATGGTCTGCATTGTGAGCTCCAGACCTTTCAAAAGCAACTCAGTGACTACACCACCTGAGTGTGAACAATTTAAATATGCATATACATCGAAGTTGACAAACTTGGGCACAAAGGCTTATGCCTCAGAAATTCTGGTTTTGCTGATAACCACCAGATCCATATATCATTGAGTAGGTGACCCTGCTACCAAGGCAACTCAGGCCATGTACATTCACACTGCCTATTTTGAATAAAGCCAAGTTTTTCAGAGAGGAAAAACACAAGAAAAAACACCTTGATTTTTGTGTAAAAGTGGCTTGTCTGTCCATCTGGCAAATTCTGGGTATTCTCACAAGTAAATACCAAATATGTGTGTGTATGTACACTGTGTTGTCTGTATAATTGAAGCTGTTGGGGAAATTACCTTGTGTGATGCTTGTAATTTATTAGGTCTGTGTTCTTTGTGTTTACTATATTGCTATATTTCTATTTTTTGTTGGGTTTGCTTCTGTTGTTGTGGGTAAAGATTGGGTTGCGTTTGTGCTGTTGGTGGTGTCTTTGCCAGTCGTGGTGATGAAGTTGATGTTTGTGATTTTTTTTCCTTGCAGACTTTCTTATTTTATTTTGTCCATTTTTTGTGTGGGAGAGGTTTGTTCATTATTTCT
Source organism: Eledone cirrhosa (assembly GCA_964016885.1). Classification (NCBI taxonomy): domain Eukaryota; kingdom Metazoa; phylum Mollusca; class Cephalopoda; order Octopoda; family Eledonidae; genus Eledone; species Eledone cirrhosa. The sequence goes on from OZ024742.1 coordinate 117,397,026, forward strand.
TTCTGTCTTCTCTTTTCCATTTCATTACAATCTTCCATGCCTCATTCTGGTCAGACTTGCCACAGGCCATGTCTGAGTATGTGAAATAGGGGAATTGAATGTCCTTCACTTGTGTTGTGGAATTCTATTATTGATGTAGTGGGGATTGGTGTTACTGTAGCTGTTGTTATTGATATTCTTGTTGCTGTTGTTTTTTTATGTTGCTTTGTCCTGTCTTGTTTGTACTGTAGTTGATGGCACTTCCAGTGCTGTTGTTGTTGGCATGCTAGTGGTCATTGATGTTTGCTTGTTTATTATTTTTTTCTTTAGTATTCAGTTTTGAGAAGAAAACCTTTGAGTGTTTTGTTGCAGCACAGATATGACATTTGGACTTTCTGCCCTTCACTCTTACTGGTAAGAATTCTATTATCCAGGAGATGCCTTTGGTCAGGTATAGGCTCCACACACTTCTGGCTCATCTGGAGGAAGATTTATATTCCCATCCCCATCAAGTTTTCTCTTCTTGTTGAGTACATTTCAAAGATTTTTGTAGCTTCTTTCATGTTCACATTAATAACAATGGAATGGTTATTGCAGGTGGTATTTGGATAACAGATTTTTGTCACATACTGGATGTCTTCACTCTCCAGGGGTGTCAGTGAGTGAGATTTTACATTTTCATTCATGGCAAATCTGACCTCTACTGTACCTTGGGTGATGTGTTTCAAGTTCCCACATACAGGCCAATGCATTTTGGGTATGGGCCTTGCTTGCCTAGTTCACCTTAGTCCAATTATATGGTTCATCAGTGGATGGCATATTATGTTTTCAATAATTTCTGGTAGGGTGTTTAGGCTAACAATGTGGCCAGTTCTTTCAACCAGTTATCTAGCCTCTTTCACTTTCTCTTCATTGAATGTCATTCTTATCTTTCCATAGTGCTTGCAAAAGTGAGACACACATGATCCTATTGTTGTTGTCACTGACAACATCCTCAGTTTCTTGCAAGGCTGTTGCAGTATTTGTTGAACAAACAGTACTAGTTATGGTGGTGGTTGTTATATTGGTGGTGATATTGATAGGATGATGGCAGGTTTGGCTGACTTACTGTCTTGGTATTACTGTTGTTGTTGTTGTGCTTGATCTTGTTATCACTTTTACTGTCGGTGGGGTGGGGGTAATATTGTTGATGCTTTATTCTTTAACCCTCCTCCCAACCCCGTTTTACATTTTTAATACTTGACAGATGCTGTCATCATCAAGCATTTCTAGAAGCTTGTTGAACATCTATCCTCCTGACTTTGTAATGTAGTATCACTCTCTATTTAATCCCTGAAAAAGCATCTATGTTATTTTTTACACACAAATTTTGATATTGTTCATTTTTTAAATTTAAAACTACAACACCCATAAGAGGAATTATGCTGGTTTCCACACATTTGAGTCAAGTTTAAATACTTAAACAAAACACAAAAACTGTTAAAAATAACTTGATTGCAAAATAAGATGGCTTGCATATCGACAAATGCCTTGCCCCATCTTCTATGCCTCTTTGCTGAAAACTGTCCTCTAATTCCTGTCCATGTTTTCTACCCACCCTTCCAACGACCACTTACTGAACTTACTGTAATGCTGTTAAATTACTCCCCTAATCTTTCACCTTCTAACTGCTTTGAAAATTAACTATCTATAATCATACTATTATTGTCTCTGTATGGTATGTACATACATATCATAGATGGGTAACTAGTATACATGTGCATTCATGTGTATCTCTTGGACAGCCGTACACTCCGTAAGCCATAGGGAAAGCCATCCATCTAGGAAGGCGATCACTCTGAATAAATAAAACTACATGGGGCAGGCATGAGTTTTGTAGCTATAGTGAAGTCAACCCATTTAGGAGAGCATTCACTCTAAATAAAAACTAATAATGGATAAACAGAGTTATTATGTTCTATCACACAATTTGTCTAATGCTAGTGCCACAATAAAATGCACCCAGGCCACACACTAAAGTAGTTGGTGATATGAAGGCCATCCAGCCAGAAAAACCCTGCCAGAAATTATGGAAAGCACAATTCAAACACACTAATTGCATATACAGGATTAACACTAATCAGGTTAGTGCTGTGCCAAAATCCCAACATCCTCACCAACCACTTTCCTATTCAGGTACAAAAAGCTGCTACCAATAAATTGACCAAGCACCACAATCAGGTAACACATCAAAGAGCTGCCACTCCTAATTTGCACACAGTTAAAGGTTGATTGGGACAAACATTGGAGATGCTTCAGAAGAGATGAGTAGATGTTTCCTGTGTTTAAGAAATGAGAGGGGGGTGAGGAGCATCATTTAGACTTCTCAGAGACAAACAACATGGATATAAGCTATTTGGTGATGCAGTATGTGGGGTAGACATTCTACTAGCTGAGGAGTGAATAGATAAGGTAATTGAGGTAGGGTATATGTCAATCTCAATGGTCCTAGGCAAATAGTTATCTCTACTTATGTGCCACAATCAAGATTAACTAAAAAACAAAAAGATTGTTTGTATGAAGAACTCTTATAGTCGACCTTGACAATAAATTACAGTGAATTCATTATTCCAGCAGGTAACTTGAAAGGACATGTTGGTCAGCATGTTGATTATGTTGATTATGGATATGGCCTAAGAAATGAAGTGGTGTCAAGGCTTGTAGAATTCAATGATGCATATGACCTAATGATTTGCAACATTACCTTCAGGAAACCAGCCAGACATTTGCTCACCTACCAATCAGGTGAACACAATCTAGATTGACTGCTTGCTTGTTAGAAATTGTGATTGACAGAGGGTTATGAATGCTAAGGCCTTTCCTGTTGAATAATGTACGCACATCATAACAAGTTATTTATGAGTGATGTCAAAACGAGAAACATCAGAAAATCTGGAAAAGGAGGGTTCAGAAGCTAGAAGCATCTTCTGTTAAATATAGATTGAAAACCTCTATGTGATGTGTATAAGAGGGAGGAAGAGATAGACATATATGGCAGAGGATAATTGGAAGTTTCTATAGGATAACCTACAACAGGCTACTGAAAAGAACAGTGGCTGGAGCAAAGTACCAGCTGGACAGAAGGTAACCTGGTGGGGAAACAGTACTGTAGATAGCTGGACTATCAGAGATAATCACTGAGATGCTGAAATCATCAAGTGAAGTAGGAGTCAAGCTACTCACACATATAGTCTATCAGGTAATACATAATGATGTCATACACAATGACTAGCATAGTCATATAATCAGTAATTGTTACAAGGAAAAATGTGATGGAAAGGAGCAACTACAGGGACATTAAACTGATGAATTAAGTTTTGAAAATGATAGAAATGGTTTTGGCACAACTAATTAGGAAAAGAGTCAAATTTGGTTTTGTGCTAGGAAGAAGCACTCCAGCTACACTCTTCTTTGTGAGACAACTACAAGAGAATTTCAAAGCCTAGTATAAACCACTATATCAGTTACATAGTAACCCTGGAATAGCTATAGAAGTATCAGTGAGCTTGTCCAGTAATAACACAGGATATCCTGGATGCCTGTTCAAGCACCACACCAGCTAGTAATAGAAACTATGAGTATAACTGTCTGCTTTCTCTCCAGGCACTTCACAAGCCTGTAGTTGTAGCCAGTTGTGTTATGTGTTTGATTTATATATCCTTATATATATATACTACGACTAACCTGCAGGGTATCTTGGCCATGAGACACTGAAAGTTGTTGCCCACAGCAATGGGTGGATGATTCCATCATTCTTCTTTAGCGGAGTCACATTAGCAGTGAAAAAACAAAGATACAGGCATGGCGAGGGGGCTCTCCACAGAGAAGATTGTTTATTATTGCTGTAATCAACCAAAGCAAATGCAATACCACTTCAGTAGACTGCGGCAACATTAGATGTTTGAGGTGACTAGGCCTCAGGCCATCTACTCTGCCACTGTTGCTTTCTGGGAAGGGTCTCAGAGCAGCTACCGCATCTTTGCTGAACATGGCCAAAGCAATGTCACTGGCAGGGGCTTGGAAGTCCTGATATTGGCTGGAAGATCTGGGTGCTTGAAGTAAATAGTAACCAGGACCAGTAATGAAGGCTTGAGTACCATGTCAATTGAAGCCAGTGTCTGCCCTGTGGCTGAAACATCACCCTCAATTTGTTGGTTAACCGTCACAGAGGTGTTTGGTATTGTCAGGATAGAGATGTATGTGCAGTGTCGATGTGTGTGACCCTTGAAGTCTGAATTGTTCGCCTCTTACTAAATAAACAACTTATGGTAAACCTTAT